>CM034151.1:50515318-50965211 GCA_019776745.2 Taxus chinensis
GGGCCGGGGAGACAAAAAGAACACAAGGAAAAGACTGCCAATACAAACTGTTAGAAACAAAGTATTTTATCCCAGATTTACCCCCCACGTTAATTTTGATAACTTATTAAAAATGGACTCAACAATTTATAATTGGCATGGGACGTCTAAACGACCGTCAAAATTCCCTTCCCAAAAGCAATGGTTGTTGGCTTTCAAAAACCTATAGGAGACTAAACCAATTCATTAGCGAGTTCTAACAAAAGTCAATAGACATTCATTTGGCTATCAAATTCAACGTCAAACATCAAACAACAGACCATGTGGTGCCATTCCAGCTCTCCTCAAAGCATTTGAGCTTCGTGGACCTTAAGTCCCCAGATTAAATTGTGTTAGATAATTCTATTGGGTCCTTCTAGGGTCAAGTTAAGTCAAAGGAAAATGTCAAAAGACATGTGGTGGGTCAAGGTAAGTGAAAGGTGTGGTGCAAGATCAATGGACCAATGGATGAACATGTGGTAGTTTTTTAGTCACTTCCTCAAGTAGATGCATTCTTGACAGACCTCAAGTCCATTGAAATTAACTAAGTTACATAATTCAATGGGTCTAGGAAAATTCGGTGAGGTCAACAGGGTGACGTCGCCAACAATTTTGAAGCCAGGAAAGTTTCTTAAGTCTGAGTAACTTAAAGGTTATGACGCATGAGTCATCAAAAGCATAGACATTTGTGAAATCCAAAGCATCTCCATGGAACATTTTCATTTTCTAACCTTTCATGCAGTCTGACATTGAAAAGGTTAAGGGAAGGTCTGACACACTAACATTGTGAAAGAGTGTGGAGCTTTCCTATTGGAGCATGGAGCTAAAAGGAAGTTTGACAAACCAAGGGGTGTGGAGCTTCCTCATTTGTTAGCGTTTCATAGAGGCTAGAGGATGAAATCAAAAGGACTGACATTTCCGAGGGACATGGAAACTTCCTCATTGGTTAACAATTAGCAATGAGTTAGAATCAGGATCTAAATAAAATACTGTAAACCATGAAGTGATTGTGGAGTCATTCTCTATTGGCTTAATGCTTCATATTGGCTAGTATTTCATTCGGAGAAAAAGATAGTCTGACGCCATTGTAAGAAAAGTGGAAATTTTCCATAGTGGCATCATATTTCATAATACGGAAGACCTTCATAAAGGCTCGCATAATGGAAAGAAAAGTAAAAGGAAGAGAAATCCCGACCATGAAACCTAATCAAATACTATGATCCACAAATGGAAAATACATGAAATTGTTACACATGTTGGAAAAGGGTAATCCCCGGGCTAATCAAAGGCTGTCACTGTGTCAACTTCCTGATGCTTCCCCGACATGCAAAATCTTCAAATGGCCATATATTTTGACTCCATAACTCCAAATCAAACAAAATTTATATCGATTGGAAATATATCCTAAAGACCTTAAATTTAGAATCATCAAAATCATTTTTTTGATGATGCATTTTATGGGTGAAAAATTGAAAACACTGGAATTTTATGGAGTAAGAGAAGTCATGTAGACAAAAATGATCAAATCAGGTAGTTCAATCACCAGAATTTATGAAGCATGGGCTCTCATCTTCTCCTTGGCTTCTTTAGCAAGATTAAATATATCATTGGGTAATGGCCTTGTATGAGTGGCATCCATAATGTCTTTGAAAGATACTTCAATGCATGCATTATAGTGATTGAAAGTTCTAAAAGATCCATGTTGCAGAGAAAAATAGATCTCTGTTAATGACAAAATCAAATATGATCTTTTCTCCCTCTTCTCTCTCTTTCTCTAAGATATAGCATTGTAAAATATTTCCTTTTGAAAGACAATGGAAATTCTAAACTGCACAAAGGAACCATGTAAAAATGGTCTCCTGAGTAGTTATGAAGTGGTGAAGCCTTCATTTTGGCCTCCATAAATGTTTTCTTTCCTTCTGTTTCAGTTATAATGGATTGTGCATATTTTAATCAATATAAATATGGTGTTTATGGTGCATCTTTTTCTTCTCTAGTTGTGTTTTATTTGTAGTCTTGCCTTCCTTTTATTATTGTAATGTGTTGTGTATATCTATTTCATTTTAAATATCCATTTTGATTGTATTTCATGTGAAAGTGGCATGTTAGATGTTTTTTTGAGTTATGGCACTTCTGTTTTCCCTCTCTCTACCCATTTCCCCCATTTTCCCTCGTAGAGTTTCTATCACCCCCATTTTTTGTTCTATCACTGCCCCTTTTAGCTTCAAATTTCCCTTTTTTGCATCTCCTTCTAATCTTTATCCCTTGGCATTTTTATTTTAGGATTTTCTTTCTACATGTTAGGATTATTTTTAGCATTAAGAGTAGGTAGAGGAACTATCCTTCTTTAGAGGTCTATCACACAGTGTAAGATCCCACAGCTTGGAGACATGGTCCCATGTTTCCTCAAAATTCTAGGGATTGTACTATGACATAATGGGGAAGAGCGCTAATTTTTTGAGCATCCAACAGTTTTGACATGCTCGATGGGACAAAGTCTTGAAGTGATCTACAACTTCATACTAGCAATTTTGATGTGGTTCTTGATGGTATTCAGCCTTTGGAGACAGTTATCAAAAAATCTAGTGACTCCACTAATTCCATAAAGACTCATTTTATTAGGTTTCATACCTTTTCTTCCATTCCCCTCATTCATTTCCATGCCCCCATATTGTTATTTCTCTCCAAATAGATCTTCCATTCTCACATTTCATTTCCAGCCCTCTCTATTTTAAGTAGTGTGATGATATTCCCAAAATAGCCTTGAAAAACTTGTCACTCTTTCTTGGAAATGGAGATCAGTCTCTCATTGATCACATTCAAGATATAGCAAACCATTGTATCCATTCACAACATCATAAAAGAGAACATTTTCCTCAAAATTCTAGTTTTATCATTCAGAGATAAATGCAAGAGATTGGTACAAGCTAATTTGGTTCCATAATCCATTTCCACATGGAATCAGCTGAGGAGAAATAACTACACAACCGGTTCAAGGAGGATACAAATGTCATTTTCCTCATGGAACATCTCAACAAAATACAACCAGACTCTCAATGGATTTTATCTCTGCTTTCAACATCATATTTACAAGGACTTGAAATATAATTCCTCAAGAATTCAAACCCCCACAAGGTATGAATTTCTTGTATTATTTAAGGTCCTTTGATGTTGATCTAGCTATATTAATTCAATCCCTAGGAGGCAGTAGTCTTCCTCAATATTTTTCCATTGCATCACAAGATGAGAAGATGCTCATTCAGGATGGAAAAAGAAAACCCATCTCTATTGCTCCAATTATTCCCTCACCATCTCAAATTCTTTCTTCCCTTTGTGTACAAATAAATGAAAAATTCATTATTCCCTTTACAAAATCAGGAAGAATGGTTTGGTTCCCTTGAATTGATTCCCATTTTCATGTAATCCTTTGCCAAATTTCAAATTCCCAACACCTCATTTGATATTTTTCACGAAGCCAAATAAAACGCAATTTGTTTGATTTCACTGCGCGTGCAGTTTTTAGCATGTTAGGGTGACTCACTTTGAGAGTTGATATTTTGAACTTGGATGATCATCAAGAGAAAATAATTATTTATTTGGATTCTCCCCACCTTCATATGCTCCCTTTCCAAGTTGTAGATTCCCAGGGTGACGTTTGGTATTTTTCCCAGGCTAAAACCAAACGAGATTTTCACAGTTTTACACTTGCATTTTCCTAGCAGTTTCAGAAGAGTCAACTTTGAATTTTAATATTTCATTGAATAATTTGATTTGGTAAAAAAATATCTGATCCAAAAACTTTTGGTACCTTAATAAACTCCCTCATCTAGTGATATTTTCTCATAACAAGATTTTTATTTTTCCTAGGGCAGTTTCAGAGGATGATTTATGTAGTTTTGTAAGAAGGAAGTAATACCCTGAAATCACACTTATGTCACAATCATGTCATCTTCAAACAAAAATATGTTGCGGTATGGATTCCAGGGCATTCTACTCACCTCGAAACTCCATTCAGAGTATGAGAACATCACCGATACCAACTTGGGACACGTCGACGTAGGTCGATCTGTGATCGCATATCAACCAAAGGCGAGTCATAATTCTCATGAAGCTTGTTCTAAATTGGTCATCACTTGCATGGATGCACCATGACACCTGCATAGTGTGGTGATTCAACTCTAATGTCCCTGAAGCAGAAGCAACCTCTGACTTCCTCATTATGCAGTATAGGTCGTAGCTATTGGCAGAGGTCTTTTTGGAGTCAAAAGTCATTGATATCGACAAAGATCGATAATGGGATAAACTTGTCTACATAAATTTTCTTCACTTAATCATTATACGGATATATTCAACAACAAATCAATATAAATGACAATTGAAGTTATGTGGATCATCAAACAAGGCCACATCATTCAAGTGTGTCCTTGTCAGCTCTCAGTTAGTAGTGGGCACGAAAATTCATCGATCAATCTTAAAGTTTGAGCGTTTGTTATATCAGGAAAATTCATTCTCAAAGCAAGGTGAAGGCTGATACTGGGAGCCACCATTAACTTCAAATGATGGATGGATGAGGACCTCCCTAGATGTAGATGTGGATCTAAGGGCGCAAATAAGATAGATGCATAATATAAAGAAATTTGATCTGCAAAACTCTAAATAGATAAGATTAGATCAAAATATGTGGGGGTTTCATTTTGGACAGTGCCGATTCCAAGAGGATTTTAACTCCCTTGGAGGATGTCAAGTACCCATGTCAGACAAGATAATAACAGATCATGAACATTAGTAATGGAATATAAAATGACAAGTAACTAAAATGAGGGAACTTAGCTTGTGCTCTGTTATGGAGATGAACCGGGCATCAAGATGGCAAGATAATGAACCATGGCAAAGGTTTCTTCCTGAAACTGGCAGAACTTAAAATAAGCTCTTTCTTCTCTTCTCAGGTCCTAGGTCTCTCCAGGTCTTATTGAAAAATATTAGTCAGCGTTGTTTCACCTGATTCTTAGACGTTTCTTTGAAGTATTGACGAAACAGATAGGGTAACGGGCGTAGGAGGAATACCTATTTTAATGTTGGTTGATGGGTTGTTGTGCGTGTATGACTTCCGAATCCACATTTGATTGTGAGAGCTTCCTTTTGGCTAGGAGGAACTACCTGTAATGGAAATCAAGACCACCAGAAAGAGTTAAACAATATGTGCAGTGAACTGCCTAGCGTGTGCTAGATCCAGGAAGTGTGATACTTCCTCAACGGTTGTCAGTCCACTATTTTAAACAATTTAATGTGGGAAATGAAGTAAATCCTATTGTAATTTGAAATGATTTAGGTATCTCACTTAAAACACAATAAGAAAGATCTAATCTAACAGGCTAGGTTAGAATAGGATCCGAAGGTCAAATAGTTGGTTTTGGGTCTTTGTAGGTCTGAATAAAAGTCTCAGGTAGGTCACAGGTGATTAAGGGGATGTAAAATTAGGTGGATAGGTCCCTGTTCTGGGTTGTATGAGCACATACAGTAACTGATGCTAGTTAAGGGTGACTGACGGTGGTTAGGTGTAACCGGTGTCGGTTACTGTGGAGTTCTGGGGATGCCACAAAATGGGCTTGGGGTCTCCTTTGTGATTGCACAAAGGATTTTGGTTGGTTGGGATGAGGTATTGGGTGATTTGGGAGGGATTTGGTGAGGTTTTAATGGGTATATGGAGGGGGAATGTTGAAGGAGGTCAATGGGTGGCTAGGTAAACAATAGGTGATAATATAATGACAAAATGAAGTGAACCAGAGAAGTAGAATGTTTTACTTACTTGGATTCTGGTCCTGGATGCCTGTGAGTGAGGGATGGGGGTGCTGGTAAGAGGTTGAAGGCTGCAGGTGATCACCAATCATAGGAGAGCTTCTGCATGGGCTGCATGTGCATTCCTCTTTGCTTGGTTAGATCAGATCATTGTTGGGGTGGCTGTGCAGGAGAAAATACTTGATCTCCTTCCTTGCATGTGTGTTCTCACTGGAATTCGATCTCAGAAGATGTGATATCTCTCAGGAAGATCTCAATGTTTTGCCAAATTTTTCCAATCTTTGCCAACCTTGAAAATAAGGTTGTTTTGGGGGTTAAAAGGGTAACCGACGGCGGTTCCGGCCTAACCGGTGATGGTTAGGGCTAACCGACGTCGGTCAAGGTGGGATTTCCTAGGTTTACTAAACTAGGGAGATCCTCTTGATTTTCTCGGATCTCATGTCGTTAACCCATGGATTGAACTGGAAGCTTCTTGTAAGCATGCGGGAATGTGGTTAGAGAGAATGTAGGCATTGATTTTTAGGGTTTGGGTAAGTCTTAGTTAGTTATGGCAACTTACTAAGAATAGGTCTTAGGGTGAGTTGGCTTGATGAAGTGTCTAGGTGAAGTGTATGTGTGGATATTATTTAAATTAAGATATTTAAATAATAAATATGGTGAGGATAATGAATTAATTTAATTAAATTAATATTAGTGAGGTGAAGGGGGCCATGGCTAGGTGAATGTGATGAAGGGTGCTTATTTGTCGAGGGACCAAAGGGGAGTGTGACCTAATTTTAGTGTCTACATTTTGCCCCTTTTTGTTGCGTAGCTTGTATTAGTAAGCGAACACTAACAAAAAATAAGATGTGGTTGCCCCATGTGTGGGTGAAGGTGATCCCCCTCAAACCAGGAACTGACGAGGCAACAGGAAAAATCGGTGAGTGGTTTGATAAAAGGTAAATGTGATGAAAAGAAAGGTGGGTAATGGGGGAAAGAGGAGCAAGGTCTACTCGAGGAAGCTAGGTAATGGGTCAGGGTCAAAGGTAGTAACAGTCAAATGCATGCACATGTATAAACTACAACACGCTATCGAGTTGAAGAGCAGTCAAACTCTACATCATCTAAGGTCGATAGGTTTATCCAAATGAGGTTGAAGTGATTCTAGTATCCAAGGTATAGGATATGGTCAGGAAACACGACGTAGGTTAGGTGCAGGAACATTTAGGTATGTTCCAGTACACCAAAGGTAGGGTCAGGATAAACGGTCACGGCAATAGGCTAGGTAAGGTCATTAGGTCAACAACACAGGTAACAATGCCGCAAGGTATAGAGAACACATGAGGTCAAAGGTCATGAGCGATGGTCCAGGTCCAAATATCTAGGTCACAACATGGGTAAGGCCAAGGTAGGGGTAAAATAACGAGTCCCCAAAGGAGGACAAAGGGAGGTAGTAAATGATGAGGTCAGGAATGTGAGGGAAATGGTTTGGGTAAAGGTGGGGTGGGGTAAATGATCAGGGTGAAGGTTGGGTGAGGTAAAAAAAGGAGGTAGGGGTAGGGTAAAAGGGTAAAATTTAGGGGAATGGGCAGGTGAGGGTGACCGATGCCGGTCAAGGATAACCGATGTTGGTAGAGGTCAACCGACCATGGTTGGGTAGGGCATGCGACCGATGCCGGTCAAGGGTAACCGAACGTCGGTTAGGTCGGGTTTGTTATAAAAACAAAAAATCCATGTTTTTTGTTATTCATTTGTCTTTTAGCTATTTGAGAAAACAACAAAAGAGAGAGAAAAGAGAGAAAAGTGTCTGGATGGAGCAGAGCATTGAGTTGGCAGTGTGAATGATGGGTGATCGGTTGGTGAGAAGTGGGTCCACAGGATCAGTGCGAGGGATTTGATTGGGTAGAGGTTGCGGGTACCAATTCGGTGATGGTGGAGGCCGGAGAGGGATCAGGTGGGCCACCGGTGCAGTGGCTAGACGTGCCACCGAGATGACGGTAGCATGACGAGGTAAGTGCCCTACTCTAGGTGTATGTGATTAGATAGAGTAGAGGATTAGTATATTATTTTTTGTAGTTTCGGTTGGGTTTTGTTTTTGTGGGTGGGAATGGGTTAAATTTGGAAATGGGGGGAATAGCGGGTAAAAAGAGGAATGGGGAGGGAAATAAATGGGATAGGTGGGGTGGGTGGAGGTCCAGGGGTAGTGTAGGTCTTTGTAGGTGGGTAAAAGGGGTAAGGGAGGTTTTTTAGAAAAGGAGGGTTTTGTGAAATTGCGGGTTTTACTGCGACAGTGACCGGTGTCAGTCAAGTTTGGTTGACGTTGGTCAGGATGAACCGGTATTGGTCACCAAATAGGTGACCGATGCCGGTTAAGGGGTGACTGGGGTCGGTAAGGGTGAACCAGTACTAGTCGGGTTATTGGGAACAAGGGTCCAAAAGTGATGTGGGCTAGGTGGTTGAGATGGGTAGGGTGAAAATAGGGTGTGGGAAAATGATAATTGGTAAATATGGATATGATAAATGGAGATTAATGTTTTGTTTGTATGGATGCAGGGGAGAGCATAGCTACATATGCAGGATAGGGTTCCGCCCCTGCTCGTGACAGTGCATGGTGCAGTGACCCCGGAGGAGCTGCAGCATGTGGAGGTAGTGGGCTTGAGTGGGGTTCGTCACTATCGAACATGTAGTCTGGAAGCCCAGTTTGATGGTCATGCTCATCGATAGATGGGATTCCGTGACCAACACGTTCCACCTGCTGACGGGTGAGATTACTATCACCCTAGAGGACGTGTTCTGGATTCTTCGGCTACCCATATTGGGTGCAAAGGTCTACTCCATCTCCTCTGAGGCCTCAGAGGAGCTGATTGTGACTATTTTTGGAGAGGGGATGGCTGACCTGAGATTCCATAGCGCCAGCTTGAGCTATGGAGAGATGTACCTAGCCCATCCGGAGGAGACGAGGCTAGTGGTTCTGTTGATGGAGGTAGTGTGCTGCTATGCACTGCCAGATGCAGAGGGTGGATGTTTTCCCCACTCACTGATGGGGGTACTCCACGACATGATGGTGGATGAGACCCACTTTTCCTGGGCACCAACATTCTTGGTGCAACTATACAGGGAGTTGTGGGCATATGGGTGGTTGCGCAGGTTCAGCCTGTGTTGTACATTTTTACTACACTGCTGGGCATACGAGCACATAGTTTGTGTGCGGCCTATAGGGATGCCCTGAGCAGATGCATTCCCAATGAGATTTGTGCGGGTGGGGTACAGGAGATGGGTGTCGGTTATTGGAGAGTGGTCGATCTGAGAGGCCCACACATGATGTGGCCTATTTTGGGCAGTTACTAGAGGGGTTGTCCGGAGTGGACATTATCTGGAGGCCATATGTGGGATTCCCCTCATATAGGAATATGCATGAGGAGCTAGTTGAGCTCTAACTAGAGAGATGGATACAGGGTCGTCGTACCAGGGAGTATGAGATGATCCCGGTACACAGAGTCCGGCGACAGTTCAGGCTAGTATAGGACATACCTCTGCCCTTCCCATAGTACCAGAGAGACGACGTGGAGAGGCCCTTACCTCTACCACAACCTATAGTGCCCACAGGGTAGGAGGAGCAGCCAGTGGACATGTGGATAGATGACGTCGGGTGCACAGACAGGTACATATAGTGGTGGGCGGCTCACTTATGAGCCATACCACCCAGACCGGGGCATTCAGATCTAGCCACCATCACGGTGCAGAGAGATGCCCTACAGGGGTAGGTGGCTACTCTCATTACCCAGTTGGGTATACTGCAGACACATCTGGAGGGCTTTGAGGCAGAGGTAGCAGAGCTACATGTACATGTGGCCAGTCTGCAGGCCCAGATGGCTGGTGGAGGAGATGGAGATGGAGAGTAGGGGGATGGTCAGGTGGCTACCTTATAGGCTCAGGTGGTAGGGTTATAGGGCCAGTTGGCCATAGTTGAGGCATAGATTGGGGTCTTACAGGCCCAAATACAGGTATAGGAGTAGGGGTCACCACCACAGGCACCACAATCATAGGCACCAGGACCGGGTCCCAGTTCAGAGGTAAGAGCGGGCAGGGTCCTGTAGGACAGGTATAGGGGCCGAGACCTATGGGACCACCATAGACCATGCTTGTATCTAGGTTATGGGATGCCCTAGGTGAGGCTAGATATTACCAGGACCAGCTGATGGTGACTAGGATAGACTTCATATCCTATGTCAAGTATAGGGCACAACATGCATCTTGTGAGAGGACGAGATCCCGAACTCATAGTGTGGAGAGCATAGGGCGTCAACGAGCTCCGAGGCCCGATCAAGTAGAGGCTACCAGCGCACGGAGATCCGCTCTGGTTGAGGCGCCAACAGGGACCTAAGAGGCCAAGGGCATAGGCGATACAAAGATGGAGGACATCCGCTGAGATGCCTAATATGTGGTCACCTAGTTTTTGATGTATGATAGTCTTTTTGTGATTTATACTGGCCTACATGTCGAGAGATAGTTGTATTTTTTATCACATACCAGCCTACATGCTGACAACAGTGAGGATGTATGAGATATTTTGTCTATTTTGAGCATATACCAGCCTACGTGCCGAAGATATTTTGTATTATTTCATTATTTTGTTGTATATATGAGACCTTCCTGTGTGCTGGTGACATTTTGTATTGTGTATCTGCCTGTGTGCCGACAATTTTGAGATGATGGGCATGATGAGAGAGCCATGTATTTTTTAGATACACATTGATTTATTTATATGATGAGATACATGGTATTTTTTGATTTGTTGATATGTTGATGAGATTTTAATTTGTTATTCTGATACGGATGGAAAGTAGGTGAGTTAGGCATGATGGAGTCAGGTTGATTTAGGCCTGGATCGAGTCAGGTCAGTTAGGCATGGATCAAGTAAGGTCGATTTAGGCATGGATCGAGTCAGGTCTGTTAGGCATGGATTGAGTCAGGTTGGTTTAGGCATGGATTGAGTCAGGTCATAGGCATGGATCGAGTCAGGTTATAGGCATGGTTGAGTCACATTATAAGCATGGTTGAGTTAGAAAGTAGGTGAAGTTGTGATCCGTTATTTTATGCAATGAATGATAATATGGGTCATATGTGAGATGTGGTATAATCTAAGCATAGTGATAATAAAGAAATGATAGGCATAATAAATGTATGTTGTGATAAGGATTTAAAATATGAAGTAACTTGTTGTTTGTTTGGTGTAATTTCCAATTTGGGATAAAAAAAGGGAAACTAAGTGAGGTGTGAGGAACAAGGAAGATGAATTGGTTAGGGTAGAGAATGGCCGAGCTAACCTTCAAGGGCCCCATGCCCTCGGAGTGTTGCCTACATTGTCCCGGTGAAAGGGAACCTCAGGCCAATGTAGTTCTCCCATGAGCTAGGGAAGAATATGATGAGGTATGAAAATGAGTTAGTAGGTTTTAGGCATGGTGTGGGTTTAGGTCTGTTAGGTGTGGGTGGATTATAGGTAAAGTGATGTAGGTGATGTCGATTGTGGAAAAAGAAGAAGATTACCCCAAAATTAAGCTTCGAGGACCAAGTCCTGTATAAGGTAATCAAAACGTAAACAAAGACGGTTTAAAAGATAAGAGGGGGTAAGAAAGCCACCTGCTTGGGTAGGATCATACCGAGTAGATCATGCCTTGGAGGAGGTGATGAACGTAAGACTCTAAAGACATTGCATGATTGATTTTTCTATGGTGAAAAGTAGTCACATGATCACCATATGTCTAAGTTCCAAGAAGTCCCTTGAGACAGTAGGAAATGGGAGTGGGAATGGTAAGAAGGGTGAAAGGTAGTTAATTGTTATATGGTGTGAGGTAGCATGCTCTTTGGGCAAGAGATCCGAGGTCACAATGGGTAAGTCCATGACTAAAAAGGTTTGTTGTTTTGACTTATAGTTGAGATAGACTGATCAATGTGGGAATTCTATATGGGATGAAGAAAATTTAACTCCTTGAGGTCTTCGTGAAGCTGATCGATGCGGGAAGCTTCGGTTGCTCTCGTTTTTTTAAGCTTTACATAGTTGTCCTTTGAGGGAGCAGTCTATTTATAACAGAGATTGCAGAGAGGAAGATGTCCTATTGAGGGAGTCATCTTTTTATTGGAAGTTTGACTCAAGGAGTTATATCCCATGTGAGGGATTTGAAGTCATGGACTAGACCAAGGTGGAGGATAGGACTCTTGTTCAAAAGGCAAGGTGGAATGACCATGGGATCTCATCTAAAGGTAGATGAAAAGTATCCATGAGAACCATGCTATGTGCAGCACCGGGGTACACATATTCAAGAGAAAGTAACAAGTAACGGGTACTCACATGATTCTTGTTTAATCGTTGGTGAGGTGTATGAAGTGAATAGCGCTCAAGGGACGAACATGGAAAGAGACAAAAGGTGAGGTAGGATGACAATTCAATAATAGAATGGTCAAAGATGCAAGGTGTTAAGGGGCTCAGGTTCTGGTTTACCATCAAGTGAAGATAAACAATAAGCACCTGATCCGTAAGTATGGGTCACGATGTATGGTCCAAGCCAATTAGGAGAAATTTTTCCCCGTTTACTTTTTTCTGCTTTGGTTACGTGTTGATTTTCTTTCAGAACAAGGTCACTGACTTGGAAGGTCCATTCATGGACACGTTTGTCATAGGCACGTTTGATACATTTTGGTAAACTTGAAGGTGATCCAGAGCGTTAAGATGACATTCGTCTAGTAACTCTAACTGTGCTAAATGATCCTGATGAAAGTCATCATCAGTGAGCATGTCATGGAGAGAAATGTCGAGTGAGGGGATTTGGACTTCGAGAGGTAGAACTCCCTCTATACTGTAGACCAGAGAAAATGGTGTGGCTGCAGTGGAAGTGTGAATACTAGTACGGTATGCCCACAGGGAAAAAGGAATGTGCGTATGCCAATCCTTCCTAGTATCATTGAAAACTTTCATGAGAATCTTGTTTAGGGTTTTGTTAGTGGATTCAGCTTGGCCATTGGTTCTTGGGTAATATGGTGATGAGAAACTAAGCTGAATGCCAAAGGCTTCACAAAGTTTTTGCAATGTTTTATTTTTGAATTGTTTTCCATTTTCAATGATGAGGCAATGAGGAACACCAAAGCGACAAATGATATGGTGGTGAATGAACTCACATATTTTCTCATCTTTCATGGAGATGAGTGGTATGGCTTCCACCCATTTTGTATAGTATTCGGTAGCAGTGATGATCCATTGATGGTGTTGGGAAAAATGGGGATTGATTTCTCTGACAAGATCCATACCCCATTGAGAGAAGGGCCAAAGGTCACGGGCGACCTGTAAGGCGTGGCTGGGTGTATGATGAATATTAAAATGTTGTTGGAATTTTATGCAACGTTTGACATAGTCACAAAAATCATAGTTAAGGGTCGACCAGTAATAGCCGAGGTGAATAATACACTTAGCAACAACAAGGCCATTAAAGTGACCTCCACATATGCCGTCATAAACTTCCTTTATGGTATAAGGAATTTCAGAACTTGTGAGGCGTTGTAAGAGAATACTATCAAAGTCATGCTTATATAGGAGTACCCCCAAGATGACGTAATAAGAGACCTTTATAATGAAGGTGCATTGTCTGTTACAGGTGAGATCAGGAGGTAAGATGGAGAGAGAAAGATAGTCAGAGTATTGTTTATATGAAAGGTCTCTCAGTTCGGAGGTGATGGTTTCGACGGAGTAAACATTGTGAGGTAAATAAGAAGGTGATTGGAGTCGTTGTACAGTGGCAAAGATTTTAGAATCGACGGGTGAAGCAGGTATTTGGGAAGTTGAGCAAGCCATAGTATCTACAAATTTGTTGGTTGAACATGGGATGGTTTGAAGGTTGTAACGATCAAAGGTGGTCAAAAGTACATCTACATGATGTTTATACTTTTGAAGTATCTCGTTACGAAATTGGTATATACCATTGACTTGGTTTATGACCAATTGAGAATCACCAAAGATGCTGATGGATTTGACATCTAGGGCGCAGGTGGCTTGGAGACCTAGTACGAGTGCTTCATATTCAGAAATATTGTTGGTGCATATAAAATATAGTTTGAAAGACAAAGGCATGGGTTCAGCATCAAGGGGAATGAGGATAATACCAGCCTCACCCCCATGCTGACACTTGGAACTGTTAAAGAAGAGTGTCTTTTGGTAAGGAAGTTCATCTAGGGAAAGGGTAGTAATTGACTCATCAAGAAAGTCAAATTCAGATAAGAGCATAAGCCATCGTGCGACACGTTGATTTTGGTAAGGTTTGGCATACATGAAGTGTAAGGGGTTGGTGTTGGTCACAACATAGGTTTTGTGGTTGAGTAGGTAATGATGGAGTTTGGTGGCAACGAACACTAAGGCTAAGAAAATATTTTCAGGGTGGGTGTATTGGGTTTCATAGTCCAAAATAGTACGACTTATGTAATAAACCTCCTGCTCCCTGTGTTGTTCAAAGCAATGAGCGAGCATGGCTCCCAATGAATGATCGGTAGATGAGATGTATAGGTAAAAAGGTTGATCGTCTTTAGGTGGAATGAGTACGGGTGGTTGGAGAAGGTATTGTTTTAGGGCCTCAAAAGCTTGGTGGCAGTCATCATCCCATTTAAAGGAGACATCCTTCTTGAGTAGATGATGAAATGGTTGACATTGATCATATAATTGTGAAGTGAAACGGCGAATTGACTGTAATTTACCTTGCAGGCTACGAAGTTGTTTAAGGTTAGTGGGCGGATGATAATAATGGTATAGCTTAGATACCAAATGATAGAATAGAATAAGATTGCAATGACCAAAGAGGGACGGAAGCCTCACAAATATTATTAATCATGAAATCAGATGACATTACAATGCAAGAGCTGTAATATTTATAGATATTAGATAGCCTCATATGGATAGACATGACACCCTAGCAAACACCAACTACGAGATGATAAGACCCATCTCACATGCACATGTAATTACTACTAATACCAATATTGAATGTTATCCAACATAACAATATTGAATGTAAGTCACTAGACTAGAGTGCACATGTTGCACATTATTAAATAAAAGACAATGCAATAAAATGCAATAAATATGCCTATGCTAAATTATGCTAACATTTCCCCCCTTAATTTTGCATAGTTTCCAATGAAGTGGAGAGGAACTCTCTGAACAATGTGAATTTGTCACGTGCAAGTGACTTAGTGAAAACATCTGCCTTCTGTTCAGCTATAGGACAGAACTGGAGCTGTATGTTGTGCTTCAAGACATGCTCGCGTATGAAATGACCCTGTACTTCAATATGCTTGGTTCTCTCATGAAATATTGGATTGCGAACAAGCTTTAGAACTCCTTCATTATCAACATATACTAGAGTAGATTTCTGTTGTGGTAGACCAATTCCTTCCAGTATTCGGCGTAGCCATATTGCTTCACAAACAGCTTCACCTACAGCTCGATACTCTACTTCTGTAGAAGAGCGAGAAACAAATTTATGTTTCTTGATTCCCCATGATATCGGTCCAGATCCCATAAAGAAGACGAAGCCTGATGTTGACTTCCTATCATCCATGTTTCCTGCATGATCTGAATCTGAATATCTTGTCAAGAATAAATTGTCATTCTTCTTGTACTCTAGACCAAGGTCAACTGTACCCTTTAGATATCTTAGTATTCTCTTTGCTGATTTCCAATGACATATTTTGGGTTCTTGCATGAAGCGTGATAAATAGCTGACTACAAAGCTGATATCTGGTCTAGTATATGTTAGGTAAATGAGACTCCCGATCAATTGCCGATAGAGAGTTGCATTCACCGGTGGTGATGGATCGGAATGAGATAACTGAAGTCTCGCTTCCATAGGTGTAGCAATAGGAGTGCAGTCCATCATCCTAAATTTCTCGAGCGTTGTCTTGGTGTATTTCAACTACGACACAAAGATATGATTCTCTTTTTTCCATACTTCCAACCCAAGACAATAGTGCATGAACCCGAGATCTGTCATGTCGAACGATCGATTAAAATCCTTCTTTGTTGCATCGATCATCTTCACAGAACTACCTGTAATGACTAGATCGTCGACATAAACAACCACAATGACAATCTCCCCCCCTTGATTTTTGAGGTAGAGATTGGGGTCATAAGTATTCCTTTCGAATCCATGACTTATGAGATGCTCATCAATTTTGATGTACCATGCCCGGGGTGCCTGCTTTAGGCCATATAGAGATTTTATGAATCTGCATACCATCATCTCTTTTCTTGGTATTACATAACCCTCTGGCTGAGTCATATAGAATTCTTATTGCAAATCTCCATTAAGAAAGGCACTTTTCACATCCATTTGGTGGACTTTCCAACCAAATTGTGCAGCTAGAGCAAAGATCATCCTGATTGTCTTGATCTTGGCTGTGGGAGAAAATGTCTCCTCATAATCAATGCCTTCTTGTTGTGCATACCCCTTTGCTACAAGCCTTGCTTTATACTTGTCAATAGTCCCATCTGATTTCTACTTAGTCTTGAATATCCATCTGCATCCAATGGGTTTCTTCCCTGGTGGAAGGTCGACAAGTTGCCATGTGTTGTTCTTCATCACTGACTGATACTCTGAATCCATGGCATCTTTCCAAGATTTTGATTGTAGGGCTTCCTGAACTGTAGATGGCTCAATTGTTTCAACAACTCTTCTCATTAGGGCATAATTGACCTCTTCATGAGCTTGACTGCGAGTTCTAGGTCCAGGATTGGACGATGTGCTCGGTGCTTCATCCAAATTTGCATCTCTTATTAATTGAGTATACCATTTAGGTAACGTATTAGCTGTTCCATTGGATTGTGATGGATCACCATCATCCAATTCATCACTATCATCTTCAGTGGGAACATCAAATTATGTCTTCATAAGAGGTGTATTCTGCATGTTTGTTGAGTCGTTGAGTGGAGCATCTGCTTGTTTCTTCTCAAAGAACTCAACATCCCTACTTGTGTATACTTTCTTTGCTTTCGGATCCCATAATCTGTACCCAAGTGCTTCTTCACTGTATCTAATGAATATCAGTTTCTCAACTTTCATATCCAACTTGTTCCTGTTCTTCTTGGGTATGTCTATGCTAGCTTTACACCCAAATACTCTTAGGTGTGCAATTGATGGTTTCCAATTTGACCATGCTTCTTGAGGTGTCACTCCTTCAAGAGCTACTGTGGGCACTCTGTTCAACAAATAGACTGCAGTTCTTGCAGCTTCTGCCCAAAATGTCTTTGTTAAACCTGAGTCGTCAATCATACATCGCACCATTTCCATGATAGTACGATTCCTTCTCTCAACTATACCATTCTGTTGTGGTGTGTGAGTAGGAGGCATTTGTCTACGAATCCCATGAGCTTCCAGGTAAGTCTTGAACTCATTGCTTGTGAATTCCCCCCCTCGATCTAAGCGGAGAGTTTTGATCTTGCGACCAGCTTCATTCTCAACAAGTTCTTTGAACTTCTGAAATGTCTCAAAGGCTTGACTCTTGTTTCTTAGACAATATATCCACATCTTTCTTGAGTAGTCATCAACACAAAGCATGAAGTATTGACATCCAGAATGACTTGGTTGCATGTGCCCGCAAAGATCGGTGTGCACCAAATCTAGCTTTCCCTTAGCTCTATATGTGTTCTTCTGGAAGGGTACTCTATGTTGCTTTCCAGCTAGGCAATTGTGACACTTGTCAGTGTTGTGCTTGAGTGTAGGAAATGCTTTCACCATGTTGCCCTTTTTAAGTGTTTGGAGATAGCCAAAACTGATGTGACCATATCTGTGATGCCATAGTTATGCAGATTGTGTGTCTTTGGCCACTAGAGCTTGATCATCCTTGTGGACAAAATCAAGTTGGAACATGCGTCCCACATTGGAGGCTCTTGCTACAATCTTGGAACCTCTTGACTTATCTCTTATCAAGCACACTTTTTCTCCATTATTAATATCAAAATCCAACTTCAAGTTGTGATCAAGGAGTTGACTAACTGATAGCAAATTCTTGGTCAACCCAGGTACATACAATACATTTGTGATTTTGCAGTCATGCTTTCCAAGAGGTAGTGAAATGTTTCCAATCCCCTTGACACTTTATGATGAGTCATCACCTAATGACACATGGTTCTTGTTAGGTGAGTCACGCAGTGTGTAGAACCAATTCTTACGTCCAGTCATGTGTCGAGTTGCACCCGAGTCAACATACTAGATATCTTTTGTGGAATTGGTTTCTTCATCAAATTGAGCAGAATACATGTGGTGTCCTTCATCTGAATCATCCTCATGTTTGGCAATGTACCCTTGTTGTTTGGGTTTTCTTTTCTAATTACTTTTTTTCTGCCCTTGATTGTTGTTGTTGTTGGACTTCCCTTTATTTGAATTATTGTTACCCTGATGGTTATTGGGTTTTGAATTGCTTGATGAACCCTTTTTATAGGAATTGTACCAAAAATCTTTGATGTCATGTCCCCCTCTATTGCAAATGGGACACTTCTTGGTGTTGTCTCGTTGACTTTGGTTTTGTTGGGACTTCTTGTGATTGGATTGAAATTTTCCCTTTCCTTTATGATTGGAAGATAGTGCTTGATCATCTTTAGGATCTTTGTTGTTCATTGCCTCTTCTTGTTGGAGTAGATTGACCAACTTCTCAAAGGTGACTGTGTGTTCACTCATATTGATAGTTGTCACAAAGATTCTGTAGGAAGGAGGAAGTGCTCGCAACACAATTGGTACGAGGTCTTCATCACTTATCTCTTTTCCCAATGCCAATAGAGATGCCCTCAAAGTAGCAACTCGTCTCAAAAAAACTTCAACCTTCTCATTGTGCTTGAACTTGAGAGTATGCAGTTGTGATAATAGGTTGAGGATGGCATTCTTGTTCTTTGCCTCATAGACTGTGCTCAACTTATCCCATGCATCCTTGGCCGATGTGGCATCTCTAATGTGGGGTTACACATCATCTGTTATGCTAAACAAGATGATCAACTTTGCCTTTTGATTGGCCCTGTCAAATTGAACTTGTTGTCTTCCATCATCAAGTGATCTTGTTGTTTGTCCATCTACAACTGTCCATAGGTCTTCAAACTCAAGTAACACCTTGATCTTCGGTTTCCATATAGCATAGTTGTCTCCTCTAAGTAGTTGTGAATCTGGCAAGAAGAACTTTGGTGCTTGTGCACCCATTTCTGTAATCTGAATTTCTGAAACTCTGAATTTCTGACAAAAGGTAAGGCTCTTATCACTCCAGGTTTATGGTCTCCCTCTCAATATACCGTCAGGCCGATATACCAAACCTTTCTATATACGCTCCCTTCCGATATACCCGTCAGTATGTGGAAGAAGATCACCCTTTCAATATACCCGTCAGTATGGAAAGAGGTGTTAACGCACGTGAAAGAATTTAGTACGTGGTACTTAGACAGTACGGAGAGGGGTTTGTGCAAGCACAAACGGATGGGAGGGCTCAAATGTGTGTGTATTGTGTCCTTATTACTCCCCGTCGATTTTATAGGGTCGATGCCCAGATGACATTTAGGCAACTGTGTTAGGCGTTAAGTGCAGTAGTAGTCGCGACGGCATTACCCGTAAGCGCTTCCTAGAGGCACCGTATATACCGAACGCTGCTATGAGATCAAAGATCTCGTGTGATAGAACCAAACATAAAATAAAAAATGTGCACTTTTTTTTTCACTTTATGCACCAAGATTAGTACAACATCCTCTCAAAGTACATTAAAATGAAGTTTTTGTGTCCCCCCTCTTTACAAAAAAGGGTCTAGAATCACAAAATACACAATTTAGGCCAAAAATATTTTTTTTACCCCCAATAGGTGTTTTTCCGCTAAATTTAGCGGTGGCTCTAAATGTGTTTGGTGAGCTTCTAAATTTAAAAATCTCCCAAAATTTAGTAATTTCTTCAAATTTTCCAAAAAAATAATTTAAGAAAAAATATGGAGAGAGTGGGAATTGAACCGCTGACCTGTTTGTTCCCAAGATCCAAACAAACAATCTGAATATTGTTTTCATTTTTTCTCACAAATCGTGATCTGGGTTTTTCTAAAATTTTGACAGCAGTATCATGCAATATTTTTCTTGAAACCCACAAAATTTTAGAAGAATCTGAATCTTGGTTTTTGAGATCTTACTAATTTACCAGCTATATCTGATTTTTTTTAGAAAAAAATGATCCGAATTGTACAGAATTTTCGTCACATGTAGAAGCTAAATCTGAAGATAATGTAAACTGCAAAGTTGTGCACATCCTTCTTATCTTTCCAGAAAAAAAAAATGGCACATCAATCCGACATTGTATGAAAAAGTTACGTCCTTTTTTCTAAGAGCTATCTGCTGGAATTTTGTTGACGGGACTGCTTCAACCTTTGCTCCCGAATTCTTCACACCTCCACTTTCAGATCTTTTTTTTTTTTTTTTTTTTTTTTAGATCTAATATTTTTTTTTTTTTTAGATCTGTAAAAAAATTTTCAAGATCTCTCCTTTTTTTTTTTAAGATCTTTTTTTTTTTTTTCCAAATCTTTTTTTTTTTTTTTTCCAAATCTTTTTTTTTTTTTTTAGATCTTCAATTTTTTCCAAGATCTTTCTCCTTTTTATTTTAAAGATCTCCAAATCTGAAATATTCTGCCAATATGTTAGATCAATTGGCTATGCCAATGACTAATAAAAAAAATTTACCTTTCAAATAAGTGGATAGGTCAAATTTTAGTTGATGGATGCTTGGGAGGAATGGAGGCTGCAGGATGCTTCAATGGCTCTCCTTTGATGCAGATCTTCTTCTTCAATGGATCCTCTCCAATAGTGCTCCTCTTCAACCTCGCTTGGACAGAACCTGCTCTGATACCAAATGATAATAATGGTATAGCTTAGATACCAAATGATAGAATAGAATAAGATTGCAATGACCAAAGAGGGACGGAAGCCTCACAAATATTATTAATCATGAAATCAGATGACATTACAATGCAAGAGCTGTAATATTTATAGATATTAGACAGCCTCATATGGATAGACATGACACCCTAGCAGACATCAACTACAAGATGATAAGACCCATCTCACATGCACATGTAATTACTACTAATACCAATATTGAATGTTATCCAACATAACAATATTGAATGTAAGTCACTAGACTAGAGTGCACATGTTGCACATTATTAAATAAAAGACAATGCAATAAAATGCAATAAATATTCCTATGCTAAATTATGCTAACAGTGGAGGCATTTTCAGAATGGCCTTGAATTTAACAGGGTCAACTTCTATACCATATAGGGAAACGATAAATCCCAGGAGATTTCCTGAGAGAACCGTGAAGACACACTTCTTAGGCTGAAGGTGAACGCAATATTTAATGAGGCGGTCAAAAATGGTTTTGAGGACGACAAGGTGTTCAGAGCGGTGCTTAGATTTGGCCAAGATATCATCCATGTAATCTTCCAATATGCGATGCATGATGTCATGGAAGATGTAAGTCATAACCTACTGATATGTGGCACCAGTGTGTTTAAGGCTGAAAGGCATGACTCGATAGTAGAAGGTCCCCCAAGATGTGATGAATGAGGTCTTGTGTTGATTTTCTAAGGAAAGCAAAATTTGGTTATAACCTGAGAAGCCATCCATAAGTGATAGCATCTCATGGCCAGTGGTAAGGTCAACCAATTGGTCAATACAATGTAAGGGAAAGTCATCTTTCAGACACGCTAGGTTGAGGTCATGGAAGTCTGTGCAAATGCAGAGTCCCCCTGTTGCTTTAGTGACAGGGACAATGTTAGAAATCCAACGAGGATAATCAATGGGTAAGATGAAGGAAACAAAAAGAAGGCGCTGAAGTTCTTCTTTGACAAGAAGGACAATACGAGGGTGCATTTTCCTCAGTTTTTATTTGATTGGTTTGGCATCTAGAACGGTTACGATATTGTGGACGACTATGGTGGGGTCAATACCGGGCATGTCTGCATAAGACCAAGCGAAAGCGTGGTTATGGTCTTTGAGGAAAGAAGTGATGGCTTCCTGTTCAGTAGCATCTAAAGATTGACCGATCTTTAGGATGTGCAGGTCATCCTGAGTATGAATGTTGATCTTGATAGTTGATTCATTCAACATGGTTTGCGTCTTAGAAGGTAACAACTGGTGAATAAATGAGTCTTCGGCACCAAGGTAGGTGAGTATAGAGTCATCATCCTAACATTGAATGACGTTAATTGAAGGTGTATCATCATCGATCATTTCAAGATACAGGAAGGGAAGATTCGAAGGGGCCTCACCCTCACGTTGATAAGTCAGAGGCCCCAAGGAAATGGTGTTTATGAAAAAAAAAGTTAGGAGGGATAGATTCAGGATCCATCGACTCCGTCGGTGAGGGTGGTGATGAAGGTGAAGCGGGTGAAGAAGGTGGAGAAGGGCTAGTGTCCTTAATGAGTTCAATGCGGGCTTGTTTGGTAGGTGGTTCAAGAAAACTGATACCACTACGGTCGTTATGTTTGTGGTGGTACATGGAATGACAATATGTTGGCCTTTCTCGTAAAATCCAAAACCAAAACCCTTCCACTCACATCGGTGCATGGAGGTGTGGGAAAAATGGTGATTGGTAAGTGACTGGAATTCGGCAGAAAATGGGTGAGTTTGTGACGGTATTTCAAGTGTGTAAGTGGTAGTATCAAGTCCCCCATAGGTGAGACTAGTACGAAGGTGAGGGGGACCATACATGAGATGTTCTCCTATACGGTGATCTTAACAAGGGTGTTGGTGAAGGCTTTCATACTCTTGTGGAGTAAGGAATTTGTTGACACTATATAGGCGGTACTCCCCTAGAGTGAGGCGTTGAAAAACACCTTCCAAGGGATTGGTGGTTGGTATGTAGGTAGTTGGAATGGATGAAGTGTCGGAGGTCGATGCGGAGGTAGAGTTAACAGATTGGGAAGCTGATGGGTCGATCATGGAGGTTGTGGCAGCGGTAGGAATGGAGGAGGTATTTTTGGTTGAGGTAGTGAATGTACTGGTAAGCGGAGGTGTAGGTGAAGCAGTGGTGGTCACGGAGGTAGACGCTTTAACGGGTATGAGCACATCATTGGGTCGGTAAAGCATGTTGCATGTTTTAAAAGGTGATGGATCAGCTGGAATGGTATAGATGTGTCCTTCATGTTCAAACTTTACACAACGATGCAAAGTGGAAGGAACGTAACCCATGCCACGAATCTAGGGTCTTCTAAGTAACAATTTATATTGGAATTCCCCCTCCAAGACGTAGAATAGTTCTGGAATAGTGCAGGGGCCCACGTGAATGTGGAGGATGACAGTGAATAGTGTAGAGGTGATAGCATGATTGAATGAATGCAACATGACAAGATATTTATTCATGCAATTTTTAGGTATATGCATTTGATCAAATGCATGGAATGAAATGATGTTAGTGCTAGCACCCCCATCAATCATCACACGGTGTACCTGTATGTCATCGATGTGGACAAAGATAAGAGGGCTGGGTCCGGGTCATCGTTTTGGTGTGGCACGATCTCTTCCTCTGAGAAGCTAAGGGAGGATACTTGGTGAATAGGGTGAGATGAAGATGAACGTGGTAATTTTTTGAGAGAGGCTACATGATGGGGTGTGATAATGGAGGCTACGGGTGTAGGGTCATTGGGTAAAACCTCAATAGATTGAAGAGCTTCCATGAGAGCTTGACAATGGGATTTCAAGGTTTGAATGAGGTCATATAAGGACATATTGAGGGGATATTGATGTAATTGTTTGATCATGGTGCGATGTGTGACATCCTTAGAAATGGGGTATGTGGGGCCACAAATAATGATTTTAGGTATGGGCGTAGATGGTATGTTGGGTATAGGATTGGTTGGTGGGTCAGTTGCCTTTTCTTTACCTTTATCCTTATAAGCACATGTAGTGGCATGTATCATATTGATCTAAGGGGAGTTTGTAAATGGAGAAGGTGTAGGGTGAGTGGTATAACGACACGATGGGTAAAAACCTACCAGAGGAGAAAAACCCTGTGAAGTGAGATGGGTGCAACGAAATTTTGGTGATGGCATGGAAAGTTCTCTAATGTGAACCATGTTAGTTTCAAATTTTGGGGGTGGCTCTAAGAGCTGTGAGGGTGGAGTTTGTAGTTGTTGAGTGGACAGTGTGGGAGTGGGTGTCAGTGAAGCAGGGTCCTCGTCGAGAAGGTCGTCATCATCAAAGTTGGCTTTCGGAGGACATAACTAGATCAGGATGGTTTTCAATGCATTACAATTCTCCACATCGTGCCCTGGCACACGATGGTAGGCACAAATTTTAGTATCATCAAACCCTTTTGGCTTAGGTTTGAGGGGTCGTAAGGTCTGAGTGGTGGTAAAGTGATGAAAGAAGTCTCAAGGAGGTTGGTTAAAATTTTGGCATAGGACCCTACTAGTGGAACGTAATGGGAAATGAATGTGGGTTTGGGTGTAGGTGTGGTTGATTGTTGAGGAACAATCTTTGGAAGAGGAGGAGCGGATCGAGCTATGGTTTTGGGCATCGACATGGTTTTGGGTGTCGGTTGTGTATGTGTAGGTAGGGGTATGGTGGATGAACTGGTAGGAGGGTGTGTAGTTGTTTTGACTATCTTATAGTGGGGTATGTAGACACCAAATTTGTGTCTGATGACCCCCCGTGCCCCGCATCTCATTTCGCAACCTAACCTTATCACCTAAACCTTACACAATTATTTATTAATTACCCTACAATTAATAAATCCACATCGCCATACCTGCCATCTCATTTCGCCACCTCATCATGACCTAGTCCAAACCCTAAACTAACCTAATTAAGACCTATAACTTGGTCTACATCTACACCCATAACTAATTACTCCTCACCCGCACCTAAAACCAACCTCATAATGACTTGACCAAGCCCGCAACTAATCCCTCGGGAGAAAAGGAGGGAAAGTTGGTTATTTTACTAAACATAGCCCACTTTGACCTGACCGATACCGGTTCCTACTCGACCGCCGTCGGTTACGTAACCGCCATCGGTCCCTGTAAATGACGGCTCCCAACCAAAAACAAAGGGTTGGATTTTCATTTTGATGAAAGGGGGAGAAGTCATTGGAAAGATCCGGAATTGACTTGGCTGAGCAGAGACAAGTGAAGGAAGGAGAGAAGTTTGCAGAGAAGGACATCAAGCCCAAGACTGCAATTGAATAACCAGAGTCCAGTGACACTCATCCGAGCATCAGGAGAGGAGATAGCTCATCTTGGATTGTCAGATCATCCTACTTGAGCCTTGTCTTTGTCATCATAGTCCCAGAACTTGAATTTTCCATCAGGAACTAGTAAGTATGTCTTATACATTCTTTTAATAATATTTCTTAGATTTCTGAATCACATTAATTACAATTCTACCCCCAAATCTATTACCTGGTAACACTCTCCACCTAACTTACATTCCTCTACCCCTACTTTTCCACAAGAACAGCCCCCATACTCTCCGAGTCTTCTCCATCACCCCATTACCTATCCTAAGTCATTCTACCAGCCTTATAAACACCATAACTATCATATAGCCATCTTATAGCCAACCTTCACCCAACCCCTTAAATCACTACCCCTACCGATATCGGTTATCATCAACCGGTACCGGTGACACTGACCGGCGTCGGTCACCGTGATTCAAAACCAAAACCAGCCTTTCCTCTACTTGTTTCAACGAGGCAATTAAATTGTGATTTTACAATCATTTGTGTTAATTCATATTAGCAGGGGAACTGACCACCTTCGAAAGGAAGTTTTATATTTCCTGGGCCTAAGGTAGCTCCCTCATTTATTGTCTAATTAAAATCTGGTGGTCTTGTATTCTTACTTGCAGGTAGTCCTTCCAAGACAAAAAGGAGTTCTTCGCAGTCGATCTGATCTTTCTCTATGGTACGCGCACACCCTCTCGACATTCAACAGGTATTCCTCCTAGCCCTAACCCTTATCTGTTTCTCAAAGGAATGAAAGGATAGAAGCAACTCTATTCCTATTCTGTGCAAACATTTTGGCTGGGACCCATTTCGGGTTTCTTTCTTTTCTTGCTTTCTTTCATATAGGGAGCATCTGTGTTTTCTTCTTCTAAAAATTTCACACAATATTTTGTTATATTTGGTAAAATAATTTGTCTTGCTTTTCCCAGCTTTGCATTAGTGAAAGTCATCTTCTTTGCTTCATCGAATATCATTTTCGATTTGGGTTTAAAACACGTGCATCCCATTTTTGCGTGTTGTTTTCAATTCTAGTGAACGTAGATTAAGTAATAGGTCGTACACGTGGGGGTGATTTCCATGGTATTGACAAGAAATTAATCTTACTTTCACTGCACAACACATACCGAATCACTTCACAATTAACACAACAGCTCAAAACATCCCCCCTTTTCCGCGGTATTCCTCCGCCCGATTGAGGTAACCTTATAAGCCAAAACAAACTTGACATTTCCCTTAAGTCTTTTGTTTAGGATTGACATCATTCTGCTTCTAAAGGCATAAGCCCAAATTGATTAAAATTAACCCTAGGGTTAGTCTGTTAATTTGTTTGTGCATTCTTGCTTGTTTTCAGTTCTGTTTCTCTGTCATACACTATTTTCTGTGATCACCTCAAAACAGTTTGGTAGGCATACTAAGCACTGTTAACACCAAATCAACAACTTCCTACTGCTTCTTACACCAGTTCTATTCTACCGACATCAGTTAGCTTACCGACGCCGGCTACAGCCTGACCGACATCGGTTACCTGACCGATATCGGTTACAGTCTTTTACCGTCCCTGACAAACCAGAAACCTACCAATTTCAACATTCTGGGGTTGTTTCTGTTCCTAATAGATTGAAACCTTACTGTGTACTCTTACTCATGGTTGTTATCACTCGGAAGCAAGCCTCCACCATGGTTTCACATGCCTGCTCTGTGCCTTTTCCTGAATCGCCCCCTTCACATTCTATGGGGAATCCTACGGACACCAGCGAGGTTCCCAAAATCCCTGTAGGAGATAAGGAATTTGCAAAATTTTTGGACGCTAATCCTAGCGCTGTACAATATTATTTGTCTCATGCCCTTGACCGTACGCCCGATGGTCAACTCCTTGTTGGCATGCCTATTAGTATAGCTGCTCATTTAGCTCCTTCTCCGCCTGATAACTCCGCTTTGCCTTCTGCATCCTTAGTCCCGTCTCCCAATCTCAGCGGCTTCAGGGGTTCATACGGCACAGATTGGCTTTCCTTTGGTTAATCTTGGGCCCCACATATCATTACCGCCAACTGCTCCTACCTCATCTCTCTTGCAGACTGCTCCTTTCATGACTTGCTCTCTGCCACCTATCCACACGAGCTTTCCTTCTCAAGCTCCGCCCACCTTTTCATTTCCACACACGTATCCGGTGACCTCAACATCTTATATAGGACATCCCCATTCAGCCGCCTCAACATTTTTGTCCTCCATACCTTATCAACATTTAACCCCACCATTGTCTAGTGGTGGCCCTTGGCCCAATCTGCCTCCGTTTACCACAACCGCACCATCATCTCATCCAACTACTGATTTAATCAAACAAATGATGGACAAAATGCAAAATCTGGAGGCTTCTGTTTCAGGAAGTCGTAGCACCCTGACATACGAGCAAGTTTGTCGGGAGCCTATCCACCCTTCTGTCCCCCTTCATTCATATCCTCCTCAATGGGAATTACCAAAATTTACTCGTTTTAATAGTAAGGAGGATCCTCAACAACACTTGCGCTCATTTAGACATGTCTGCTATCTAATTGCTCATGACGATGCCTTACTACTCCGCACCTTTCCCATGTCCTTATCAGGACCTGCCTTGGAGTGGTACAGTGCTTTAACCCAGCACTCAATCTTCTCTTTTAACCAACTAGCCCAATCTTTCTTGGATCATTTCTCCATTAACATTGCCAAAAAAATATCTATCACCGACCTCTATGCCATCCGACAATTTGAAGACGAATCTATCGCAGATTTCGTTGGACGATGGCGGGGCCTTATCAACCAACTTACGTATGCCTTACCTCAGGCCGAACTTATCGAACTTTTTACGCGGGCCTGCGCTAAGCACATCTCTCCTACCCTCCAAATTCAAACTTTCCGCACATTTGACGAGGCCTTTACTATGGCTCGAAAAATAGAGATTCGAGCCTTAGAGGAAGAGAAATTGCGGTTGCGCAACAAAAACCCCAATTTCCGAACCCAAGATTCCACCAACAAACCTAACACCACCAATCCTCACACATCGACTGCTTCGAAATCAAAAGGAGCTGTGCACGCGGTGATGGTCAAATCCCAACCACCGTCTAATACCCCGCCAAAAACCACCTATAAGTATAAAGCGGAGCCCATCAACTACACTCCCTTGGGAGAAACTTATGGTGTGATATTGGAAAAATTGCTTAAAGCAGGAGCCATTACCTTACCTCCTGTTAAACCTCACTCCGGGTTTGATTCCACCCGCGCTATACCTTCTTGGTACAAAGAAAATGACTTCTGTAACTTCCACCGTGTGAAGGGACACAGTCACGAAAACTACAAGATGTTGAAAAACATAGTACAGGAAATGGTTGATGCAGGGGATATAACCCTCGATAATCCTAACGCTCCTGCTAACCAAAATTTGAAAATTTTCAACAAACCATTCTCGAATCACTCTCCTAATAGTAACATAAACCAAGATATCTTAGCCGAGGAGAGTGTTCATGAGATCCATGCAGTCTTCGACTCCCAGCCAAAAGCCTCTATCGAAAAAATTCTGAATCAAACTTCTTCACTAACGCAGGAACCCGAACCCCCTTCCTCACCATCAAGACAAGACGAAATCCTTGCCATTCCTTTACCCTTCAAGGAATTAACCACCCAGAGTTCTCTTCTTACAAATGAGCCTTCTTACACCACATCCTTGCAAGACTGTGAGCGGATGTTATCTAACTTATCTATTTCCCAAACGTCTCCTTCTACCATTCTTGCTATACAAGAGGAAGGCTCACCACTTCTTTTGTCATCCTTAGACGAGAAACCTCTTGCACCGACATCACCACATTCTTTAAACATGACGGATCCTCTCAAACACGCCCTCCTACCTATTAGTTCTTCATCGCCTAAATCTTTTCAGCGACCGGTTGACCTCTTAACGCCCATTGATACAGTGCCTCATTTACCCCCTGTATCACACCCACAGTGGACCGGAATCACAACCCACCTTTCTTCCATACAAAAGTTCCTATTCACACGTGAGGATTGTCATCCCTCAGAAGATAGACGAGTCCTATGGGAACGTTTGAGTACCCCATATTCTACTCAAATGCAGATGACCGATCCAGACGCCTCTACCATATACCCGAAGTGTTTACAGAAGCTTAAAATGCCTATGTCCTCATCTTCACCCCCCTCATCTCTACCAAATACCTCATCCACCTCTATTAGCCTAACCAAATCTTCCCCTACGCTTGGGACCTCACCAATACCCAGTCTAACACACCCACCTAAGCGGCTAGATTTATCTAAAAATAAAGCCGTCCATCCACTTAGGAGACAGACTCAATCTCCTCAACCTATGTCTCTATCACAACTAAAACCATCGTCGTCACACCTACCTTCCATATTGGGACCTCATCCCTCCACCTTGCATCAATATATCATACCTCCTGCGTTTTCTTTAAAACGACCTACGCCTTCTGCACCCATACAGAGATCCAAGGGTATATCAACACCGTCACCCCGCGTATCCTGTCCACCTATCAACCCTAAACAAATTCCATCATCAAAAGATTTGTTTGCTGTCACTCCTATTTCTCCGTGGTTGTTTTCTGATACCACATCATCTGTGGCCTCATCATCTAACCAGCTAAACATAGCTTCTGCGCCAAAGAAGCCACGTTTAGTTAAAACCCATTATCAAAACCCCTTGGCTAAACCACCACCCATACAAATCAACCATACCCCATCATTACCAGAAACTACCCAGTCAATAGCCTCATCTTCCTCTGACTTTGACCCACTCAAAGGGTCTTATGCCAAAATCCTTGCTATGTTGGTGGAGAATGCGACCATTTCCCTACCCCCACTTAGACCTTATGATCCATCTAAACCTCGACCTATAGGTTACAATGAGTCTAAAATCTGCGCTTACCGCCGCACACCAGGACATGACGTAGAGGGATGCAAAGCGTTGAAAGCCATACTTCATCAGTCACCTCTCTCAGATAGAAAGGTTAAGAAAAACAACTTACGAAGGGAGAGACCTTTAGCTTCAATTCCCTCTCCTATACCACCTGTCCCCGCCTCACCAAGATCTATCATTATTACAACCCCACCTCTCGAAGACCATGACTTATCCCTACCATCTTCCTCCTCTCGTGTTCACGAGATCAATATGATTAGTGTTGCTACTCGAGGGCAGAAAAACAATGGAGAAAGCTAAAGAAAGCACACCTGCGGCCTCTCTTTCTTTGTCCACCATCCCGATCGCACCACCACCTAAAGTGGTTATTCGTGGACCTGCCTACCCCGTCTCTAATGGAGTTTCCCACCGAACCATGATCAAACAGCTTCACCAATCACCTGTAAAAATGACACTGTATGATCTCATTCAGACTTCTGAATCTCATCGACAAGCTCTCGTTGAAATCCTTCAAGGGATAGAGGTCTTACCTAATGAAACCTTGCCTGTTACCTCCATTCTCACACCCAATCACGTTGCTTCACTCACCAAACAACCTATCTCCCCAACCACTTCTGTCTCTGTACAGCAAGCCGCTGCTGTCAGTTTCTCCGAAGATGAAATTATCGACTTTGGTGCTGAAGATCCTGACCCTGCTCTTTTCATCTCAGCTTATGTCCGGGACATTCAGGTGCGTCGTGTTATGATTGATGGGGGCGCTAGTCTAAACATCATCTCTTCAAAAGCCTTCCAACAAATGAATATCCCTTCTAGTTGCATGTGTGCCAACCCCATCATGTTGCGGTCATTCAATGATGCTATTACTTCTACCTTAGGTACCGTGATCCTTAACATTTGTGTAGGGCCACGCACTTTACCCGAACTCTTCTATGTCCTTGAGGGAGAGTTCCAATACAATATGTTGTTAGGCCGCCCTTGGATCCGGGCTATGGGATGCGTTCCCTCCACCTTACATAGATGCATAAAATTTGAGTACGAGGGGAAGTCCTACACCGTAAAAGCTGATCCTCCCCCCTTCAAAACCTGCAATATGTTATATCGCCCTAATGATGTGCTTGTACCAGTCAAGACACCCATTCATCCAACCCAACCATCCACTTCAACCACACCTCTACCATCCACTTCAACCGCACCTACACCTTCAACCAATGAAACCGCCGTCGCAAATACCACTTCCTTTCCCGCAGACAACATCCCAACCTCAGACCCCTTAGTAGATGTTTTTCAACGCCTTACGCTGGGGGAGTACCACCTATATAATGTTAGTTCTTTCCATACCCCACAGGAGTACGGACAGTTACATGCGCATCCTACCTACGACCGTCGCGTGGGGGAGGTAATCTCTTACGGACCACCTAATTGCCGCACCAACCTAACGTATGGGGGTGTCGACGCATCCTCCGTTACCCCTGAACCTCCTCTTGGTGTGGTTCCCTTCCAATCTGATTTTCAATACCTGAAAAATCGTCGTTTCGCTCTCACCTTCTTGACTCGCTGTGCTTGGAAAGGCTTTGGTTTTGGTCTTTATGAACAAGGCCGACATACAATCATTCCCGTGACTACACGCAAACACAATGATCGTAGTGGTCTCGGATTTCCTGAAACACTTACACCGGAGAAACCTCATGTCAGTTGTATCCTGGAAGATGACGACGTCACCCCTACCAAACCATCATCACCCATTTTGCCATCGTCACCCACAGAGTCGATAGACCCTGAATCTATCCCTCCTAACTTTTTTTTTTCATAAATGCTATCTTCCTAGGTCCTCTCACTTATCAACGCGATAATGAGGACCCATCTTCTCTTCCCCTTCTGTATCCAGACATGATCGAAGAGGATTCACCTTCAATTAATGTTGTTGAGTGCCAGGATGACGACTCCATCCTCACTTACCTTGGTGCGGACGACTCCTATATTCAACGTGCCTTACCGTCTGAAACTCAAACCATGTTGAATGAGTCGACTATAGAAATCAACATCCACACAGAGGAGGATCCTCACATTGTGAAGATCGGACAATCCCTTAACACATCAGAACAAGCCGCCTTTACTACCTTTCTCCGTACCCGCAACCAAGCTTTCGCTTGGTCCTACGCTGACATGCCAGGAATTGATCCTGACATTGCTGTCCATAACATTACCCTAAAACCTGATTCCAAACCAGTCAAACAGAAACTGAGAAAAATGCATCCACGCATTGCCCTCTTGGTCAAAGAAGAGCTTCAACGACTCCTTTCTGTTTCCTTCATCTTGCCTATTGACTATCCTCAATGGATTTCTAACATCGTACCTGTCACTAAAGCGACGGGGGGACTTCGGATATGCACAGATTTCTGAGACCTTAACCTCGCTTGCCCCAAGGATGACTTCCCCCTCCCAAGTATTGATCAACTTGTTGATCTCACTGCGGGCCATGAGATGCTTTCTCTCATGGATGGCTTTTCGGGATACAATCAAATTTTGGTAGCCCCGGCCGATCAACATAAAACTACCTTCATCACTCCTTGGGGAACCTTCTGTTATCGTGTCATGCCGTTTGGCCTTAAGAATGCTGGTGCGACCTATCAGCGGGCTATGACTTACATTTTTCATGACATTATGCACACTATCCTTGAGGATTATGTCGATGATCTTCTTGGCAAATCTAAACATCGCAGTGAACATCTCGATGTTTTAACCATTATTTTTGATCACCTGTTACAATATTCTGTCCGGCTTCAACCAAAGAAATGTGTCTTTGGTGTCCTTTCGGGAAAACTTCTTGGTTTTATCGTCTCTTTGCGTGGCATTGAGGTCGATCCATCTAAAGTCAAAGCTATCCTAGAAATGCCCCAACCCAAAAACCTCAAACAATTGCGTAGTTTGCAAGGTAAACTTCAATCTATCCGGCGTTTCATTTCCCAACTCTCGGATCGATGTCAACCTTTCCATCACCTTCTTAAAAAGGACATTGCCTTTCAATGGAGCGAAGAGTGTCACCAAGCCTTTGAAGCTCTCAAAGCCTATCTCTTGCAGCCACCCGTGCTTATCCCACCTCAGGATGATCGCCCTTTCTACCTTTACCTTTCTGCCACTGACCATGCTATAGGAGCCATGCTCGCACATCGGGACTCGGCACATCGAGAACAAGCTGTTTATTATATAAGTCGTACTCTCGTGGATTACGAGACTAGGTATACACATGTAGAAAAATTGTGCCTAGCCCTATCATTCGTAGCCACCAAACTCCGACACTACCTCCTGAATCATAAAACTTTTGTCATCACCAACACGGACCCCATTCATTATATGTACGCCAAACCACATCTAAACCAATGCATCACCCGATGGCTTATGCTCCTCGCTGACCTCGACCTTGAATTTATACACCAGAAGTCAATCAAAGGACAAACTATTGCGGACCAACTCGCGGAGGCCCCTTTACCTGGGGAACAATTTACCAATTTTAATTTCCCCGATGAACTCATCGCCACTCTTTCACTCAGGGAGGAGTCCTATCCAATGACCCTCTTCTTCGATGGATCCAAATGCCAGCGCGGCGGAGGAGCCGGCGTTGTTCTCATTCCTCTTGATGCGGAGCCTATGCCTCTTTCATTCCGACTCGATTTCCCCTGCACTAATAATACAGCGGAATACGAGGCCCTTGTTTTGGGTCTCCAGGTTGCGTTACACTTAGGTGTCAAATCTATCAATATTTTCGGTGACTCTCAATTGGTAGTCAATCAAGTTATGGGCATCTACCAATGTAAAAATGAGGAACTTCAAAAGTACAAACATTACGTGGATTCACTTTTAACCTCATTTACTCGTTATTCTATCCAAACCATTCCCCGCTCCACTAACAAATTTGCGGATACTATGGCTTGCTTAGCCTCACAAATTCCTGCCTCACCAACTGACTCTGACATATTCGTCTTGGTCCAACAACTCTTTGCCCCATCTTACTCAGCCCCGGTTGTTTGTATGATAAATAATGTGTCTGCTAATTCGCAGGATACCTGGTATCACCAATTTCACGACTACCTTACAACCTCTGTTCTCCCACCTGACCTTACTAGTAACGGCAAACGTGCTTTTCTTAAAAGTGTTTCTCGTTATGTCGTCATGGGGGGACTCCTTTATAAACGTGGCTTTGATGGCATCCTCCTTCGATGTCTAACCGGCGCGGAGGTCACCTATACCATCCAACAAGTCCATGACGGTATTTGTGGTGGACATTTTAGTGGCCTTGCCATGGCTAAACGAATCCTTCGCCTAGGTTATTATTGGCTATTATTGGCCTACTCTTAATAACGACTGCTACGAATATGTTAAGCGTTGTGTTATGTGTCAACAACATGCCAACCTTCAACATACTCCTAGCCATCCGCTACAGGTCGCACGAGATCTTTGGCCTTTCTCACAATGGGGTTTAGACCTTATTGGTGAGATTCACCCGCCCTCTTCGCAACGTCACCATTGGATAATCACAGCAACCGAATATTACACTAAATGGGTGGAAGCCATTCCACTCATTTCAACCAAAAAAGAAAAAATCGTCGAATTCATTAACCATCACATTATCTGTCGTTTTGGTGTTCCTCATCGCCTGATAACAGATAATGGTAAATCTTTCAAAAATAAGTTGTTACAAGACCTTTGTGACAACTTTGGTATCAAACTTAGTTTCTCATCACCTTACTATCCACAGGCCAATGGTCAAGCTGAATCTTCTAATAAAACCCTAACCAAAATCCTCATGAAAGTTGTTAATGATTCTGGAAGAAATTGGCATGATCACATCCCCTTTGCCCTTTGGGCTTATCGTACTAGCATTCGTACCTCCACTAATGCCACACCATTTTCTTTGGTATATGGTACCGAGGCTGTCTTGCCTCTCGAAATACAAATACCCTCCCTCAGAATATCTCTTCAGGATATTCTCACCAACGATGATTTCCGCCAAGAGCGGTTAGCCCAATTAGAGCTTCTTGACGAGCGTCGTCTTACGGCTCTTGACCACCTTCAAATCTATCAAAAACGCATCAAGCGTGCTTATGATAAGCGACTTCATGAGCGTACCTTTAAGGTTGGTGATCTTGTCCTCAAAGAGAATCAACATGTAACCAAACTAGAAAAGAGCAAACGTGGAAAATTTGCTCCTAATTGGATTGGGCCTTACATTATCACTCATACTTATGGATCAGGCACTTATCGTTTAGCTTCGCTTAATGGTAAACCTGAGCCTGAGCCCCTTAATGCCTTGCATCTTCGACCATTCTACTGTTGAATTCAGTGTTATATCACTTCTTATCTACCTTGCGCTCGTCCCTTGAGCTCATTTACCACCGCATACACTTTGTTTCCTACATCTCAAAATCAAATCAAGCTCACATGGTTTGATTATCACCTCCCCTTAAAGAAGCCTTCCCCTTTTTAGTCTAGTCCATGACTTCAAAGTATCAAAATGACACATTCTTAATTAAACACTTATGGGATTTTCTTGAGTCAAACTTCCTACAAAACTAGATGCTTTATGCCCAACAGACATCTAGACCTCTAAATTATACATAGACTGCTCCCTCGAAGGACAGCTATATGCCAAACTATTGCTGCTATTATATATAGACTGCTCCCCCGAAGGACAGCTATACACAAACGCCGCATCTGCTACTATAAATAGACTGCTCCCTTGAAGGACAGCTATACACAGTCAGCCTTTATCAGAAGCTTCTCGCATTGATCAGCTTCGTGAAGACCTCAAGAGTAACAAAATACATATCCCTTGTAGACTTCCCGCATCGATTAGTCTATATTCAGCAAAATAAAATCTGCATTCAAAAGTACTTTTGAGTCATGGACTTGTCTATTTAGGTTAGGTTCTCTTTCGTCAGAATAATCACCTTGTAACAAGCTCTCAGCACCCCCGCCTATATCAATCACCTCACCTCACCATTTGTCAAAGCAACAAAACTCAAGGGACGTGACGTATATCCGATATATTGTGATTATACAACTCTTTTCACCTATCGACTTCTCGCCTATGCAAGGTACCTAGGGATTCAAGCTCATCCTATGTTAATATGTGGTTTGTTTAGCTCTTCTCAACTACGGGACACTTTTGCCTCTTTTGCTCGACTCTAGGATTGTGTGTTGACCTTAATCAGGATACGGTTCCCTACTACTTGGGTAGGCTAACTTTCGCTTTACCTATACCTACATCAACATCGCCAACACCAACAACATTACCCTACCAATATTCAAATTTTTACCAACCAACAAATTTCCTAACTACATACCTAAATTGCCTGAATTCACCTCTCCCTGGTTCTAAGGGAGAACTACATCGGTCTGAGGCCCCTCCTTGCTTTGTGCAATGGGCTATGTAGGCAGCACTTAGGAGACATGGGGTCTCCCAAGGTTAGCTCGACCATCCCCTACCATACCCTATCATGTGTTGTAAATATAAATATTTTTGTGTATTTCTATTTTGACAACATTCATCTTTATCCTTTTTCAAAACAAACAAAAACAACATTCAAAACACAACCATTCTTAGTATTATCATCCCTCAAAACAACATACATATTTAGTTTTTTTAGATGTTAAACAAATACATCTTCTCTATCATCGACTCGCAGGTCGGCATCCTTATTTATTCTTATATTCCTATGAAATTCACTTAGACCCTTGCGCCTCCTCCCGAATCAGGTGGTGATCGTGATCATCGACGCCCTTCACTTGGCCTCTCCATCCTCAAAGGTGCCACTGCTATTGGTTCCTCCCACTGATCCGCCAACATCTCCTGTAACATACGAATACGTCCTCTCGCGTGGAGGAATCTTGCCTCTAGTCTCTCCACTCGTAACTGTGAAACCTCTAACAATCCCGTTGTCTCATTCACCTGTGTTTGAAGCTGGTGAACCAAATCCTGCAGACGATCTCTCTCCGCTGTAATCACAGCTATGTCAGGGCGCTCACGTGCACCTCGCAGCTCTGCTACCCACCATACTCTATAGGCCTCTGTCGTTCCCGCATCCATTACCCTACGATCGGCTGCTATCTCTTCTGGCCCTTCTGGAGGTGTCGGCCGGGGAGGTGAGAATGCTGCCTCAGCATCAATCCTCATGTATGGTCTATATGTCATAGGTATATCCTGAACGAACCCAAATTGTCACCGCACGCGATCTAGAGGAATCCTCTCGTACTCACCCGGCCTGTGCCCTGCGATCCACCTCAAGCACTCTACACCCCTCAACTCCTCAGCTATGTTCTCTGTCACCATATAGTTCCCGTAAGGCCTCCAACAAATATCCGCAATCGTCACCATCTCCCATACCTGTCTATAATACTCGATGTCATCTATCACGGCCTGGGATCTCGCCTCTTGTTCTGTCTGGACCCATCGTCTGAATCCCAACCTCTGCACTCCTGTCTCTCCCGACTCGATGGGTCGGCCTATTGGACGCACACAAACAATGTGCTCATAGGCCCAACAATGTAATAAGTATGAACAATCCAGTGTCGTCCTGTGTTTTCACCTGCAAGCCCATAAACCCCTATATAACTCTGCCAGATATGCGGGTGCCCATGCGAAAGTCACGCTCATTTCTATCATTTCCCAAATAACACTCATCAATGCTTTTGGAAATCTTCCACCCTCCGCCCTCGGTAATGCATAATACCCCACCGCTATCATTAATACCACTGCCAACCTTGTTTCCTCAGGGTGTGTTGCATACATTGTACCATAAGTGAATGTCAAACCTCGCTGTGTCAAATCTCGTGCAGCTGAACCAAATACTATTGTTATCGCTGCCCGCCCCGCGCTAGGCAATGCCTGATACACTATTCTTCCTATCATTGGGAGCCTCAAAATCCTAAACACATCTTCCAACGTCACTGTCATCTCCCCTGTTGGCAGATAAAAGGTATTCTTTTCTGGATTCCATCTCTCAATCAACGCCTGCAACATAGCATGGTTACGTGTGATTCGTGAATAATAGCGGATTCCACTTAACCCCAAACGATTTATCAATGCCCATTCAGCTGGTGTTACATCCGCTCGGATTCGTGACAACAACGCTGGCACAGTATCATTCATCCTTAACCCTGCTTCCGCCTGCATACATCAAAACGACACATAATTATTCAATAAAACAAATCTCCACGGGTTTTTTTCTCAAATTCTGGAAACTCCTACAGTAACCGATATCGGTTATAGATAACCGATACCGGTTTACTAACCGATACCGGTTATCTCTAAACGATACCGGTCACTGTCAAAAATATACACCCTGCTTAAAAACATACACCTACGATAATTATTTTGCACATTTACTCCTATCTATACCTAAAAACATACGTGAACACCCTGCTTACCTACCCCATAGCACTCACCCCATCCCAAACCCTTGCCTATCACCTTTTCTTTCTCATCTTTACCCACTTACTCTCTCTCATCCTATTCAAAAAACATGCAAGAATCAAATTACAACCAAACAGTTTACCTCTCGGGATGCAGCAGCTTGGGGTGGAACTTGTCTTCCCCCTCGTCCCTGCCTGCTGGATGCTTCTCCTCGTTCAGCCATGTTCACCACCCTCTTCAAATATAACTTGTCTTTCTGCCTTCTGAATCTCAGCCCACACTCACTTCACCTGTCTCTTTCCTCCTTATCACTCAATTCTTTCATGCAATTACCTGTATCAGTCGTCAAACAGCGTCGCATTCGCGTATTTAACTTGTTGCATGACTCTAAAAATAAGAATGCTAAAAATAAGAACTTAAGTTGCCAACCAAGCAGTTCTATTTTTAGGAAAAATAATTTTGGCATAACCGATATCGGTTACATAACCGCTATCGGTCATATAGATACCGACATCGGTTACATAACCGATATCGGTCATGTGCCCCGTTTTGCTTAAACCTCGGCCGTTTCTTCATTTTTGCAAATTTTTGTGGCGCCCGTCTCTTTTTCCTGCATCACAACACCATTACCAATATTTGTCATCAAAATCACCTCAATATATTATCGCTATTTCATCAACATCATCTATCTACAATAAAACAAACCATCGACAAAACACATAAAACATTTCATATACACCATGTGGATTAAACTCATCATATATTAAATTTCACAAACCATCAACAAAACAAATAAAACATTTCATATACACCATGTGGGTCAAAATCATCATATATATATATATATATATATATATATCAAAGGTTTCAAATATACAACTTGCCCTGCATAGGGGCCTCTGTGATCTCAAGATAATACAAAGCCGGCACGCAGGCCGCAATAACTGTCAAAATCTCGACTCGGCTCGCAGGCCGGTCTCTCATATCAAAAATATACTCGGCTCGCAGACCGGTATCAACTATACAACCCGTACTCGGCTCGCAGGCCGGTATATACAACAGATGAATAAATGAATGAAAGAATCATATGTGGGCACGCAGGCCTCTCTATACATAACCGGTTCGCAGACCGGTGCCTCTATCTAATATCCAAAAACACAAACTATCTCCTCTCCACGGATACCTCAGCTCTCTCCACCGCCCTCGGCCTCCTCTCCCTGCGGGTCCCTGTGCTGCCTCCTCGCCTCCTCCCTGTAACGGACCCACCGGCTGTGGCTGCACCCCCCTGGGATCTCTGGCTCGCTAGAGGTCTCGGCTCTGTGCACCGCATATGGCTGATAGTCAGCCCCGGTACCATCAAGGACGTCCTGATAGTACCGGGCCTCCGCTCTCGCCTCCATATAACGGGCCCGTGCCACCATAGCTGCTGGGGCTGGTCCCCCGACTCCTAATAATAATGGCCCCTGTCCTACCGGTACACCCTGTGCCTGTGGTGTGCCAGTGCCGGTGGTGGTACCTGTGCCTGTGGCTGTGCCGGTGGCGGTACCTGTACCTGTGGCTGTGCCGGTGCCGTGGTGGTGGTGCCTGTGGTGGTGCCTGTGGCTGTACCTGTGGCTGTGCCTGTACCTGTGCCTGGGCTAACTGCCCCTGTAATACACCTATCTGTGCCTGTGCAGCAGCAAGCTGCCCCTGTAATAACTGCACCTGTCCTAGGAGGTGGTCCCTCTCTGTGGTAATAGCTACTAAATCTGGTTGTGCGGGCTGTGCTATCCTCGCTGCTCTCTGACCAGCCCACCATACCAAAAATGAACCTGTGCACCCGGCGTCATCCACTGTATCATCTGCTGGCCTCTCTGCTACCCAATCTGGGTCAACGGGCTGTGGTGCAGGCAGTGGGGCCTCTACATCATCCCTCCGGTACTGAGGGAAGGGAGGTGGCTCATCCTGTCGTAGCCCCAACTGCCGTCGTACCCTCTCCAGGGGTATCCGCTCATACTCTCCTGGCCTCCGTCCTGCTATCCAGAATGTATACTGGATCCAGCGCATCTGTGATCGGGCTCCTCCTCGGGGCTGATGGCCTCTGTAAGGCCTCCATACAATATCTAATGCGGTCAGGCCCTCTAGCAAATGACGGTAGTAAGCTACATCCCGTCCGGCGAGCACCGCTCGTGGCTGGCCCACGACCCCCAACCACCTCTGAAAACCATATCTGTATATCACCTGTGGCCCTGGCTGCTGGGGCAGCCCTACTGGTCGAATACATATGATGTGCTCATATGCCCAGCAGTGTAACAAAAATGTGGAACAAATCCTGAATCGCCTCATCCGGCGATAGCCCCACAGCTCTCTGTATAGCTGCACCAGGTATACTGGTGCCCAAGCATAGCACGTATGCTCCTCCACCATCTCGTGTAGCACCCCCATCAACGCCCGTGGAAAGCGGCCTCCCTCTGAGTCCGGGAGGGTGAAGCATGTGATGCCTATCATCATCAACACGGCAAGACGTGTCTCATGTTGGTGGGCGCGATACATGTCCCCATAAGCAATACTTGCGTTGTGGTAGGTCAATAGCACGACTTCATCCCCAAATACCTGTAGAATGCTGTCCATAGCTGTCTCTGCGTCTACCTGGAATACTGCCTCTCCTATGGTCGGTAGTCTCAGGATGCGATATACATCCTCCAGGGTAATAGTCATCTCTCCAGTCGGGAGATGGAAAACATTAGTCACCGGATCCCATCTCTCGATGAGGGCAACCATAAGACTGTGATCCCTATCTATAGCCCTATATCGCTGGACTCCGCCGAGTCCCACCTCGCGCATAATGGCCCACTGCGCTGCGGACACGTGTGGCCGCATCCGTCTCAACAGCGGAGGCATCCTATCCCGCATAGTCAGCTGCTGACGTGCCTGCACAAATCACCCACTTCATTAGACCTACCCTTTCAAACAACAACTACTTTAACCTTCTATACCCCCTTTTACCCACCCGACCACACCCCGACTCTATAACACACACCTACACCCACCTATTTTACCATAAAACCTTTACGATATCCCCTTGCCTTATCTCGCACCCTACCAATCACTCAGCTCTACTCTCGCCATTTACCTATGCCCCTACCAATTTAACACCTCCCCATTCATGCCCAACACCTAATCTATCCTAACCGCACCAACCACACAACCGCCCCATTTTCCCCCCCCCCCCCCCACCCACCAATCAACCTTCCTATTAACCTCTACCCCTTCCCTCTTCACCCCCACAAACACAAAGCCCAACAATAAAACACAAAACCCAAACCACTAATAACAAAACACCCAAACAACAACCCAAACAATAAACACAACTCCCAAACAATAAACAAAACACCCAAACAACAACCAAACACCCAAAACCACAACAAAACCAACCAACAAAATAAATAATCCTAACTAGGGACCGGTACCGGTCACCCATGACCGCCACCGGTCCCCTCTCCACCGACGCCGGTCGACGTACGACCGACACCGGTCAACCACAAACCCACCTTGCCCAAAAACTTCGTGACCGACGCCGGTCGCTTAGTGACCGGCATCGGTCACTGTAAAATCACGGAGCCGAACCCGACGCGGCCCCCCAAACCCATTTTTGGCCTATTACTCCCCTTTTACCCATTAAAAAACCCTAAAAACCTACCCACCCTGTCGCCTTGGCCTATTTAACCCATCTATCCTCTCCATTTTCCAAACAACTTCCATTTATTCATTCTTTTATTAAAAACATGGATTCCTACCCAAAACCCAAATCTAGCTTAAAAACATTAAATTCACATAATGAGAGGTTTCGAACCTACCGGTACGACTACACGTCGTCGTGGTGGGATAGGTGGTGGTGGTCCAGCTGGTCCAGCACCTCCTGCTCCTCCTGGCTGTGCCATGGCTCTAAAACTCCTCTGCTGGGTCCTCCACCAATCAAATGCTGCCTCCTACTCACTCGGGCCTACCAACCACTCACTTCTCCACTCAAATAGTGCCACCTCAGCCGACAAATTCAACAATTTCACTAATACACCTCAGACAACTAAAATTGGTTTTCAAATTGACAATATGACAATGACAGGCCGTATTTTTTCTTTTTATAGGTTTTTTCGACCTATAACCGATATCGGTTCTATAATGCCCTAAAGAACCGGTATCGGTCATATAACCGATACCGGTCATAGAGAATCGATATCGGTTTAATCCCACCTTTTCCCCAATTTCTGCCCTTATTTACTAATCTCCCTTTCTCACCACATCGCCTATATCCTCCTTCGCTGAACACCCTTTGTTGACTTCATTGGCCCACTTCACGGCCGCAACCAATAATTTGGCCCGACCCAAGGCCGTAACCAACCAATTTGGCCCGACCCAAGGCCGTAACCAACCATTTGGCCGACCCAACCAACCAACCATTTGGCTGACCTAAGGCCGCAACCAAATTTGGCCCGACCCAAGGCCGCAACCAACCATTTGGCCCGACCCAAGGCCGCAACCAACCAATTTGGCCCGACCCAAGGCCGTAACCAACCATTTGGCCCGACCCAAGGCCGTAACCAATCATTTGGCCCGACCCAAGGCCGTAACCAACCATTTGGCCCGACCCAAGGCCGCAACCAACCACCAATAACCAACCATTTGGCCCGACCCAAGGCCACAACCAACCCATTTGGCCCGACCCAAGGCCACTCACCATCAATCAGGCCCGACCCAAGGCCGCACCAATTAAATACCTCACCCAAAACCAACAAATTACAATTTTATCCACCCATCATGTAGCTTTTTGTTCAATCGAGCTCACCTGTTCGTGTTTTAGCATGATTAGGGTACTTGACTTGATCAGTCGACCAACTTTGCCTAGACCAAGACCGTGACGTTTATCTCGACCAAACCAACCATTTGGTACTGCCGAACATGCCTAAACGTTCCTGTACCTTACCCGTTATATCCCCTGGAGCTACTTCCTATGCCTTGGATACCAGGATTATATCACCCTTGTTTGGATAAACTATCGACCTTTGCCTATGAATTGCTTGTTTGCTCTTCAAATCATGTACCCTGGTCGCACTACTGCATTTCAACGTGCGTCTGCTTCCTTGGACCTACCCCACCATCTTACCATCATCTAAACACCATTTACCCTTTATCAACCCTATCCCTGATTTCACGCTACCTCAATCTGTGATAGATTTGAGGGGGATTACCTATACCCTTAACAGGGGTAACCACTTCTTATTATTGTCTGTGCAGCTTTACAAGACAAGCTACACGACAACAAGGGGCTAATGTAGACACCAAATTTGTGTCTTACGACCCCCTGTGCCCCGCATCTCATTTCACAACCTAACCTCATCACCTAAACCTTACACAATTATTTATTAATTACCTTATAATTAATAAATCCACATCGCCATACCTGCCACCTCATTTCGCCACCTCATCATGACCTAGTCTTAACCCTAAACTAACCTAATTAAGACCTATAACTTGGTCTACATCCACACCCATGACTAATGACTCCTCACCCGCACCTAAAACCAACCTCATAATGACTTGACCAAGCCCGCAACTAATCCCTCGGGAGAAAAGGAGGGAAAGTTGGCTATTTTACTAAAAATAGCCCACTTTGACCTGACCGATACCGGTTCCTACTCGACCACCGTCGGTTACGTAACCGCCATCGGTTCCCTGTAAATGACCACTCCCAACCAAAAACAAGGGGTTGGATTTTCATTTGATCGAAAAAAAAGGAGAAGTCATTGGAAAGATCCGGAATTGACTTGGCTGAGCAGAGACAAGTGAAGGAAAGAGAGAAGTTTGCAGAGAAGGACATCAAGCCCAAGACTGCAACTGAATAACCAGAGTCCAGTGACACTCATCCGAGCATCAGGAGAGGAGATAGCTCATCTTGGATTGTCAGATCATCCTACTTGAGCCCTGTCTTCGTCATCACAGTCCCAGAACCTGCATTTTCCATCAGGAACTAGTAAGTAAGTCTTATATGTTCTTTTAATAATATTTCTTGGATTTCTGAATCACAGTAATTACAAGTCTACCCCTCAGATCCACTACCCGGTAACACTCTCCACCTAACTTACATTCCTCTACCCCTACTTTTCCCCAAGAACAGCCCCCATACTTTCTGAGTCTTCTCCATCACCTCATTACCTATCCCCAGTCATTTTACCAGCCTTATAAACACCATAGCTATCATATAGCCATCTTATAGCCAACCTTCACCCAACCCCTTAAATCACTACCCCTACCGATATCGGTTATCATCAACCGGTACCGGTGACACTGACTGGCGTCGGTCACCGTGATTCAAAACCAAAACCAGCCTTTCCTCTACTTGTTTCAACGAGGTAATTAAATTGTGATTTTACAATCATTTGTGTTAATTCATATTAGCAGGGGAACTGACCACCTTCGAAAGGAAGTTTTATATTTCCTGGGCCCAAGGCAGCTCCCTCATTTATTGTCTAATTAAAATCTGGTGGTCTTGTATTCTTACTTGCAGGTAGTCCTTCCAAGACAAAAAGGAGTTCTTCGCAGTCGATCTGATCTTTCTCTATGGTACGCGCACACCCTCTCGACATTCAACAGGTATTCCTCCTAGCCCTAACCCTTATCTGTTTCTCAAAGGAATGAAAGGATAGAAGCAACTCTATTCCAAAAGCTGAAACATTCTGCTGAGGGTATTGGAGGTAAGGGTGGTAGCGATGTTATAGGTGCGGGTGTAAGTCATCTTGGGCATCTGGGGAGATTAGAGGTTTGTGAGGAAGGAATGGGTTGTTTTGATTTTGAATTATTGATGGGTGGAGGTTATTTGACCACGTTGGGAAGCTGAGGTCTTAAGACAGATGGGATAGGTGAAGGTGTGATTGGCGTAGCCGGGGTATGAGTTCTATGGTTTTGGTGCTTTTTTTTGGGTATTGGAGTAGGTGTGGTGTTGACTTTGGAGGATGTAGCTAAATCTAGTTTGATAGGTGGATGAGTAAGGTTGGTGGTTGGGGTGACCCCTAAGGTGGTAATAGGTTTAGTCGAGGCAAATGTTGTAGGTGTGGGTTTGGGTTTAGATGTAGTTTCGGTTATGGGTAAGGGTGTATGTGAAGTTATGATGGGTATCATGAATGGAGTTGTGATAGAGCTGGTTGTGTTTGGTTTGATTGGTCGGAATACTTTTGGGTAGATAGTGGAAGTATCAGTAAGTGACATATGCATCTGTGTTGAGACCGGAAGCAAAAGACGCCCCCATAATAAGGTTTTATCCACATAATCTAAGTGATCAACCAAACGTCAGAATGGAACGTTTGTGGGTGGAGTTGATGAGGACTTAATGGAAATTCCCATAAAATGTGTCTTAGAGACAGGAAATTGGCTAGCTTCAACTTCCGTGGGTAGGAGAGCCGAAAGTAGGTCTACAGGATTTTGGGTAGCTGATGGAGAATGCTCACCAAGAAGCAAAGGTATCTCAATTGGGTCTATGATAGGCGGAGGAGATGATGGGAGCTCCTCTATAGTTGGAGGAGATGATGGGAGCTCCTCTATAGTTGGAGGAGATGATGGGTGCTCCTCTGTGGGTGAAGGAGGTAATGGGTGCTCCTTTGTGAGTGGAGGAGGTACTGTGGGTACCGGTTCTCTAAGTGGAGAAGCCAAATGTGAAATGGTCTCGATGTTAGCAGAAGACTCCTCCATAGGTATTGAAGGAGATGAAATGTGTTCCTCTGTGGGTGGAGGAGTAGGTGTGGTGGGTTCCAACACAGAAGGAGGATTTCAGGATAAGATTTCCTCTATGGAAGGAATATGGGGTAACTGGGAGGTGACAGGTACATTAGTAAAAATAGCGTGAACCTCGTGGGTATGAGTATCATGAGTTGAGGTCTCACCGGTTTGATCAAACGAAGGGGCATGGTTGGGAAATGGTTTATTGAAGATGTGTAGGTTTTAGTTGGCAAGTGTGTTAGGATTATCCACAATTAACTCGACTTTCTCAATCATTTCTTGAACAATATTTTTGAAAGTGATGTAATTTCCGTCACTATGACCCTTTACTCGATGATAGTTACAGAAGTCACATTCTTTATACCATACGGGCATGGGGCAAGCAGGGTTAAAACTAGTGTGTGGTTTTATATGTGGAAGGGTAATGGCCCCGGCTTTGATAAGATTTTCTAACATAGAAGAGTAAGGTTCCCCGATTGGGGTGTATTTCCGCTACTCTCGTCTGAATTGAAAATTCTAGACAGGTGAGAGATTATATGAGGGGGTAGCCTGATTTGACAGATGAGTTGGGCTAGCCTTGAGTACCACTGCGTTAGCGGTGTCCTTAGCTTTTGAGTAATTGGTTTGTGGCTTGGAAGAAGAAGAGGTATCATTCGACTTGAATTTTGAATTCTTATTGTGTAACTAGATTTTCTTCTCTTTGATGGCCCGAATCTCTAACTTTCGTGCCATAGTGAATCTTCATCGAATGTTTGGAAGGTTTGGACCTGCAAGGTCGGTGAGATATGTCTAACAGAAGCCCATGTGAAGAGCTCAATGAGTTCTGTTTGTGGCAGTTGGTAGGTAAGTAGATTGATCAAGCTATGCCAATGAGTGACAAAATTTGTGACAGATTCGTCCTCATACTAATGCGTGGAGTATAGGTCAGTCATGGTAACCTTCTTGACGATATTGATAGAGAAATGATCTAAGAAGGCTTGGGCTACCTGATTGAATGAGAATATAGAGTGTCTAGGTAACCCACTATACCAATCTAATGCAGGTCCAATCAGAGACATGGGAAAGGTTCTCAAGAGCAAGGCATCATCGTGAGCGATCAGATAACACCCGTGTTTGAACAACCAAAAATGTTGTTGCGTTTCTTCTTTGCTATTGAAATTATTGAATTTAGGCATTTCCCAATGCATGGGGTATGGGCGGATAGGAATGGATGGGTGGATGGGTTCGTTACAAATCTCGTCATAGGTGAGAGTGTTGCGGGAGCCGGAAATCGATGCCTCTAATGTCTGCATCTTGTCCAACATCAATTTGATTAGGTCGTTGGTAGGTTGCGATGATTGGGGGCATCCTGTAGCATGAGGGGGTTTGTTTTGGGCATATAACAGGGGTGGCACTCCAGTGTATGGTGCTGCCATGTAGGTTGATTGAGAAGAAGGTAGTGAAACAGTGGGTATGTACCCGGAGGGAATGATAGATGAAACGGGAGGTGGCTGATAGAATGTATATGGAGATGGAAGGGTCATGGTAACCCTAGTGGAAATGGGGGCTAATGATTGTGGAATGGAAAGGACCACATTTTGAAAAGGGCTAGGGGTCACCGACATGGGAGGTGGCAGTGTAGCTACGGGTATGTGCGCGACATTAGGAGCGGATGAGGTTGCGTTGTGGGTATTTTTTAAGGGTATGGTGGATGTGGCAGGTGCCACGAAGGTGGCAGACGCACCAGTCATAGCAGGTATAATACCTAACTACAAAACAACTAGGGGTAAGTTAGATGCGAGAAACACAGAGCTAGATGGGGCCAATGCAGGAGTGGGAGCGAGAGTTGGGGGGATAGATACGGGCATGTTGTATATCAATTGACCCGAGGCATCTCGAGTAGATGAATGGGAAAGGTAAAACTACAAAGCGGTAGGGTTTTGGTCAAGGAGTCATGCGAACTCCTCATCTCCAGTAGTGATAGTGATAGGTTGGATGGGATCCATGGCTGGTGATAAAATGGAAGGTGGTGAAGGACTAGGTGGGAGTGGTTGATAACTAGCATAAAATATGAATGTGCTTGCTTGTTTTTGGGTCAGTACCATGTGAACCAGTACTGCTCAGGTAGATTTTCTTCTCTGTAAATGACATAGAAAAATAACAGGAACAGGTGAATCTAACGGTAAAAAGTGTATTAGGTACCAAATGTGGGTTGGGAAATGAAATAGGCTAACTGATGCTAGTTAGGGAAAACTGATGCCTGTCAGGGGTAACCGCTACCAGTCACTGTAGAAAATGGATAGTGAGTGAAAAAACAAGGTAGGAGGTCAAATCTGACAGGTATGCCAAATATAATGAGTTTTAAAATGTTAATGGGAATGATGGCAATGACAGGGACTGTGAAAAGTGGAAGAAGATGAATAAAAAATGTCCCTTTGGGTAGGTTAACAAAAGGACTTGGAACCGACGTTTGTTGGGTATAACCAACGACGATCAAAGGGTAACCAATGACGATTAATATGAAATTGAAACAGTAATGAAAGAATAGTGGTTGTGAATTAAAATCTGATGTGGAATCAGACCCAAAATTCTGAGAATGATGATAATATGGTCCAGGAACACTCAGGTGAAGCCGGAATACACCAGCTATGATGAGGAGCGTGCAAGGATGAAGAAGAAAAAAAAATGAAGAGTGTGCTCTTTCACCTAAAAACACAAGCCAAGAAGAAACACTAAGAAAAATGCGATCCTAGGAGTGCCTTTTATATTATGTTTGTTGAGCTTATGCTATTTAAGGATTGACACATGAACTGTGAAATATTTTTTTTTGGTGAGGATGGCTTCCTACGAAGAAGGAGATCTAAAAAGAGAGGTTATAGGTATGTTATGGTGGGGGTGGGCCTCACTCTGAAGTATGACTCAACAGAGCAGCGAGTTGGATGCCCACTATGTTGTGATCATTTGATCACCTACATCTTCTTCCAGGTAAGATGTTGTTTAAGAATGTGTGTATTTTCAATTTTTGTGAAATTTGGTAAGACTCAGAGAGAGAGAGAAAGAGAAAGAAAGTGCTTTCTACGGTTCATTTGTCAACCATCAGCTGGTCATGACTTCCAACGTATAGGTTGCCCACAATTAATGTGAGCTAATGCAATAAATAAGAATGTAATGCACTTATTTTCAAGCCCAAATCAAAGTGTGAATTTGGATGACACAATAAGATGAAGAGGAAGAGAGATGCTCTTTCACTACAATGTAGAAAACACGAAGAAATGGTTCTTTATAATTACACCAAGAGAAAGATTTCTTTTAGAGAAAATAGAAAGAAAAGGTAGGTTACCAAGGAAGAAAATTAATGTGTATGCTTTTCAGAAGGGAAACAAACACACAAATTTTACTAGGAAAGAATAAAATGCAAGGAACCCCGGATGGGTCCCAACGGGTGTGCCAAAATGTTTCACCTCATTCTTAGACATTTATTTGAAGTATTGATGAAAAAGATAGGGTAAAGGGTGTAGGAGGAATCCTATTTTAATGTTGGTTGATGGGTTGTTATGCACGTATGACTTCCAAATCCACAACTGATCGTGAGAGCTTCCTTTTGGCTAGGAGGAACTACCTATAATGAAATCAAGACCACCAAAAAGAGTTAAACAATATGTGCAGTGAACTGCCTAGCGTGTGCTAGATCTAGGAAGTGTGATACTTCCTCAACGGCTGTCAGCCCACTATTTTAAACAATTTAATGTGGGAAATGAAGTAAATCCTATTGTAATTTGAAATGATTTAGGTATCTCACTTAAAACACAATAAGAAAGATCTAATCTAACATGCTAGGTTAGAATAGGATCTGAAGGTCAAATAGTTGGTTCTGGGTCTCTGTAGGTCTGAAAAAATTCTTAGGTAGGTCACAGGTGATTAAGGGGATGTAAAATTAGGTGGATAGGTCCCTGTTCTGGGTTGTATGAGCACATACAGTAACTGATGCTGGTTAAGGGCGACTGACGGTGGTTAGGAGTAACCGGTGTCGGTTACTGTGGAGTTTTGGGGATGCCACAGAATGGGTTTGGGGTCTTCTTTGTGATTGCACAAAGGATTTTGATTGGTTGGGATGAGGTATTGGGTGATTTGGGAGGTATTTGGCAAGGTTTTAATGGGTATATGGAGGGGGAATGTTGAAGGAGGTCAATGGGTGGCTAGGTAAACAATAGATGATAATATAATGATAAAATGAAGTGAACCAAAGAAGTAGAATGTTTTACTTACTTAGATTCTGGGCCTGGACACCTGTGAGTGAGGGATGGGGGTGCTGGTAAGAGGTTGAAGACTGCAGGTGATCACCAATCATAGGAGAGCTTATGCATGGGTTGCATGTGCATTCCTCTTTTCTTGGTTAGATCAGATCATTGTTGGGGTGGCTGTGCAGGAGAAAATACTTGATCTCCTTCCTTGCATATGTGTTCTTGCTGGAATTTGATCTCAGAAGATATGATATCTCTTAGGAAGATCTCAATGTTTTGCCAGCTTTTTCCAATCTTTTCCAACCTTGAAAATAAGGTTGTTTTGGGGGTTAAAACAGTAACCGACGGCGGTTCTGGCCTAACTAGAGACGGTTAGGGCTCATTGGCGTTGGTCAAGGCAAGATTTCCTAGGTTTACTAAACTAGGGAGATCCTCTTGATTTTCTTAGATCTCATTTTGTTAACCCACAGATTGAACTGGAAGCTTCTTATAGGCATGCGGGAATGTGGTTAGAGAGAATGTAGGCATTGATTTTTAGGGTTTGGGTAAGTCTTAGTTAGTTATGACAACTTACTAAGAATAGGTCTTAGGGTGAGTTGGCTTGATGAAGTGTCTAGGTGAAGTGTATGTGTGGATATTATTTAAATTAAGATATTTAAATAATAAATATGGTGAGGATAATGAATTAATTTAATTAAATTAATATTAGTGAGGTGAAGGGGGTCATGGCTAGGTGAATGTGATGAAGGGTGTTTATTTTTCGAGGGACCAAAGGGGAGTGTGACCTAATTTTAGTGTCTACAAGCGTCTATATTTTCTGTTCTCTTTGAAATATGGGGGAAAAACCCATATTTATAGCTTAGATGTGAGGTTAAACTGCAGGTTAAATGATACCCAAGGTTGAATAAAGTAACCTGAGTTAAGAAATATGTTGTGATCATGTGGGGACCATAGCTTGAATTATTAAATGGAGTGGGGAGCATGATTGACATGGTAGGTGAGATGATAGATTCCATTAAGAAAGGGGTGTCGGATGGGTGTATTAATACCCATGGATTTAATAATTTGTAAGAGATGGGGGATAATGCCAAAAGTTGAATTATCAAATGGGTCTACATGGAGCCCATTTAATACTTAATTAAACAAGGTGAGAAAATAGATTCGACTTCATTTAATTTAAGAAAAAGAGAATCGAGAATGGAAATTGTGTGAATGTGAGATGACAGATGGGCGCTATAACCAAAAATAGGTGTGTAGATTTGCCCCTTTTTTTGAGTGGTTTGCGATAGCAAGCCACGAGACAAAAACAAAAAATATTTAGATGAAATATGTGTCTAAAGATGGATGAAGACATGACCAAAGGCAATATGCCTCAGGCAAAAAAGGATCGCAATAACAATAAAAAAAAATGTATAGTGGTGAATTCAATATCACATCGGTAGAGAACAATTGTGGTCTCAACGGAGCCAGACGACAACATTCTACAAACCAGTGAGTGGGTGAAGACCACTGCAGTATGGATGTAAACCAAGATGACCAATGGGTCATAGGAAAACATCAAAATATGTGCAACCAAATGCGAAATATGTGTGTAATTCTTTGTCTACAATGAATCGTACATTAATCATGCTTCCACAAAAGGGATGTGGATGAAGATAATGATGCCCTAGCACAAGGCATGGGAAGGACACAAAGTGAGCTCTATGCATTGACAAGTATAAGGATGAAAAGGTGCCCTAACATAAGACATAGATGGAATAATCATAAATGTGGGCAGGATGAGCAGATAGGATAGAAAGGTGAGATAAAATTCCTTAAAATGGTGATAAATATGATGGCAATCATGTTTCATAGGAAAGATGTATAAGTGTTAGAAAATTAGAAGGTGAAGAAGACAAAAAAGTATTGTTTCTTCGATAAGTATGATAAGAAGGATAATAAGTCAAGATACTTTTGCGACAAAACAAAAACAGAGCAAATATGCATGGAAGAGAACAAGATCAGATAGGTGATGACCGTTATGGTATCTTTGAAGAAAAAAATGTCAAAGGAAGATGGGAAGAGATGATTAGAAATGGATATGATGATGTCCCTATAAGAGGATAGGTGAATGTAAAAGATGTGACAGGGTTCTCAAAAATAGAATAGGTCAATGTTACAAAGAGAAGAACAAGAGCAGTAATGAAAGGGATAGATGGCGATACATAAACGAAGAAACATTGGCATTGATTTTTAATGCCAAATGTGAGGGATGTGGAGAAGATAAAAGAGAATATACAGGAGGATTGGTTGATTATTAGAAGAGCAAGAAAGATTGAATATGAAGGTGACATGGGTATGGAATAGAGGGACGGAGACAAAGGAGGAGAAAAGAAGGAATGAAAGGGGTGGAAGAAGATAAAAAATAAGGATTATAGAGAAAGGGGGAAATGAAGAAGGACAAACAAAGAGAAGACAAGAAAATAACAGAGCAGAGGATGAAATTATGAAAGAGAGAGGGAGTTATTAAGACAATAGGTGTGAAGGAGGATGAAGCAGAGGAAAACAAAGAGGTAATAGAAAATGAAAGAGATGATAGAGCAAATAAAATTGAGGGAAACATATCATAGTGAGGAAATCCAAGGTAAAGAATATGGAACTGACTGCATGGAAATGCATGTGGATGATGAGATGATAAAGAAGATGGGACAATGCTAAAGAGTCAGGTTATTGATGGGGAAGTAAGGAGGAAGTCTGAGGTAAAATTAGGAGGAGGATGATAAAGAGGAAGTGAAATAAGACGGAGATCAGAAAGGAGGAGAAGACAACAAAGAAAATTGTGCAAAAGGAAGGGAACCAAGAACGAATATATTTGATAAAGAGTGAGAAACACAAGGAACGTAAAGAGAAGCTTGAGGGGAGGAGTGACATTGATTGGAAAATAAGCGTAGATGCATGAGATGAGGATATGCTGATGACGATAAAATAAAGAGAGGGTGTATGATGAAGACGATGAAGAAATTGTGAAGGAAGAATATAAGATGGAGATGTGGCGAGGAAAAAGAAAGGAAGGGATAGGAGAGCCAATGTCAGTGAATGGATGTTAGGAGAAATCCACCAATAATGATCAGTAGGAAAATATGGGACAAAATATGAGACGAGGTAGAAAGTAAACGAAGAATGGGAGGGGGAACGCCAATGAAGGGACATTAGGATAAGTCCCTCGATAATGATCAAAGGGTGTAGAGGAAGGAAGGAATGAAGACATAATGGAGGAGGTTAAAGAAAAGGATTTAGTCTGTGCAGAATGGGGATGAGTGATTTTTAGGAGAATTCCACCGATAATTACTAGCGCGGAAACAGAAGAGGATGATGAAAGACTGTTAGGGGAAGATCAATGATAATGATGGGTAAATATGGGGGTATATATGTGGGAGAACTCTAGAAGACGGAGTGGAAAGATTAAAGAAAGGAGGGCTAACGATCTGTAGTAAGATGAAGGTGAAGAGAGGATGCAATGGATGAGAATGAATGAGAGAAAATTGAAGAAACAAGATACAAAATGAATGGAGAAGCAACAGTTAAGTAAGATTACCCAGCGGCGGATGATGGAGATGAAAAAGGGACTAGTAGGAAGTGGTGTTTGTGTGAATGGAAGAGGAGGTGAGAGGATGTGATGATGGGGAATGAGGATAAAATGTAGATGGAAAGAATGTGGGGTAGCGGGCAATTGCAAGATGACTGATTATGCTTAAGAGGGACTCTTAAGTAAGATCTTCATGCCGCATGAGGATTTAAGTAAGATCACCAAACCAGCATTGATGATATGGAAGGAGAAATACAACATTGTATGGGATTCAGGTGTGAAAGGTTTGGTTGGAGTGGATGAGTACGATGAGAGGTGGGAGACAGAAGATGCAGAAGATATGATGGGAGGTGGAAGGGTCAAATAGAAAACCATTCTTGAGAGGAACTCTTAAGTAATATTTCCCTGTGACGGGGATGGTTAAGTAGGATCGCCAAACCGAAAAAGAAGAAGAATGATGAAAATATTGATAAGAAAAAGGAAACAAAGGAGTGTGACATGAGTGGATGGAAGAACATATGTATTGTAGATAGAGAGTGTAAGGGAAATTCTTAACTGGGATACCCATGTGGTGGGAGTGATGATGCAAATGTGTCAAGTGGAAAAGGAGGAGTGGAAAGACGTTTGTGGTGGTGATTGTCGTCTATTGAAAGAGGAAATGGTGGAGAAGATTCTACAATAGTTACATCTAAGGAAGAAGATATACCTTAACTAAGATTCTATGGCTATATGGATGGTTAATTAAGATTGTCAAACTGAAAGCGAAAGAGTGAAAGGGAAACTCAAGAGGAAAGACAAGTAAGATACCTAACATCATGCAAGGGGATAGAAAGGTGAGAAGGACGATGTGTAGACAAATGGTGATGAGTGGAAATGGAAAGCGAAGAGCAATGGATCAAAGACGTTGTTGAACATGTTGAGAGATAAGGAGCTGCAGGATAACGAAATTTCCTTGAGAAGGATCCTCAAGTAGGATTTGTAAACTGCAACGACGATCAAGTAGAATTCACAAACCGAAAAGTATATTTGTAAATGTATCCATGAAGATAATGGATATATATGATTTTTATAAAAGATGATATGGATGAGATGAATGGAACATAACTGTAGAAAGGGTGTACATGGAAACTATGTTTCGAACTGGATTGGAGATAAACAAGAAAGGGTTACCATGCAAGGCATTGCACTTGTAGCCAATAGCAGGTGTTAATACATAACCAACGATAGTTAGTTATACCAAAAGATCATGAGGGAAATAATGGATAAAATATGCTTGTAATCCTATTGTTGATATGAAAAAGGGATTGAGATGTAACTTGTACGCGGGAAGAGGGATCTCCAAAGGTGGTGTTCCTTAAGTCTATGCCCCAGCTATGGGAAAGGGAAAGAACAATAGTTGAGAGAATTCTGAAAATGCTGATAAAGCAAGGCTGATCAATGCAAAAAACCTTCCAAACGTCATAATAACAAAGTAACCATCCTTTAAGGTTATGGTCTACTTTATACATAATATGGATGACAAGAATAATATGATGGCCATCCTTCAAGGGATTGGTCTATTTATTTTGATTTGTATGCTTTTCTTTTTCTTTTTTCTTTTTTTGCATGAACAGCTGTCCTTCGAGGGATCAATCTATTTTTTTTAATAACTTTGATTTTTCCTTTTGCATACTTGAGTTTTAGCTTCACATGGGGGAGAGCTAGGAATAGCTAAGTAAACCACCTAAGAGGGGATAAGGAATGTACAAGAGACACCATGGACCCTCTGCATGGCTACAATAGGAGAATAAGAAGGTGACAGATGTAATGGTTATGCGGTCATATCAAAGTAGTGAATCGGACCACATAATTCAGATCATTATAATGATAAATGGAAGGGGCTAAGGATGGCGGAATAATGCAAGGATGCAACTAAGTTCTCATTATTAGATATGCTAACAATAGACTGGTTGAAAGTGTAATGCATTAAGAGGCTCCATCTCTGGTTTACCACCACGAGAGGGAAGATAGTGAAGTTGCAATAAGATGAGATGATAGCCAAGCAGGAAACAAAACTATATCGGTGGATTTTGATGAAAATAAATGATGCTCCAAAAGAGACACAAATATGGAAGGACAGTCATGACCTCAGAGGAGGACTTGATGAAATAAACAGTGTCCCAAAAGAGACACAAATATAGCCACAATAGTGGACTTTGAAATAGATGATGCCCCAAAAGAGACACAAATATAGCCACAATGGTGGACTTTGGTCAAATATATGGTGTCCCCAAAAGAGACAAAAATATATAAGGACAATCATGGCCTCAAAGGAGGACTTGATGAAATAAATGTTGTCCCAAAAGAGACACAAATAGAGCCACAAAGGTGGACTTGGAGAAAAATATCCCTCAATGGAGAGACAAACATGGCCTCAAAAGAGGACTCCAATGAAAAATATGATACCCCAAAAGAGACATAAATATGGCCACAATGGTGGAATTTAGAATGAGATGAGGATTTGGACAAAAATAGTTTAGATTGGATGAATGTGAAGGAGGTAGAAAAAACAATGTCAAAGAGCAAAGTCCCCTAGTAACAAGGGAGTTGTACGGATTAGATGTTCAAGGGTGAGGGAAATCCACTCCTCCAATAGGTTAAATGGGAAGGATTTAAAGGATGTCGAAAGATTTTAGATGAGATTGTTTTAGATTTGGATGGTGTAAACGAAACAATGTGAAGGGGCGAAGTTCCCTAGTAACAAGGGAGTTGTACGAATGAGATGCTCAAGGGCGAGGGAAGGTTGTTCCCCCAATAAGTTAAATGTGAAGGTGTTAAAGGATGTCAAAATATTTTAGATGAGATTGTATTATATTTGGATAGGGTAAACAATCGGAGACCACAAGTGTGCTTAGTAAGATAAGCGACATTGATGAACAATGGATGGAATTCCTTAGGAGGAATGACATGGGATGGATGGATATTAAGGGATGATGTGGATGGAGGGATAATGGGAGATCCAACAGATGGGATATGGATTGGATTCAAGGTAGATGGAGAAGGAACTTTCCCTTGAATGAGGAAAATCATCTTTCTCAATAAGGTTGTTGATGATTGACTGAAATTCCTTATAATGTTCGATGTCATGGCCCAAGGTACGATGATAGGTACAAATGTAATTAGGATTGACCCATGATGGCTTGGGACCATAGGGAATAAAGGCTTTAATAGGAGGAAGTTTGATGGCAGATATTTGAGTTAAATGTTGAAAGATATTTGCGTAAGACCCCATCGAAGTGTCATGAGGAAGGTAACTCTTGTGGGTTTTGATAGGATATCTCAACTTGGAGTTAGGAGAAAATGTGGGTGTGGATTGGATAGGTGAATTTCATGTTTTGGAGGAAAAATAAAATTTGGTTGGAGGATTATACTATTGGATTTGGATTGAGTATTGCAAGATGGAGAGGTTGATCCTAACATAGATGTGGTGGCATTGGATTGTTGAGAAGAGGGAAAACCTGAATGTTTTCAAGACTGCACAGGGGATTGTTAGGGATGCTTGCCCTGATCCTTAGACTTCAACCAATAAGATTTACCTCTAGTAGGGATGACAAAAATTTCAACCAGAGGATCTGATAGTGGTGGTGGGGTTATTAATGGAGAAAATGTCCTAAAACAAGATGAGGACGTTAATGGAGAGATAGGTGTTTGTATGATGTGATTAATGATATCTATGTGAGATGTGGATTTTTTTGGTTTTGGCATGGGAAGAGTTAATTTTGTAGAGGGAGAATGAAAACTATCTTTCTTTGATTTAGGTAGATGTGTTGGTTTAATAGATGATCCAAAGGGTATCTTAGATAGGGTTGTAGATCAAGAGGATTTAGTTGGTGTGATAGACAAATTAGGAAGAGAGTATTGGGATAGGTGATGTGGCCATGGGAAACGTTTTCAAGGTAGATATAGGTGTACTTGTTGATACGATAGGTATAGGGGTCGTTGGCATATATAAAGATGTAAGCACTTTTTGAATATGTGGAGATGTGAGTGATGTGATAACCAATGGAGTAGACCTTATGGGTATGGGTAATGCAGAAAATGCAGGAGCGTTTTTGGACGTAGAAGTAGAAGGGAATTTTTGTTTCATAAATGTTTCAAGGGGTAAGAATGATATGTTTGCTAAAGGGGTTGATGTCGAAGGTGGGGTTGCAAGGGTTCATGTAGTAGAACTGAGTTTTGCTGGGATGGTTGTGAGTAATGTAGGTGTAGTAACAAGAGTATTTGATGAAGATGTCGATGAATGAATAGGTGTGAGAGACGTAGGGATATGTGTGGATATGAGTGGGGTTGAAATAAGTGCTAAGGATGAATCTAATGTGGTAGATTGGGGTATATTTGAAGTGGCAGAAGTGGATGGTATAAGTGAATTTGATGTGGATGTGATAAGGATAGGAGAAAGTGTAGGTTCGGGATAGGTAGTGAAATTTGTTGTAGGTGTGATAGGTTCTGAATAAGAGGTGGGAATAATGTCCACTGTGGGAACATGTAGTGTTGGTGATAAGATAAGATCTTGATTGATAGTGTCAACCATACAAGCATTTGATAGTTGATATGTAAAGAGTGTGGCTTGATTTGTTGGTCGTTGATTAGTTTGCGCAGTGGAGGTATTAATTTGGATATCCCCTTGATTTATGAGTTGTTAGACACGATATTTGAAGGAACGAAATCTCTCAATTTTGTGATCTTTGACTCGATGATATTTACAATAGTGGGATTCGTGATACCAAATAGGCTTGGCTTGTGAGTTGTCCACGGGTCATATGGGAGGAAGTTAGATGGAATTTACGCTCATCAACTTATCAAATAGAGAACTGTATGATTATCCTAAAGGATTGTAGTTGGTTGTTGACTAAGGAGATCATTGTTGAGACCATGTACTTGATGTAGATAGGGATGAGGGTTCAATGACCACAGTGTTGGCCGCACCCTTAAATTTTTCATTATGTGCGAATGGTTTGGTAGATTCAATTTTTGATTTAATTGAACTTAGTTTAAGATGACCTTGCTCAATGGCATGGGTTTCAAGCTTGTGAGCCATTGTGAAAGCTTTATCAAAGGTTCAGAATGATTGGATCTGTAAAATAGATGATATATCTTTGGCACACAAACACGAGAATAATTCAATGAGTTCGGTTTGTGGGATAGTGAAGGATAGTTGGTTTATAAAATCATGCCATCGTGCAATGAAGTCGGCGATGGGCTTGTTTTCATACTATCGAATGGTGTAGAGATCAGCGATAGTGGTTTTGTGTGCGATATTAATAGAAAAGTGTTCTAAGAAAAACTATGCAAGTTGAGTGAAAGAGAATAAGGAATGTCACAGAATATTGTTGTACCAGTCCAACCCGGGACCAGACAAATACATAGGGAAAGTGTGAAGAAGTAGATCTTGATCATGCACAATAAGACAACATGTGTGTTTAAATGCAAGGAGATGTTGTTAGGGTTATTCCTTATTGTTGAAATTAGTAAACACAGGAAGTTTCCAATGAGGGGGATAGGGTTTGATTGGAACCGAAGGATGAATTGGTTCATTACAAATGTGCTCATAGGATAAGGTTTTTTTGGATGCCAAGGTGATGGTTTCTAAACTAGCCAACCTATTCATTAAGGCATGAATTGAATCACTCGAGGTGTTGTAAGGTTAAGACCATATTGGTTGTGTGGCTTGAAAATTAGTTTGATAAGGTGAATGATGTGCTTGTGAGTGTGTGGGCAGTTGGGGAAGCATATGATAAGGTGGTTGATAAGTTTATGGATAAGACAATTGATTAATGTCTGGATATGTAAATGTATGGGGAGCTTCTTGGTAAGGACTAACATGTGTTATAGGTTGGGATTGTTGTATAGGTTGATGTTGAGTGATAGGGGCATGACGATAAGCGGGAATATATGTGTTAAGAGTTTGATATGGCTGGACATGCCTATTAATGGAATTATCAAAATGGGATGTGAGTGGAATGTGATCCACTAATTTAGGAGATTGGGAGGATTGAGAGATTGTAGGATATTTTTGGAGTAAGAAGTCATATATGGGGTTAGGGAGGGATTTAAGTGTATCTAGAGGAGTAGGAGATGGTGGTGCGATCGGTTTAGGAATACTGGCTTGACGAGGGATATGAGGGTTGGTGTCAAGGTGGGGACAATTTTGTATGACATGGTTCTCATGAGGTGAGACCATGGAGACTAGAGATTGAGTAACTGAAGGCGTGATTTTGAGTTTAGAATCTTGTTGGGTGAGATCATAGGAGGAAGTAACTTTATTGGATAGAATAGATTGTTGGTTTGTCTCAATTTGAGAAAGAGAAACAATAGGTGTGAAATAGAGAAACATATGTTTCTGTATGTTGTTGACAAACAAATCAAGAAGAATATTTTTTAACATCATGTTTAATGTAGAGGATGTGAACAGAAAAGAAAATTAGGTAATGAAGGTGCCTAAAGGAGTCTAAGGCTAGTTTCATGTAGTTATGGATTGGGAGATGTCTGAGACTGTTGCTTGTTGGGTGTTTAGGTCCCAATCAGTTAAGCAGGTGAGAGGAACATTTTGATGTGTTAATTATTTTTGTGCAGTCTTAGGCAGTGTGTGATAAGTGAAATGCAGAGAGTTAAATCCTTTAATTAATCTATGTAAGCAAGCAGAATGCAGAAGGTTTGTTTTAGAGAAAAATGAAATATGATATTTGATGTAAACAATCACTCAAAAAAAGGAAAAAAAATCAATGCAAAAAAGAGAAAATAAAGAAAAATGAGGAATACCTAGAGAATCACTTATTAGTGTTATTTGATTGCACATGTTTAGAGGTATTAATCACGGACCCAGAATGTCTAGTGACCTTAAAAAATGCAGCATTCACAAATGGAGAGGGGGATCTGGATAAAAAAAAATTCCGTTTATTTGATCTCATGTGATGTTAGCATACTTGGAGGTGACAATTAGTGGCTAGAAACACCCGAGTAACCTAAAACGACACCATCTATGTTTATAGATAAATTTGGTAAAAGTATTTTGTGTAGTGTGTTTCGTTTAAACATTGGTATTTGACAGCGTAATGTTGTTGTCATGAGGTTATAAACATTATCCTACAAGAAGATAATAAATGTTATTAGTTAAGTTAGTAAAAAAATGAATTTATAAAGTTTACAAATGGTGTTGTCGTAAATAAATAAAATAATTAATTAATTGACAAAATTGTAGTTTGGTGTTCCTATTTCAATTAGAGTAATTGCGATGCGAGAATGAAAATTATAAATTTAACATATGAAATAAACGTATGAGATAAATTAATAAATGTTCAACTTGTATCGAAATGAGAGATGATTGATAAACTATACAATGTGTTAATAGATTTGAAATAATAAGCTATGAAATGAACTATAGAATGATAAAATAAAAATTATAAGAATAATCTATGAAGTAAATTATTAACTAAAGAGGAAATGCACTAGGTAAATTGAAATTAGAAATTATTAAATAAATATGTAGTGTGTGTGTGGTCGATCCATGTGGAGTTCACATGGAGGGGTCGTCTTGGTCGAGGAAAGTGTGATGGAGAGAGTGGGTCAGTGTATATCAGTTGGGGGTTGAGGATAGGGTCAAGCCATATGTGGGATGAGTGGGACAGAGTCGAGAGGAATGGAGAGGTGAGGAAGTTAGATAGTTGTGAGTAGAGGGACGTTGGATGGGAGCTCTCCAGTTTTAGGGAGGACGCATGTCAAATGGGTCGAGTGAAGCAGCAGGAAGGTAAAATGGTAGTGGGAGACATGGTGGAGATCAGGTTGACAAGATTAGGTGTGGTGGAGTTTGTGGTGTGTGGGGATGGATTCAGTTGGGAGGATAGGAGTAATGAGTATTGGGACATAGGCAATGGTCGATTGGTTGAAGAAAGGAGGAGCCTAGTGGAGACGGGGATAAGAGAGTCAGGGAGAGAAATCAGATGGGAGCTTGAGCAGAGGGAAAAAGTTGCGTGAGGAATAACTGTATGAGGGGAATGGAGAGAGCTCAAACATAGGAGATCAGGGTCGATGGAGAGCAGTGTAGGAGGAAAGAAGTGAGCCCATGGGTGGAAGGAGACAATGAGGTAGGAGATTTCTCGGTGCAGGTGTGGAGGAAGCGGTGTCTTGTGGAGAGAAGGGAGGATGATGGGAATTTGGTGAAGGAGTCATGGGGTAATAGTAATGACTCGGTCGAGGGAGAGGTGTGTGGGGGTGGTAGCTCAGTGGATTGGATAGGAAATGGGAGCTCAGATAGAGGAGAAATTCAATGGGAGCTCGCGGAGAGGAAGATGGAGATCGGGGTTGGTCAAGTGGACAGAAGCTCAGTTGAGAATAGTTGTGTGGAATGGTTGGGAGATGCAGAGGATGGCTCGGGTTGGATGGAGAGTGGAGTGGAGAAGGGGGATGAAGCTAGATGTGGGTGTGGAGAGCTCGGTGTGGGATGAAGCCGAGCTGGCCAAGTGAGTGGAGGGAGATGACAGTGAGTGTCGAGATGGGTTTGTGAGTCAATGGAGAGTGACTTGAGCTGTGGTAGAGGAGATGGGAATGGATTTGGGTGTGTTGGAGTGGAGTATAGGGGTCATGGTGAGGAAGTGGTCGAGCTGGCCAAAGAGGGAAGTTGGGAGTTGGGTTGCATGGAGAAGTGAACAAAGTTGTGTAGTGGCTTAGCGTTGAGAGTTGGATGGGGAGGGGAGCGAGTGGTTCGGTGGGTAGATAGGTAGGGTTAGGATATGGGTTGAAGGTGAGGTAGAATGCTAGGGGAATGGGTAGTTAGGATAATATTGTTTTTCAAAAAAATTAATAAATTTTTTTTAATTTAATAATAATTATGTGTATATATTTTTTATTAATTTTTAATTAGTATTATTTATTTAATAATAATAAAAAATTGATATTAATTAGAAACTACCAAATGACAAGGCTATGAACACAACACAATGATGTACCTCGAAGACGGTAAAAATGACCACATGTACAAAGGACATCACATGAAAGGATCACATTAAATCTTGTAAACGAGTAAGCTTACAAACGAAATATTCACAAAATCTATCACGTGACGACTACTAGGAAAATAATGAATTACGCAATCAAACTTGAAAACACAACCAAATGATAAGGTTAATTTATGGATTTGCTTCCCATGCAAGCAGATGTCAACAAAAAAAAAACATAGCATGTACCTCTTGGTGATTTCGAGTGACCGTACTGACCTGAAATCGAAAAATACTAAGATATTGAAAACAAGCAAGTTAGAAAGGAGATATAAAATAACAAACAAAATGACCAGATCTAGGATTTGGTCCCACATGGCATGCCAAAAATGTTGTACATGAAAATTTTTTCTCTAGCAGGGTGAAGGCCGATACTGGGAGCCACTAGCAACTTCAAATGATGGAGGGCTTAGGACCTCAGATACAGATGTGGATCTATGAGTACAAATAAGGTAGATGCATGATATAAAGAAGCTAGATATGTAAAACTGAAACAGATAAGATTAGATCACAATATGCAGGGGTTGCCCAGACAGTGTCGGTTCCAAGAGGATTTTAACTCCCTTGGAGTATGTCAACCCCCGTGTCAGACAAGATAATAATAGATCATTAACATTAGTAATGGAATATAAAATGACAAGTAACTAAAATGACGAGGGAACTTAGCTTGTGCTCTACTATGGAGATGAACTGGGCATCAAGATGGCAAGATAATGAACCATGGCAAAGGTTTCTTCCTTAAACTAGCAGAACTTAAAATAAGCTCTTTCTTCAATTCTCGGGGCCTAGGTCTCTCCAGGTCTTCTTGAAAATTATCAGTTAATGTCTAGATTTTCTGTTCTCTTTGAAATATGGGGGAAAAGCCCATATTTATAGCTTAGATGTGAGATTAAACTACAGGTTAAATGATACCCAGGGTTGAGTAAAGTAATTTGAGTTAAGAAATATGATGTGATCATGTGGGGACCACGACTTGAATTATTAAATGGAGTGGGGAGCATGATTGACATGGTAGGTGAGATGATATATTCCATTTAGAAAGTGGTGTCGGATGGGTGTATTAATACCCATGGATTTAATAATTTGTGAGAGATGGGGGATAATGCCAAAAGTTGAATTATCACAAGGTGAGAAAATAGAAATGAGATTTTCATTTAATTTACGAAAAAGAGAAGGCGGAGAGGTAAATACCAAAATATCAGGGATGATATTCCATGAGATTCAAAATATGTTAGACACACAAATAGTGTTTCATATTCGAAATTCAACCTATTTTCCCAATTCCCAAGAAAAATGGAGAAATTAGGATTTGCATGGATTTCCTCAATCTTAATCAAGATTCCTTAAAGGATAACTACCCACTTCCGGTTATGGACCTTATTCTGTAGGAAGTAACTAGATCAGAAATGTTATCTATACTAGACGGCTTCTCTAGTTATAATCATATTGAAGTGGCTAGAGAATACCAACATAAGACCGCATTCACCACCCCTTGGGGTACGTTCGCATATAGAAGAATGCCTTTTGGTTTGATCAATGCCAACACAACTTTTCAAAGGGCTTTGAATATGGCATTCACATATTATAAAGACAAGATCATCGTGATATACCTAGATGACTTGATGGTGTTATCAAAGAAGTGAGAAGACCACCTAAGAGATTTGGAGAAAATATTGCAAAGGTGTAAATTTCATAAGATCTCCCTGAATCCAAAGAACTCTGTGTTCGGAGTTACGGAAGGGAAACTCCTAGATCATATTGTTTCTACAGAAGGAACTAAGATCAATCTTGAGCGCATTCAAGCTATCAAGAATTTTTCTTTGCCTACAAGTAAGCCTGGAGTCCACTCATTCTTTGGGAAGGTGAACTTTTTGAGAAGGTTCATGCCAAATTTTTCTGAGTTAACCAAAGAAATTGCTAACATGATGAAAGGAAAAGAATCCTTCAAATGGTCGAAGGAAGGTAGACAATCATTTGAACAAATCAAGGGTGATATTGCAAAAGCTCCTACATTGGTTTGTCCCAATTTTAAAAAGGATTTCATAATCTATTGCTATGCTTCACTGCACATGATCTCTACCATTATGACTTTACACAATCAAGAGGGAGTCAAATATCCTATTGCATTCATGAGTTCTATATTCAAGAAACATGAACTCAATTACACTCCCCTTGAGAGGCATGCATACGCGGTGGTTAGAGCCTTGAAACATTTCAGATACTACGTATTGAATTCTCACACTAAAGTCTTAGTTCCAGATACCGCAGTTAAATCAATGTTGACACAGCAAGAACCAAAATCTAAAAGAGGTAATTGGGTCTCCAAGATCCAAGAATATGACTTTGAAATCAAGCCTACCAAGTTAGTTTGAGGAAGAGGACTTGGCCAACTCATCGCATAGAATGAGCCACGAGATGACTCTGAAGAAGAACCCGTTGAAGAAAGTTTACCACTGGTAGTTTTTGTCAATACCACAGACAAATGGTATTCGGATATGGCCCACTTTCTCACATATGACGAATGCCCTAAGAATCTGGCAGCTAAGGAAAAGAGAGTTATAAAATTAAGAGTTGTCAAGTATGTCATTTGGGACAACACTTTGTTCAAGAAAGGAATTGATGGCATGTTCCTCAGATGTGTCGATAAAGAACAACAACCTAGGTTGTTGGAATCCTTTCACAATCATGCTTGCGGTGGTCATTTCTCTGGACCAGTGACAACTAATAAATTTTTTTGAGCACATTATTACTGACCCACTATGTTTTCTGATGCTAAAAAATAGGTAGCCAAATGCGAAGTTTGTCAACAGTTTGTTGGAAGACTTAAATTGACAGCTTTTTCTTTAAAACCAGTTGTCATTGAAGAACCCTTTCAACAATGGGGTTTAAAGTTCATCAGGGTCTTGAATCCTAATTCTAGTGCTGGTCACTTCAACTAACTACTTTACAAAGTGGGTAGAAGCTATACCAGTGAAACAAACATCTACTACAACAATCTGTGACTTCATCAAAGAGAATATATTGATTTGTTACAGAATTCCACAAAATATCATGACAGACAATGCCACCAATTTTTATTATGCAGAGATGATAGGTTTTTGTTATGGATATGGGATATCTTTATCTCATTCGTCAAATTGATACCCTTAGGGAAATGATCAAGCAGAATCCAGTAACAAAAACATCATTACTATCATGCGTAAGTTGGTCAAAGAAAATCAAAGAACTTGGCACAAAAATTTACATGATGCATAATGGGCTGACCGCATAACTCCCAAAAGAGCAATCAGGATGTCTCCATTCCAACTTTTGTATGGAACCGATGCTCAAATTCCCATCACATTGGAGTTGTCAGCATTACGATTGACTCAAGCATTTGACAATGAATGTTTCACCAATGCGTTGGATTAAATGATCATTTTCCTAAGCAAGCTCAAAGAGAAAATAAGTCAAGTAGCGAACAAGATCAAGGAACACCAATCCAAAGTGAAGAGGTGTTCGACAGGAAAACTAAGGAGAGACAATTTCAAATCAATGACTTAGTTCTTCTCTGGGACAAGAGACGTGATCCGAAAGGAAAGCATGGGAAGTTTGATTTGTTCTGGTTGGGTCCTTTCAAGATCAGAGATTTCTGTGGAGATAACACATATTACTTGACATATCCTGATGGATCTCATTTACCTTTGCCCTACAGCGGGCAATATCTCAAGCACTATCAAAATTGAAAACAGGTTATCCCCCTTATGTACATAGGTAATTAGGATTTTGGTTTGTTTCATTTCCTTGTTTTTCGGTTTCCTCTCTTTTGTTTTCCTTTTTTGTGCATCATCATTTTTTGGGATCATGTTCATTAAATATTTTGGTCTAGGTTTGTTGTTGCGTCACGTGAAGTCTTTGTCCCCAATTAGAGCCAGCTGTTATCAACTAATTTTGACTTTGCAAAATTAATAAGCATGAAAATTTTTAATTTTTTTTAAAAGTATTCTTTTGTGTGTTTTATCACCCTCGTCATGATTGTCTCGTTCTTGTGATCGTTCTAGTCTTCATATTGTCCATTTCGGGCGAGAACTCCTCCCGTAAGGTCGTAAATTGCATTAATAATTAATTAATTAATTTTTAATTAATTTATTACCCTTTATTTGACAAAATCAATTTTATTAATTTTTGGGGTTTTTAATTAAATAAATATTAATATAATATTTAAAAATCAATTGGCAAGTTTTATTTTTTATTGCTGGGGGAAAATAAAGCTTCCGCTTCCAATTGCCGGGGATGCCAAATTGGCTTCTCCGTACCCGAATTTCCCCTTTTCCTGGCAAATTCTTCTAATTTTCCCCGGCTTGTGGGATTTCTTCTACTAATTGCCAATCCAACCGGTTGGCAAACGGGCAAAAAAATCTCCCGATCTCCCACATGGGGAAATAGGATGGGGATTGTCAGCCTGCCTTGCCATTTCTGCTGGCAAATGACTGATATTTTTTCCCTTTCTCCTGACAATTAATGTCACTACCCGAAAGAAGAGGAGTCAATTATTTCAACGGGGTGGGGAAACATTACGAGGAAGTTTCTTTAATCCCCATAACCATTTCCCCATGAAACTAGTTGGAAGAAGTTTTTTTTCTTATTTCTTTTAGGGGAACGAGAGTAATTGAGTTTTCAATTGAGAAAGTTTGCATACTCCATTTAATTGATTTGCCCGTGTCATTGCTAAACTTTTTTTTTTCATTTCAATACAAAGAAAAAGCAAAGAAATACATTCACGGTGCAGCCCTCATTAAAGGAGCTCCTACATTCACATAGCCATTAGAACAATATACGTAGGGGAGAAGGTAACAAAGTCACGCATTTAAAAGTTTATCCAACGCATTTGCATCAAACAGTTAAACTTCCACGTAGGTTTTTTCATGAAGAAATAACAGGTTCAAATTGATCTATTTCCACACAGGCCAATGCATTGGTCAAAGAGACAGAAAAAACGCATGCCAACACATTTCTTTTTGCCAAAGGGGACGCATTTAGCCAAAGTCAAAACAGTTCACCATGCATGCAAGCATTGGTTTGAAAACTGCTAAATCCACGCAGAGAAGCAAGACAATCCAAAACAAGAAAAAGAATAGCCATATGCATTGCCAAACAAAAACAATCAATGCATTGGTAAAAAGAAAAAGGAACACCAACGCATTAGGAAGGTAGAAACAGGTCCACGCATAGTAAGGGAGGGCAGCAAGGTTCCACACATTTTTTTTACGCTCAGGAAGCAAGTTAAGTGTTAATTGGAAGCCTCATTAGCCAAGAAGACCCACGTGTTGAAAAGGAAGCATTCAGCCACGCAAAAATGAAAATAATATCCACGCTTGCAATAATTCACGCAGCAGTCAAGGAGTTCCAAGCATTCGCAAAATTTAAGTAAAGTCTACGCCAAATCATTTTCAACCTGGCCACGTGGAGAAAGAAAAACAAAGAGTGAATTCATGCAAAAATCAATAAGGAAAGTATTCACGCAGGGCTCTCAAGGCAATCGGGCTATTAAATAATATTTTGCGTTGCAAAGGCCAACGCAAGAATCCACGTTTTATTGCTGGAAGATCAAAGTAATTCTTCACGCTGAAGCAACCGAGGATTTCAGTTCTCCAGGCGCAAATAAATTAAAAACCAGATTGACAGTTTCCACGATCCAAAGCGAACTGGATAATTTTAATTTTTTTTGACCACGCATTATTTTTGCCGCGGTTTGTATCTGTCGAAGTAATCAACTTTGAGAACCTGTATTTCAATGCTTGGTGAGAAAAACGGTTTGGTTTGTTGAATTATCCGCATGTTCATGTACTTCTTTGCCCAATATTTTAATGCACAACACTTTGTTTGATAGTTTTTTGAATCAAAGAAAACGACAATTTGCTCGATTTTGCCGCGCACACGGGTTTCAACTTGTCGAAGTAACCTACTTTGAGAATCCATATTTCAGAAATAGATGATCGTCAAGAAGAACGGTTTGGTTCATTGAATTATCCCCAACTTCATGTACTCCTTTTCCAAATTTTAAATGTGCAACACCTCGTTTGATATTTTTCATAGAGCCAAATAAAACGCAATTTGTTTGATTTCGTTGCGCGCACAATTTTCAGCCTGTCAAGGCGACTCACTTTGAGAGTTGGTATTTTGAACTCGGATGATCGTCAAAAGAAAATAATTGTTTCTTTGGATTCTCCCCACCTTCATATGCTCCCTTTCCAAGTTGTAGATTACCAAGGTGACGTTTGGTATTTTTCCTAGGCTAAAACCAAACGGGATTTTCGCAGTTTTACACTTGCATTTTCCTAGCAGTTTCAGAAGAGTCAACTTTGACCTTTAATATTTCACTGAAGAATTTGATTTGGGAAAAAACTCTCTGATCCACAAACTTGTGGTACCTTAATAGACTCCCTCATCCAGTGAGAGTTTATCAGAACAAGATTTGCTATTTTTCCCAGGGCAGTTTCAGAGGTGATTTGTGCGGTTTTGTAAGAAGGAAGTAATAGCCTAAAATCATGCTTCTATCACAATCATGTCATCTTCAAACAAAATGATGTTGTGGTATGGATTCTAGGGCATTCTACCCACCTCGACACTCCATTCAGAGTATGAGAACATCGTCGATACCAACTTGGGACACGTCAACGTAGGCCGATCTACGATCAAATATCAACCGAAGGCGAGTTACAATTTTCTTGATGCTTGTTCTAAATTGGTCATCACTTGCATGGATGCACCACGACACCTACACAATGTGGCGATTCAACTCCAATGGCCCCGAAGCGGAAGTAACCTTTGACTTCCTCATTATGCGGTATAGGTTGTAGCTATTGGCAAAGGTCTTTTTGGAGACACTAACCATTGATATCGGCAAAGATCGATAATGGGAGAAACTTGTATAATTCAATTGTCTTTACTTAATCATTGTTGTATGGATATATTCATCAAAAAATTAAAATCAATGACAAGTGTAATTGTGTGGATCATCAAGCAAGGCCACATCATTCAAGTGTGTCCCTGTCAGCTCTTAGTTAGTAGTGGGCGCGATACTTCATCAATCAATCTTAAAGTTGGAGCGTTCTCGAATTGGATGATCGTGAGCAGATCAGAATGGAAACACTTCGGGATGGTGACAAAGACGAAAGACATAACTCCAGGTAGTGAATTGCAATCTCGACTCTTGGAAGAGCTTCTCAATGGCAAAAGAGAATGAGTTGGCTTCTGATAAGCCAAGGTGGTGTGACTACAGTCTCGTGACAAATGAATAATTTTCCGTGGAAAGGTATTCAGAACATGTGGAGAATTGTGTGTAATTGTGAATGTGAATGCGAATAAAGACAAAATTGCTCACACCAGGATGATGCTCAAATGGAGAGGTGGATGAATTACTCAAGTTTTAAGCTCCGCTCTCTTATCAAATGGAGGATTGCGGAGCACAGTCAATGAGTTCATTACTTGTACAACTGGGATAGGTGGACTCTTGACCCAATGGATAATGCACTGATCCTAGGTGACGTGTTTCTGACTAGGATGTCTATGTGTGTGTCCAAGTCATTTAAGTGGGGTCCACATGTACCCATTGATTTTTGTTATAAAGTGGTGTTATTAAACTCACTTTTGGAAAAATTTTGATAACTTAAGTGGTTTCTATTTTTCAAGTTACTTTTTAAAAGTTGGTTGAAAAAGTCAAGGTCATTTAAGATGCCCTATTTAATGTTCATGTAAACCCTAACTACTTTGTAACCAACTTTTGGGTTATAAAAGAAAGTCAGGGGCTCATTTGTAAAGGGTGACTTTGAGAGAGGAGAAGAAAATACTTTTGTATGCAAGCTTTATTTCAAAGAAAAAACTTGTGTTCTTTTTAGAAGACATTTTGGAGTTAATGAAATATGAACTTTGTGTCCCATTCATTGTCTCTTATAGCATTTGATGTTCTTATGTTCATTAGATGTTAGTGTTTGAATCTTGCATGCAAATATTATCTTGGATCTTATTGTCAATGCTACTAATATGTTGTTCTAGTTCATAGTGATCAAGCTCTGATTATCTACTTGCTCACATGTGTTCCATTTTACTCATTCTCGTTTAGCTGATGCAAACTCCATTTCACTTGTGTTAGTTATTTATTGTTCTTCTCCATGCAATATTAGGCTTTGCTTTTACCTAACTATTGCATGTTCCTTCCATCCATTCATTTCCTTCATTCAATTCCATCTCCCTTGATCACTTTTCTTTCCATTGATGTTCCAAAACACCCTTGACATACAATTTTGAATGTACAGATGTAAATACAATTTTGGTTTTCAATAAAGGCAGCCTCACCTTCACTGAGGAGGGACTTCATTCCCACACTTTTGCATGTCATTTCCATGTGTGTAAATTCATATGCTAACACCATGTTAGCAAAAAGTAGGGATCTGCACCACATAATCCCAGGTTGCTACTTTTTTAACATAACAATAATTGTTTCATATCTGCATTGAATATATATAACTTAGAGCTTATATATCATTTCATTTCCACTTAGTTAAATTTGTAAGTGTTTCTTATTCACTTTGTAATTCTAGACTGTAAATAATAGTAGAAAATGAAAACAATGAGTAGAAAATTGCCAAGAAATAGGACATAAAGCTCGTCAAATCATCTTCAACAATATCCATATCCAACTGAATTAGTTATTTAGGTGTGAATTTAATTGTTTCATTGGAATTGTTTTTTTAGATTTGTTGTAATTGAATTTTGAGATTTTTTTAAACATTTTTAAACACGTTTGAACTCTAATTTAAATTTTAATATTACCAATAGGGTGCATATTTTTAGTAACTAATTATTCCATGACTATAATTTGTAATACAGGAACTGCTTAAACATAGACTAAACACATTAAATCTTAGATCAAGAAAACAAGCAACCTTTTTCCACCTGTACATTGCATGGTACATTTTGATGGTTTTATAAGTTCAAATCCGTATTTCGAATGGAAAATAAAAGCCACCTTTCCCTTATTTGGCCAACTGCTTAAAGGACTTGAATATCGATGAATTTTTGTGTGTCGACTTTTATCGTGTGCTTGTTCGAGCTTGAAAATTAAAAAGAAAGTTTGTTGGGGTTTTCTCATTTTTATATAGGTCCCTTTAAACACAAATTGCATTCATGTTAATAATACGGGCGATATCGAGATGATAGCATAGAGCACATATCATATATTGTTTAAGTAAGAAAAATTTATGTCGGGTAATGGGTGTGGGACATGTAGGTATTTAATTCCCATGTTTTTACTAAGACATCACCTATTCCTCTACAATTACTCAATTTTGAAACCAAAAATGAATGTTTGTTAAGTCTTCCTTATTTTTAAATTTTGGGCCCTTTGAATACAAATTGCATTCATGTGCATGATGCAAGAGATACCGAGAAAAATATGTGAAGCACATAACATATCTTATTTTGGGGGAACATTATAACTTGTGGAATAATTGTGGGGCATGCATGTCTTTGTCTTTCTCTTTAATTCATGTCTTTTTCTTCCTTCAACATTCATTTTATGCATCCTTCCTACTTGCTCCCAAGGAAGTAAATTCAAATGTTGGGTTGCCATCTCAGCAAACCTCTCGAGCGAGAAACTCCAATGCCAAAAACATGTCCCATTTCCCTTCATGCTTCCAAGGTGTACTTCATATACATATTTCACATCTACAAAAAATGACATTCCTAGTGGCTAGAGGAAAACTATATTTGTTTTGCTAATAGCTATACAGAAACCCTAATCGCAATTATGTATGAAACCTCATCACTTGGGTTTTAGGTCCAATTGACATGTCCTTGTCTATAAATTATCCATTAAAACATGTAAGGGAGTAATGCAAGATATAGGGCCGCAATCTCAACGGACCTACCTCCAATTTAAAAGCATCACCTTGGCTAGAAGCACATTGCATCATGCTTCACACTTCCTACTGTGCTCCACCTCCATCGTCCACACCTAGAAAAACTACACACCTCATGGCTAGAGACAAACCCTGTTCAATGCCCAAATAGCTACAAAGAAACCATGATTGTGATTGTGTATGAAACCCCTACCCTATAATTTTAGGTCCACACCACATATCCTTGTTTCTAAATAAACCCTTGAAACTCATAAGTGAATTCCCCTTGCATTTATTTGTGTACTAACTACCTGCAAAATGCAAGAATTGATTGATCACTTTTTTATTTTTTAGATATCTCCAAAAAATATGTTTCCTTGACCTCTTTCACACCATATTTTTTGTTGTTAGGTTCTCTAGTTGGAAAATTTTATCTTTTCCCTTTTTTATTTCCCCCCTTTAGACATAAATTACACTTGAATGAATACTACACTACCCTAATCATTAACTTGATAGTTGGAGAAAAACACCAATCTAAATTTTGCATGAAACCACTAACCAGGCATTTTAATTTTAGGTTGTGGAGCCTGTTTTCATGTGAGAAAGTGTTGAAGACTATACACTAAGAGTGTTGTACACTTTCCACATTTGTCTCATCGAGGTTTGGGGCCAGGCCAGGCCTTAAGCGGGGGACCGAGGGTGGTAGCAGGGGTTCCAGGGCGCAACGCCCAATTTGTTTTGGCTTTAAAACATGCCCGATATATCAGGAAATGTGATTTTCTCATATGGGTGGGATTTTTGACCCATAGGTTTATGGGACGGTTTTGGCCCATGGTTTTAATACGCACGGTTTTGTAAAACTTCTTTATCAATTATCTATTTATATGGTTTTATGCATATGGTAGGTATAATGAAACATTGCAGATGTGTTTTGAATTTGGGTGTGAATTCTGTAGAGTTTGTTGAGCATAGCTCCAAACAGATCTAGGTATTGTATTGAGAGAGCAGTGGCTTGTAATAAAATATGAGCAAGTGATTCTTGGTGGACATAGCCCAAATTGGGTGAACCACGTTAAATATTGTCTCTTTGTGTTGTGTTATTTTATTCTACAATTTTATTTGAGATCTGTAATATTTTTTGCATATTAGTTTCTACTAATGCGATTATGTGAGGGATTATTCCACATATTTTATCCCTTATTTCCTAACATCTAACTACACTCTACATCTTGCTATCCTTGATGTGTCTTGTGAAACATGCATTCAAATTCCCCTTACATTTACTTTTGTCTAACAACCCAAAAATTCAAGAGCTGCAAATTCAAACAATTATTCTCGTTAGCATCATTTTCCAACCGCTACTTTCATTTTGAGATATCTCTCTCTGTTGTCTCATCTACATCTTCCCCGACGTGATTTTTCTCCTTCTTTTGATTAGAAAAAAAGTCATGGTCCACACAGATAGTTTATTTTCACATTAGATCCTTGATTCTTGTTTCCTTTCTAATGTACTTCCCCACCCTTAAACTCCATTTTCTACACTCATCTTCCTTTCCCATTATTCCTCTCCATCATGTTTCACTTCTTCACTATATCCCTTTCGGCGTTCACATCATACATTTCACATACGATTGCTAGTATTAACCCAGCTAGTTGGTGACGGCTCATGATAAAGGGTGTCACGTGTCTATTGAATCTATCACTTGGTGTTTTTCAAACAACATCGCCATATGGAGACAGTAAGACAAATCTTGTCTATTATAAATTTTAGAAAAAACTTAAATTATTTCTTATTTCATAGAAGAATGAACCCAATTCAAACAACTAAAAAAATCAACTTTAGCACTAGGCAAATTCTCTTTAAGATTTCACCCTTAATATTAAACTAGTTTCGTGATTTTTTTTATTTTTTGGGGATTATATTGTACACAAAATAAATGTGTTACATGAGTAATAGGTTTATAATATTCTCTACCTATCAATAATAAACGTATACAATTAGTTGATTTACTCTCTCAAGTTTGAAAGAAGTTAATCCTTTTAGATAAAAATCAGATTTAGTCAATAGAAGGTTGATTTGAAAGAAAAACAATATTAAAAATATTTGGAATAATTCAAATATTTAAGAATTAAATGTTGTCCAATCAAAAATTATGATGCTGTAATTTTTTAAAGAAAATAGCAAATCCCATTTTTTCCATATTTTCTCAACATTTACCATTTCTTTCAATTGTGTTGTTGGTATTTTATAACTAACGGAGAAGTTAACAATGTTAACTGAGTGACCCATCCATATAGCTAAAAAAATATGTAGTACAAGTTACTCTTAAGGTCAATATTATTTTTGATTAAGTTGAATTATGTTACTCAATGTTTATTACACCATATATATCTTTCCAAATTCATCACCTATCAAAAAACAAAACTAGACCAACCTATCAAAGTTATTCTAAAACTATCCAACAGGTAGTGGTGTAATGGTTCTTCAGTTTCCTAGTAATTGGGAGATCCAAGGTTCAAATCTCGGCTCTGTGTTAAGGCGGCCTACTACCGACAGTTTGGATACTTTGGTGATGGAGCATGACGATAATGTGGTTTAATATGTGGGCTAACTAAGAGCTTAAACTTTCATCGTTAGATAGTTCCACGACCGGTGTGGGTTGGTGATGCCACAAATGGCTAGAGCCCTCTCCCTAGGTAACCTTAGCAAAAAAAAATAGTCTAAAACTTTCGACCGACATATAAAATCTACCTAGCACTGATTTGACCAATTGTTGAAGGGGTTCAATCAAGTGAATGAAGACATTAATCCTACGTGGGAGGCCATTAGGCATGTATGTTGCCACAAGATCATTCTTTTCATTGCCACCAATGACATTCACCTCAAACATAAGCTTTGTGCATCGCCTCTTTTCTTACAATTACTCTTGCTTAAAACTGAAAAGATGGCCTACAAAGTTTACAATAAACATGCATTGTGGTTGGGTTTCGAACATAGAACATATTGGATTTTTCCCATTTTTAATTTGACCCATTAAGGCACAAATGCGTCGTAAAAAATAAAATAAAATAATAAATTTAACCTATTAATGTAAATTCTTACAACCTCGTAGGGAGCACGAGAACTACACCTCCCACGACAACTTGTCTACTTCTTAACCCATCAAAGAACATTTTCCAAATGCCTTCCTTATATTCATCATTTGATTTGACAATACTAGGCAGAGGTGAATTCTTCTCATGTAGAAAAAAATACCAAGACCAGCTTCTTCCACTTGTTGATATGGATCCAAACCATGATATTCGTTCCCCCACTCATTAAGTAGTTATTCGGGAATTCATTCAATCTGAGTATTTACAACTTAGGCACTTGGACAATCTTCTTAGTCAAAGATGGTACTATTTTCATTGATTGGGTTGGGAACGTAAGGCTCTATGTGATATGTAGCAATTGGTTCATACTTTATGGTATCCTTAGTGTCATACCTAGTCCTAAAGAGCATATGAGGTCAATCATCTGATAAGTACCCTCCAATTTTGGTGGTGAAATCTCTAGAGAGGCATAGATCCAACAATGGAGAAAAATCAATTATAAAAATGTCTTTAGGAACTAATAAATTAGGGTATGTGTGCAACATGAGGTTTAGATCCCTGATAACCCCAAAAATTCCTATTTTTGTTCCATCCAGTTGAACCACACCTTTAGAGAGAGATTCATAAATGAGACCCAACTGATCTGGAATATTCTTGGGCATGAAAAAATTGATTGCTCTAGAATCGATCATATAATTGTGAACGAAATGACTGTCAATGATCAAATATACATAGAAGGGTGAAGGTTTGATATCTTTACTTGGCTGACCATCCCTTTTTTGAGGTGTATTAGTGAGCACAACCTTGATCGGTTCCTTGGATGATTCATCTGTTGAATATAGATTAGACATGGTTGCCTATTAAAGGTCTCTTTTCCCTGGAATAGCCAATGATTCCCATGTTGATATATTCACATTGGTTTTCTTTATTTGTTCAATTGTGTTGAAAGGAGTGGAATTATCTTATGTTGCACCTTACTTGTAACATCCTTTTCTTGTGTTTGAGATGATGTGGAAGGGTCCTTGGGTTATAACATAAATCATTCATTTTCTAGTTTACAAGTGAAGCATCACTTGGCGGAGCCTCTTGAATAATTCCCTGTTATTGACCTTCCTCTCTGGGTGCGTCATGAGAAATAGATGCATTATGCCCCATCAAATATTGGTTCAAAATGTCATTGGGGAAGGTTGTTTGGTTGTTTGGAAGATGACAATGGAAACACAACTATATTCTTGCACAAGGTTATTTTGAAGGGGGACCAAGGCTTTGGATGAACTAGCCACATTTGGATTGTATGGTTGAAATGGTCTTGTAAGGGAAATATGATTTCAAACTAGGGAGATTTCTTGGTATGACATTTTGTTTGGCTGATAAGGGGACTTGCTGGGTTGGTATGGAAGTTGGTAAGGTCTAAAAATTTGAGCTTTCTTCCTCTTTAAGAACACCAAATCATTCCCAAAATTTTCTAATTGTTTCATTACCTCTTGTAACTTAGTTGAAGTATTTAAGGAAGTAGATGTCTAACTTGAACTTTGAATTCTTGAAGATGGGATGGAGATAATTCAAGAGCTTGATGAGGATTGGATGTCTGGGAATATGGACATCAAAGGTCTAGAATCAAGTTTCCCAGCTTGTATGATATTGTTTTCTGTTCTAATGGAAACGACATAGGAATCTCATAAGGTTCTTCCTCCCATATACTGAATCATAAAAAATATATCACTATTTAAAGCTCTCAAGTAATAGAGGAAATCATATTGGTCAATTTTCCTTACCATTTATGGGATTCTATCTCAAGTCTTCTGAAATCTAATGTTGAAATCATTCATTAGCTTATCAGGGGCTCTCTTTTTTGTTGTCAGCTATTCCACCAACGATAGATGATCTAACTTATCTTCCAAATAGTCACAAAGAACCTGTTTCTATTCATAATAGAATTAATTTCCAAACCCCTATACCATTGTAGGTATTTTCCTTTGAAAGAAGTAGCTAATAACCTGACTGTAACATTGTCTTGAGTGACATGGCAGACTAAACATATGTTTGTAACATCTTTAATATGTTGAATGAGATTTTTAGTGTTCTCTCTAGTGAAGAAAGGAACACTCTTCAAAGCTGCAACTGAAATGTCATCATATTGGTCTAAGAGTAAAGGACTTCCTCTATTAAATGTAACAAAGGTCTGATTTCTCTGATGCACCATGAATATAATGGACCTTAAAACCCTAGAGGATGACAAAGAGTCTACTAGGAGGTGTAGAGAGGAATATTTTTGTGGTGATGGTGAGCTCCAAACTAATCTTCCTCTTCTTCTTCTTCTCATTGACATATGCAAGTAATAAAAGGGATCTTCAAATGTTATCCTTTATCTTGTTTGTATTATTCTCATGAAATTGAGGCGCTAAACTGCTGAAACCGATAGATATGTAGTTGGGAGTCGGCTGAAAACTTACCAAGAACACATCAAACTTGGAAAAATGGAGAGGTTAACCTCTAAATTTTCCCACCAGGCATGCCAGAACTATTATCACAAAAAAAACACCCTCTGATTTATCATGAATGAGAAATTAGTGTTCTTGGGTAACATGGGATTGTCTCCAAGTGTTGGACCTTGCTACTTGAGACAAACCTTTAGAGAAGGTTGGTTCCTCTACCTATTCTAATGTTAACCATGTGTACTCTAGGTGCGCAAGAGGAACATGACAGAGTACCATACGGGCCCTCAAAGGCCGCTTTAATAATTTTACATTGGGGTCAGATAAAGCACATGGGAAGGGAAATTAAGGAATAAGGGAATTATTCTTTTTTGTTTATTTGGCCCGACTTACCATTTCCTCGACTACCTCATCCATTTTACCCCCGCAGTGTTTGGTTATTTCACTTCAGTGAGGAGATGATGGAATACGGGAACATTCTGTTTGTTCCCATGTTCTCCTACTCATCCATAACACTGTCCCCATCATGTGTTGCTTTGCACTATTGATTGGGTCACTTATGCAGTGAACACAAAGAACAAAGGAACGATTCCTTTGGTTCTGGAAAAGTTTGATCTGGTAAAAAAAGGCATGTTTTTCCCCAATTTTACCTTAAAACATGGTATTTGGTTAAGTATTGAAATGGAGGAAGGTAGAGATGGAATTTCCCCAACATTGTTTTACCTTTATTTAATCAATTTACACTGCCCAAGTCCAAGATGGGAACATAATTTATAACAATAACCCAAGGGGATATTTTAGGTAATAGTACCTACACATTTTGTCAGAGAATTTCTCATTATAGTATGCCACTGGATGCCCATGTTGGGTGGTGAGGACTATGCCAAGTGCGTATTTTGAATCATTTGTTTCTATCTCAAATTATTGTTATAGATCTGGTAATACCAAAATTGGTTTGAGCAGAGCTCTCCTTTATTTGTGTAAATGTATTCTTTTGTTCCTCTATCCATACAGACTTTTCTTTCAATCCTTAATGTGTCACCTGATTCAAAGTTCATGTAATATGAGAAAAACCAAGTACAAACTTATAATAAAAGTTGGCTAGTCCTAAGAAACTTTAGAGTTCAATGATGGTATTTGGTACTGGCCAGTCTTGAATGACCTGGGTATTTTCTAGGTTCACATGCATTCCATCCTTGTTGATGATATATCTCAAGTATTGGATACTCTCCATGCCAAAGGAACACTTCTCTATGTTGGCATAGAGCTTGTGCTGATGCAGGGTTTAAATAATCTATCAAACGTGTTAAACATGCTCTTCCCATGTTTTAATGAAGATGAGAATGTCATCCAAGTACATGACCACACATGAATCAATGAATGGTCATAGGATATCATTCATCATCCTCATGAATGTTGTATGTGCATTTGTGAGACCAAAAGGCATGACCAACCATTTTAATAAGCCATATTTGGATTTGAATGCAATTTTCTAAACATCTATGGGATCAATGGGAACTTGGTGGTACTCTGACTTCATATTGATCTTCATAAAGAACTTATCTCCCCTAAGCTATTCTAGGAGATCATCAATTTGTACAAGCAGGTATCAGTTATTTAATGTGATTTTGTTCAATGCTTGATATTCAATGTAAATCCAACACGTCCTATATTTATTTCTCATAAGAACAATTGGGATTCCACAAGGTGACGAACTTAGTCAAATGTGTCCCTTCTGATTCACTTCACTTAATCTCTTCATTCTCATATACTGAGCATCTGTATATGGGCCCATTTAGTAGTGGTGTTCCAGGGACCAAGTCAATTGTATACTTCACCTAACAATGTAAAGGAATGTCTATTAGTGGTATGAGTACATCTATGCATTCAAATATCATCTGATCGATGTGCTTCCACTGTAAAAATGTTTCTAGTGCGACCACTCTTGTGGTTGCTATACCCTTTTTTTGTCCTGGGGTTGGATCATGAGTAAGACAAAATTTCTAGTTTGAGCAATCAATTTCCTCCACTGATTTACATTGATCAAGGCCACAATTTTAACATGGTCTACCTTTGGGATGTGCTAGCACTTATGACCTAGAGTAATTATGACACTCCTAGACCTTGCCTCGTAGACACCATGTCAATCCCACATGTATGATTGTCCAATAAGTACATCACAAACATCTAGTGGTGTGACATCAGATACCACCACATCTTTCAACAGTGTAATGGAATAAAGAAGGTGACACTGTCAATTCACACAAATTATCTTACTTGACTAACCCAACCAACATGGTATGGTTGCGAGTGAGGAGGTGTTACTAGATTTAACCTCTTTACTATTTATGCAAATATTAAATTCTTCTAATTTCCACTATCTAAAACAAAGTGAAGAGTTGTATTATTTACCCACACATGTGAGTGGAATATAATTTATGCATCCTCTTTTGGTGGGGGTAATATTTTTGTGGTGGTAAAAGTGATATATGGATCTAAATCCATAATTAGCTCCTCTTATTCATGTGTACCTTGGTTCTCCAAGGACGCTTCTTCGACATCTAGTTCCCACAACTCTGTTAGGATAACTTTGTTAATAGCTCGACTGTCCTTTGTGTCATGGTACCTTATCTTGTGCTTTTCACACCACATACTCTTGTATTTTCATGGATTTTCTTTCCAGTCATGCTTCTTATCCTATTTTGTGATGGGCATCCATTCCTTCATGCTTGGTGTCAGCTTTCGGTTTCTTGGAATATGATGTATCTTTATTTCCCCTATGTTTGGACCTTTCTCAATCTTGACTGCATATTAGTAGGATTTCCCGAGAGTATTGATGTCTAAAAATTCCACATCTTCCTAGATGTAATATCACAACCAATTGTAGTATTTGAGAATATAATGCTTCTTGATGTCTGTATGGATGAAAATGAACACATGATATTCAACCACACTTGACCCCCTAAGGTCGTGCTGGAGCAACCAATGTTGAATGTGTGTGGCTAACTATAGGAGGATCAATGACTAAGATATGGTAGTGTGATCTCTTGGTAGCCGAGTTGGCAAAGGGGAGATTTAGAGGCTATGAATGGGTATCATAAATTCCCTATGGTTTGTTTGCCTAAATTGGATCTAAGTGTTAAACTAGTTTGAAGTGTCTATGTAAACTGAATGAAATTAACAATCTATGCTACTTCTGAAAGGAAACTAATCTAAAAAAATCACAAAACTGAAATACTACAATCACAAACAACAATTTACTTTTATTCTAAACAATTAAAATACTTTTACACTAAAACTAAACAAGCGAGACAACCCGGTGTGGTTATTCAACTGTGTTGATTGTATTGAAACTAAACTAACTTAAAACAAGAGCTTTTCCAAATGATCTATGATATGTAGACAACCTCCTACAAAAATTCTCTCCTTCAGATCCACAAGGATGGGAAGAAGAGGATTTTTCATCGGGGGTTACTATGAAAGATTAAAACCCTCTTAGAAAATAACTAATTACTTGAAAATAAAATGAAATTTATTTCCACTCTATTTGATATGATGTAAGAATGATAAATTGTAAGAATGAAGGAAATCAAACAACAATTCCAACCTGGAATTCAGAGAACAAAGGTAAATCTAGTTGTGTAGTAATTTTTCCCCTCAGTATGTTCCTTTCTTTCTTTGAGTGTTCATGTGATTCCAAGAGATTGGGAATACAAGAACAACGGTAGGAGGATGGCGCTTGAGCAATGGCAGCTTGATGCCAATCCAATGCAAGTAGAAGAGAGATAACACAAGAGATCAGAGCTTGGCTATGCAATCCCTAGCAAGATCATAGCAGTAATACAATGCAAGATACAAAAAATTCTCAGGTCTTTTTCTTGAATACAAGCATGGAATATATAGGAATGGAGGATGGGAGGTACCTTCATGTACAAGGCTAGAAGGAGTAGTTCCAACAAATTAAATCTATTTAAAAATAGGAGGAAGGAGAACAAAACAATCAAAGGTAATTTTAGACAGTTTGGCTCACGGATGCATGCAAAAAGTGAAATTAAGTGAACCATCACATGTTAAAACACGAATAAAGAATCTAGAAAAAGTGGGCAAGACTGCCGCCCTGTCTTGAGCTGCGGTTTCAGAACTGCCGCCCAAGCAGGGTAGTGGTCCTGGCACTAAAGGCCAAAACTTGCGCAGAAAGAGGTAGAAAGCTAGAAGAAGTGTGGGAAGGCTAAGTAAAGATGTCTAGGATACAAATATATATTGCGAACGGGTTTTGGAGCTCGAACACATTCTTAAAGGACATAAATCATCATTGGGGAATTTTGTAACCATTTTTTGACAATGTAGCACATGCAATTTTGGGTGCATACATATTGCCCCGTAGGAGAAGCGTCTTAGCCATGAAAAGGCATAAAACGTAGAGTCTGAGTATGTCATTCCTGAAATGGGGAGTTAGAAGCTATACCTAACACACCCGTGTGTCAAAAATTTTCTTCCAAACTCCCGCTACCTATAAAACGAAAAAGAAGACTTAAGTGTAGATAGATAAAATATCAAAAAATAAACACTAAATTAAAACAACAAGAGGACTTACCATCTATGTGGGGATGTAGAAATATACCTACGCCAGCGCTCCAGTCCTATGATCACATAAACTCAAAACGAAGTTATAACAACATATATATCTAAATAAACTCATTTCCAAATTCATTTTCACATATCGACTTGGTGATTTTTGAGCTCTGGGCCCACGTTGACCATTTTTTCATTTTTGAGCATGGTTGAATTGGAATGGATTTGGGAATGGTATTTTGCATTAGGCTTGGCCCTTTGCTGTTTGAATACTTTTGAGAAGAAAACTCCTAATAAATTCGTAACTAGAGTGGTCATAAGGGGCCTCAAAGAGGCGGATAGGTAAAGTGACTTTATTTCTTAGTCTCCATTTTTTGAGGCATATATGATGTTTTGGTATTTTTTTCTCATTGCGAGTGTTTTGACTGCACCTAGTGTGCGATGGCATTGTACAAAACTATGACACACCATGATATGTACATATATCTCTTTTTGGCTCAGTTATTCTTTGGATAGAGTTGGCTTACATTGATGATTTGATTCATGTGTGTACTCTTAGATGTTTAGAATTTTCACTTTCTATGCTTTTCAAAATGCATGCAGTGGACATGAATGCTAATAGAATGATTTATTTATTTTCTTTGTAATGTTGATATATGATAATGTGAATCACATTGTGATGTTGAACTTTAGTTTCTTTAAGAAATTTTTGGTACTTCGTATTGTTTTGGAAAAACGTGGTGATAAAATGATATGATAAGTGAATGTACTTGCCCCTCTCCTAACTCCACACAACCAGTAGGATGTGAGGGCTCAACACTAAGAGCTGTAAAGAGGGCACAAGTTATAGAAATTTTATTGAATGGTAATGATGAGGGAAAGACAATGGATTTGACAAACCAAATTGAGACACTACAACCTCACTCTACTCAAGTTTGCTTAATAGTTTAGAATGTGATTTGCTTTCCAGTTTATCTAGACTTAGATCCGTAGATGGCCACTTGGTTGACAAAATCTGGTTTTGAGGTTTTAAACTCTTTTGGAATTTTGGACATCTAACTCACTTTGTTTTTGATTTATGATTTCACAACATTTGAATTATTTGTAACTTTCAAGTTTATCAAAGAGACCCCCTACACCTTGCCCCATGCTACTAGTAGGAAGCATGGGCTCATCACTATGGACAAAAATAGGTGAGTAAGGGCATTTCTCTCCTTTACCAACCATACATCACCAGTAAGAGTTGCAAGCTTAACACCGAAGGCTGGTAGGGAAAATAAATGTGTAAAATAAAGTTTTTCTATGGATTTGCATTTGACTTACTTATCTAGGAAAAATGTTTAGTATGTTCTTATTTCCAAAGAGATTTTTATGGGATAGATGTGACACCATGAAGCTTCTAGAACAAACTATAGGCAAAGACATCTAATCTAGAAAGAGACTATAAGTAGAGCCAAGTATGCAAGCCTTGGTATAGTTACTTTCAAGTCTTTGTCTTATCTTGTTTGGATCGATGAAATGTTCAGAAAAAATTGATGATACTTTGAGTATTTGAAGAGACATGATTTGAATGTTTTTCCAATGTTTTTTAGAAGTTTTTAGGAGTTACTATAAGAATAAATCCCTTGATCACAAATTTTACAGAAATGAACTGGTAGATGAAAATGCAATGCGGATGCAGTAATGTACATATGGAAATGTAGGTGAAAATACATGTCATGATAACTAAGGTGAAGAAAGTTGATGAATATCAAATTCTTCACCCCTAAAAGTACACAGCGGAGAACCATTATCCTCAAAATTTCCTTTCTCTTGACAAGGGCCTACCATTCTGGGTTTAAACTTACAACCCTTGCCCAGAAGTGTATATGTCCAATCATTAAAATAATTTTTCTAAAAGAGATGTTCATGCACCTCTTTGTCACATTCTTGAGACATGGTGTGTGGGTGAGCATGACTATGCTTCTCTTCCTTGTTTCCTATGTAGAGTGTTGTGTTTAATTGTGACACTTGTTGAATGATGAGGCCTTGCCCCATGGATATGGAAAGCTTAGTTTCAAATGCACATGGGTTGAAACCAGGGTTTAGAATAGAACAAACCCTAGAGATAGTTTTGATGGGCATCGTTTCAATCTCAAATTGCACTTCTTCGTTTGTTAATTCTATCATGTTCACACCTAGACCTAGGTTGTCGGAGGGAAGAGATGCTAAACTGAGAAGAATACCCATTCCATGTGGTTCAAACGAGAGGAAGATCGGATCGTCACTCTCTAAGAGTTTCATAATTCCCTCTGTGGTTTTAGTGGACACTATTTCCACAGATATTGATTTACCCTTATCTGTTTTTGCCACCTCAAATGTTTTTGGGTCAATGACTTCAACCTTTGGAACGTCTGGGGTGGCTAGGACTAACTCTTTTGTTGGAGGTGGTTTTTTCAATTGATTCGTAGGAAGTTCATACTTTGTATGGACTCCTTTCTTATTCTTGAGGTTTTCCAAGTGTATATCAAAGGGCTTAGGATCCCCTTGAGTTATGAATACCTTCCCCAAATGGAGGAATCTAATCTCTTGGAACAGGGTAGAGGGGATAGCCTTCATTCGATGAATCCAAGGTCTCCCAAGGATCATGTTATAACTTGTTTCCCTGTTGATAATGTAAAACTCCATCAAGATGGTTTTTGGACCAAGCGTGACTGGAAGAACTATGGTTCCAATTGAGGTCACTTTAAGACTGTCATACCCCCGTAACGTGTTTCTTATAGAGGAACAATTTGTCTCTCCATATCCCAACTTCTGTAAGAAAGAGAAGGGAACCACATTTACAACAGCCCCATCATCAATCATGGCTCTCTTAATGCAATTGTTATAAACCCAGACTTGTAAAAATAAGGTAGGATCACCTCTTTGGGAAATTTCAGCGTTAGATGGCATCTTGTCTATATCAAAAACAAACCCAGTATCCCTTTCGTTCTATCCTGGAGGATGTATGTCAAAGTCAATATGATTTATTTGAGTGCTAGGAGGTGGTGTAACATGGATTAGATGACCAAGACCTAGTGCATTGAGCAACGCAGAGTGATGCGTAGGTGAATTCTTTAGCAAATCTAGGAATGAAATGTGAGAAAAGGTCTTGTTCAAATCTGATATTAAATCATAGGCTCCTACTGGTTTTGTGATTGTAGGAACATCATCCTATGGGAAGGAAAGATTGGGTAGGGGTTGTGAAACGTACTCCTTCGTCCAAGTTGTTGCATTAATTTCATGCTCAACCTCTAGCTCAACTAATCCCAAGATTTTTGTGTTATCATTTGAACCAAGGTTAGGAGTGACTTGAGAGTTATTAGAAGTTGAGGCTTCATGGTCATTGTTTCCTATAGGAATGCCTTTGTTTGTGTTTTGTGAATTCACCTTGAAATTTTTAGGATGTGTAGGGAGTGGATCTTGAAATATGCTCACATTAGCATTCTGAGGAGCTACAGGTCCTGTATAGTTAGATTGCGAGTTTGTTTCAGGATTTGCTAGGAAAATGTATATGAAGAGTTGCCTTTGGTTTTCGAGAAGTCTTTGCAGAAATGGGTTGCAATCATGGAAATTCCTATCGTCATGACCTTGAACCTTATGGAAACCACAATATAGGTTAGGGTCATAATCTCTTGGTCTTTGATAAGTGTCTTGTTGTTGTTGATTATAACCTTGGTTGTAGTTTTGAAATTGGTTTTTATAACCATGATTTGTTGCCCCTTGGCCAGAGTTTTGATACTGATTTGGGCCTTGCATTTGATTTTGTTTTTGCAGTGGACGATTTACATCGATTGTGTTGATAGAAGACACAGTGTTAGGGCCTCTTTGATTGCCTAAGTTTTTGTTATTGTTAGTTTTGCCATTGTTTGGAAGACCAATGTTCTTGGCTTGATCAGTAGCACTATTCATAGGTAGCACCATGATTGCGATTCACACCTTTAGGTCCTTGGTTGTTGGCACCATTGTTTTGATAATTTGCATTACTTTGACTTGGGGATACTAATTTCCCATTGGGACCATAGATCTTACACCCACTGTCTATAGAGGCTTGATTAATCTGAAGAGCTCCTTCTAATACTTCCTCATAACTATAGAAAGGAAACTTTTGGACCTCTTCCTTAGTCTCTCGATTGAGCGAGTGAAGGAAAAGATCATAAAGTTCCATCTGGTCCATGTTGGGTGCACTCATAGAGGAATAGAGAACTTGGCACCATCTCTGGATGAAATGGGTGACAGATTAATTTTTCTCCTGTCTAATATGCAGGAACTCCCTAATCCCTGTACGCAACAACTTGTTCATGTCAAATGCTTTGATGAACTCAGAAACAAGTTGTTTAAAGGAATGTATAGAAGCTTCTAGAATATGGTAATACCAATCCAATGTGATTCCTTCAAGAGTATTTTGAAAGATCTTAGCCACTACAACATCCCAAGGAAAGTAATTCCCTGATAGAAGTAGCGTAGGCCTTGATATGAGCATTCAGGTCTCCTTCTCACTTAAATTTTGGAAGATCCGGCAATGGGTGTGGAAGCATGACACCACGTATGGTGAAGTTAAGAGGATCCTTTAAGTAGTCAATGTATGTACCCATTGCATAAGATTCCACCATTGAAGATCCTTGATGAGGAAGTGGAGGAGGAAGAGTTAGATAAGCTACAATATAAGCGTTGATGGGAACGTATGGGGTCCCTTGATATGGCATGTAGGGAGCAGGAATGGTATATGGGTCCATTTGGGGAGCTTTTGAATACATATGCATGTAAGGTGGGATGGTTCCAAGATATGGACTAATGAGCATAAAACATGGGAACATCGCATTTCCTGTTGTGGTGGCATTCAAGAACGCACTTCTGACAAGCCCTTGCATAGGATAAGCTTGAGAAGGATGAGGACCCATCCCTAGTGTGTCTAACCCTGTGAGAATATCACATGGATTTGAATGAGCTGGATAACCTTGTTGTACATGATATTATTTTGGTTTCTCATTGGAAGGGATGTATCCTTTGTTGTCAACTGGATACCCTATGTTCTGCCCTACTGCATGTGTTGGTTGTGAAGTCTGGGAACTTTCTAGTTCTCTAATCCTTCCCACTAAAGTAGAAATGAGATCGTTGGGAGAGGAGTGCATCCCTTTTTGGGGTGCATATGATGTAGGGTTTGATTGAGCAGGCTCATGATACCATTTCATGAATTGTTTAGTGTTATAATTTGTGTCTTCCTCAGAAGTAAGAACCTTAGGATAGGTATTCGAAATATCAGAGGCTGAAGCCTTCATTCTATCTAAAGACTCATCTATCTGATGAAGAGGATTAGCTATTCATGCAAATAGATCATCCTCTGTTGATTGCATGGCAATGTGAGGTCTTAACAAGACTCTATGGTAAGAACCTGTTCCATTTGTGATAACAAAGTGGTTTGCATTGGGTTGACCGTATTGCATGTTTAACGGTTGATCAACCTCCTCCATCCTTACATAGATAATGGGGTTTGAAGTGTAACTAGGGGAGGTTTGGACATTTCTTGTGTAGTTATCACCCCATTTTGAAAGAGAAGGGGATTGTTGTGGTTGCACATTGGTGTAATTTCTATCACAACCAAAGGGGCCCACCAAAATCTCTTCTAGACATATTTTAAAATGTGTAAAGTGCCTACCAAAATAGGGGAAGAAATGGAAAGATGAGGTAATATCAATGAAAGAAAGGAAACAAGAAGGAATTAATCCTTCACGTCAGGTTCACCAATTTGTATGGATGAAAATGAACACGTTATCTTCAACCGCACTTGACCCCCCAAGGTCATGCCGGAGCAGCCGATGTTGAATGTGTGTGGCTAACTATAGGAGGATCATTGACTAAGATCTGGTAGTGTGATCTCATGGTAGCCTAGTTGGCAAAGGGGATATTTAGAGGCTATGAATGGGTAGCGTAAATTCCCTATGGTTTGTTTGCCTAACTTGGATCTAAGTGTTAAACTAGTTTGAAGTGTCCATGTAAACTAAATGAAATTAACAATCTATGCTACTGTTGAAAGGAAACTAATATAAACAAATCACAAAATTGAAATATTATAGCACAAACAACAATTTACTTCTATTCTAAATAATTAAAATATTTCTACACTAAAACTAAACAAGCGAGATAACCCGGTGTGGTTATTCACCTGTGCTGAGTGTATTGAAACTAAACTAACTTAAAACAAGAGCTTTTCCAAATGATCTATGATATGTAGACAACCTCCTACAAATATTCTCTCCTTTAGATCCACAAGGATGGGAAGAAGAGGAGCTGTCACCGGGGGTTGCTATGAAAGATTAAAACCCTCTTGGAAAATAACTAATTACTTGAAAATGAAAGGAAATTTATTTCCACTCTATTTGATATGATGTAAGAATAATAAATTATAAGAATGAAGGAAATCAAACAAAAATTCAACCTAGAATTCACAGAACAGAGGTAAATCTAGTTGTGTAGTAATTTTTTCCCTCAGTATGTTCCTTTCTTTCTACGAGTGTTCATGTGAGTCCAAGAGATTGGGAATGCAAGAACAACGGTAGGAGGATGGCACTTGAACAATGACAGCTTGATGGCAGTTCGGATGTAATGCAAGTAGAAGAGAGATAGCACAAGAGATCAGAGCTTGGCTATGCAATTCCTAGGAAGATTGTAGCAACAATACAATGCAAGATACACAAAATTCTTAGGCCCTTTTCTTGAATACAAGCATGGAATATATAGGAATGGAGGATGGGAGGTGCCTTCATGCACAAGGCAAGAAGGAGTAGTTCTAACTAATTAAATCTATTTAAAAATAGAAGGAGGAAGGAGAACCAAACAATCAAAGAAAATTTTAGACAATTCGGCTCACGGATAATCAAAGCTAATTTTAGACAATTCAGCTCACGGATGCATGCAAAAAGTGAAATTAAGTGAACCATCGCATGTTAAAACACGCATGAAGAATTTGGAAAAAGTGGGAAGGATCGCCTCCCTACGTAGGGTGGTGGTTTCAAGACTTCTGCCCTGTCTTGGGTGGCAGTTCTAGCACTAAAGGCCAAAAATTGCGCAGAAAGAGGCAGAAAGCTAGAAGAAGTGCGGGAAGGCTAAGTAAAGATGTCTAGGCTACAAATATACACTGCGAATGGGTTTGGGAGCTCAAACACCTTCTTAAAGGATATGAATCATCATTGGGGACTTTTGTAACCATTTTCTAACAATGTAGCACATGCAATTTTGGGTGTGTACAATGTCCCATGCGCCCACTTTTACTAATAGGGTATGAAACTCGTTGGTATAGTCCTGCACTATCTAATCACAACCTTGACACAATTGGTGTAGTTTATTTAATTGGTCCTTGTAAGTCTTCACTAGATAATATTCTTCTCTGATGGCCTCTATAAATCCATCCCATGTTTGTAGAGGTTTTGTATCGACCATTACATAATCATTATCATCCTCTTGCAGGGAGTATGGTTCCCACCATTTTTTGACATGAAAATATGTTTTGAAAAGTGCAAACATTTTCTTTTTAACATCAAAAATATTATTGACATAGAAATATGATTCTAGTTGATCAATCCATTTATCTAATTCATAAACTTCAATTTTTCCTTCAAATTGTAGAATGTAAAAATTTATTTTCACCTCGAATGGTCTCGAGTCCCTGAAGGTTCTGCTTGAGGTGGGTGTAGTTATGGAGGTGGGGCCGGTTACAGGAACGACTCAAGAGAGGAGATCAAAAAATAATTCCATTATCTCCCTCATCATCTTCTCAAGGGCTTCATTAAGCATTTATATGAAGGGATATCCCATTACATCTTGTGTTTCTTGAGGTCATTTGAAGCGAAAAGGAAGGTAATACAAAGAATTATAGGTCTAGACATTGTGCTTCTAGTATTCTTACCTCATTTGTTCTAACATGCAAGAGCGGAAATAACCTATCTATAATATTGTTTTCACCTGATATTGCACCCTTGTTAAATCTACCAGATTCAATACTTCAGTGAAACATGGGAATTTCCCCAAGGCGTGGGACCTTTCTCTTTAGGTCAAACCTCCCGAGAAGGTCAACTTCCTCTACCTATCTAACCTAATGCTAACACTACTCCTAAGATAAGCTACAAACCTACCGGGGAAAAGGGGAAGGAGGAATATATGAAATGAAAATAAGCTAAGGAAATGGTGATGACACCAAAACAAAAAGGGGATCTATGTCCATGAGAGGAAGAATAGAAAATAAAATGCGGGATGAGAGGGAAGATACATGCCACAAATCAACACTATGTGAACCATTCTGTTTATCACATTTTAGACATAGATAAATGAAAGCACGTGTAAATATAACCCATACACAACATACCAGAAATGAGCATAGATGTAAAAGACACAATAAACACAAGTAAAGGGAATATACGAGGGAACTGATCACACTACATGTGACCAAGTCAGAGGTCTATAAATTCAGAGATCTCGACCACCATTTTGACATGTTGAATTTAAAGTTGGGAGAGGATTATTTTTTAATATTGAGTTTCCCCTTATGTAGAAAGAAGAGAAGAGAGGGAAAAATTTAGATCATGCCAATAATGAATAGATCCAACCACCCACCACCCACTAAGGACCAATTGTGAATCAATGCTTGCAAATAGATAAGGACGACATACGTTTCTTGAAAGGAACTCTATTAGAACATATAAGAATGTAGAGTTCGACGTACATGATTTAATGTTGGTGGTTGGGATGGGTACACACTTTTGAACTAGATTTAGGTGAAACTTTGTTACAATCCATGGGTTTTAGATGATATGCTATTTTCTTCTATTTCCCACAACTTTATGATGTTTATATTGTCATCCTCAACCTTGTTTTGATTTACATGGTCTTTTGTAGCTTTTAGCAGCTTATGAATGATCCGCAGAATTATTTCCTTTCTTCTCCCGATCCGTGACCATCCTTTTACTTTATGTGGCCTCTTCTTGTACTGCAACTCTTCTTACTTAAATAATATGCTTTATTTTTCCTTCCACCACCTTTCTGCACTGTCTAACTCCTTTTTGTAACTTCTTTGTTATGAGGATTTTAACTTTGTTTGTTTTGTGGATGACTACTCCTTTTTTCTTTGGACTTCCTTTGTTGCATGCACTTTCTTCATTCAATGACTTTTTTTTGTTCTGCATATTTCCTTTGTTACACGTTCTTTATTCATAACTTTGCTCCATGGTCTTTCAACCTTGCATGACTTTATTTCTGTAAACATTTTAACTTTATTTCATGCTCAACTCCTTTTTCTTTTGATTCACGATGTTACACGACTTATTTTGTCTTGCCCTAGGGTGTATAAATCTGCGGTGTTTTTCCTTTGTTGTGCAGATATTTTAAACATACGTGGGTTTTTCATCTTGTGGACCCTTCTAGCACTCTCACGCTTCACTCTCTTTCCTTTACAGTTTTGTATGTTACTTAGCATTTGTTCCACAACATATTTCCCTACAATGAATTTTCTTTGTTACATGGGTTTTGCAACTCTGTGGAACAATACATTTTCTAATTTTTATGGAACTATAAGTTCCTTCATTCCATGGAAGTCTTTCTTGAAGCCGTGTGAGTCTATGACTCAAATGAAGTTGTCTAAATAACATGGGTGCTATTTTGGAAAATAGGTTGGAGAATTTCTGGGGACATTTGCCTACTAGATAAATTGACCAGTAGCCTAACATATCCATTGGGAATGGATTCAAATAGACATCTTGAAAAATGATCCCAAAATTTAAAATGTACCCTGAATCCACATTAAGCATAAAATTGACACTGGTTTGGGGCTGATCTTTAGAGGTTGAAAGAACACTAATGCTTGAAAAATGACTCAAAATATTTGATTCGTTTGACACTAGGTGAATGATATGGATTGTGCACAGTTGCAAAGAGAATCAAAAAACTATGTACAAAAGAGAAATCACACATGATCCAAATGGACACATGCAAAGTGTGCAAAACATTTGTTTTGCAAAAAACAAACCTAAACTAATCCTACTCTAACCAAGATCCAAACAAGCTAAATATATTCACCTACTAACTAAGAAAAATAACTTCCCTTCCTTACAATATGCGGCCATGAGATCAATTCTGTAATTATATCAACTGGTGGAAGTAAAAAACATGGTTCACACCTCTCTTTTGCTCAAAATATCAGCCTCAAGAGGAGCAAACACCTTTTCTAGTTGCTCTACATTTGGTTTGGATAGGTGCATCGATTGATCGTTCGTACTTAGAAAATTCTCTTCATGCTCTAAAGTGAACATGAATGGTGGAAAATTTATTCTTAGCTTTGATCTAGTTAAATATTTGATTCAACATCCAACTTTGAGATCAAATGGAAGGATTTTTATGATTTTCCCATATCTTTTGCATTTCATTCCATGAATAGAGCTATCATGCACACTTTCTTCATCTCAAAGAGGGTTTGGAAGTTGTTCAAACTTGTCTTCATTTGTTTCCTAACCAACTCTGATTCAAAACTGGGTTCATTTTTCTCCACCTCGGGTTCAAACAAGAAGCTTGACAACTCAGAAACATCCCCTACGTCCACATGAAGCTCAAAATGGTCATCATGTTTGATTTCTTCCTCTGTTTGCTTCTCCTTGAGGATTTCCTCCATAGTTGAGGTTATGAATGAGGGAAAGTTTCTGATCAACATATTTATATTCAAAATAGAGCAAAAATCTCTTAATGATCCCTTCTGCATCCAAGGCCTTAGATTCTAAGTTGTCCTCTTTCTTTTTCTTAGCCAATGTATCCTCTATTGTAGACTACTCAAGGAAAATATCACAAAGTGCTTGAAAATGTTGGATCATTTATCCATCCATGCTTTTAGATTTAGTTCATTCTTTAATATATATCTCATGATTAACACTAATGGAGCTCACCTCAACTAGTTTTGATGCACTATAAGGAGATTGAATAATAGGTTGTTGGTGAAGAATTTGTTTGACCTCAAACTCTTGGCTCCAATCCTTGAAAAAATGCAGCTGATATGCTTTGTTCGTCTCTGCATTTGGCTACCCTCCATGTTTTTGATCATAAATTTCATCCCAAAATGGGTTTGGATATATGAAAGGAGGAAAGGATCGAGCTTTTGATTAATTTTACAAGGGTGTGAATGATGAAGGAGGAATAATATCCTCTTGTAAAGTAGGATGACTAGCAAGAGGATCTTTGATAAAGCTAGGGATTTGAATATTTGGTTGGGATGGTGTGGATTAGAACGAAGGAATGAGAGAGCTATATTATGGTAGTGAATGATTTCCCCATAGACAGGATTCCCTACTACTAGATTGATTAGCTTAAATTATTTTAATAAACTCTAACATGTGATTTAAGGATTCAACCAATACCTCTAGCTTCTGTTGAGAGTTATACCAGTTTGGAAGAGGTCCACCCCATGGATAGGGTTCCCTAAAACTAGGTGGTTTAGTTTTCATGATTTCAAACATCTCATTTTTCTTTTGCATGGTTGTTCCCATATTTGGGATCTGGAACTAGAAATCATCAATAAATATGAAAATGCCTCCATTTTGTGATATCCCTATTCTTGAAAAACATCATGGTTAATAGGATAACCATATGGATCAGTAAGGGTTGGATCATAGGAACATTCATCATGATAAGGCTCATGAAATTAATTTGGAGGGGATTTTTTAAAGAAAAGAGATGGAGGGGAATGATATTACTCTTGAAAATAAGGATCCCAATGAGGAAATGAAGTCATGATTGCACAACTTCATGAAAGTAAGGAAAAAGATTAATGAGAATGGTTTGCGAATGAAATAAATAGGTTGCTAGATTAGTGGAGTCACTAGATGTGTTGGGATAATACCTCATAAGTTTGAATGTCAATAAGAAGCTAGATGTGTTGGGATAATACCTCATAAGTTTGAATTTCAATAAGAAACTCATCGATATTAGTGAAATGAGATGTAATAGACTCAAAAGAGTCCCACCAGGCGTGCCAAAAACTATTTTCTACTATATTCAACACCTCAGTGAAACATGGAAATATCCTAAGAGTGTGGGACCTTGCTCCTTGGGATAGACCTCTGGAAAGCCAACTTCCTCTACCTATCTAACCTAATGCTAACACCACTCCTAAGCTAAGCTACGAATTTGTAGGGGAAAGGGGAAGGAGGACTTTGTGAAATGAAACTAAGCTAAGGAAATGATAATGACAATAGAACAAAAAGAGGATCTCTCTATGAGAGGAAGAACATATAAGAAAACATGGGATGAGAGGGAAGATACATGCCACATATCAACACTATGTGGACCATTCTATTTCTCACATTTTAGACATAGAGAAATGAAGACACATGCAAATATAACCTGCACATGACATACTAGAAATGAAAAGAGAGGCAAAAGACACAATAAATGCAAGTAAAGGGCATATACAAGCCACACTAACAAGATGAACTGAACACACTACATGTGACCAAACCATAGGTTTGTAAACCGTGAAATCTCAGCCACCATTTTGACATAGTGATTTTATAGTTAGGAGAGGATCCTTTTTTAATATTGAGTTACCCCTTATTTAGAAAGAACAAAAGAGAGAGGGATAAAATCAGATCACGCCAATAATGAAGAGAGTCAACCACCCATTGCCCACTAAGGACCAATTGTGAAGCTTGCAAACATATATGGCCAAAATATTTTTCTTAAAAGGAACTCTATTAGATCATCTAAGAATGCAGACTTCAACATGTAATATTTAATGATGGTGGTTGGGACTCGGTCTCACTTCTGAACTAGAGTTAGGCACGAATTTGTTACAATCCACGGGTTTTAGATGATCCGCTATCTTCTTTTGTTTCCCGCATATTTCTGAAGTTTCTATTTTTATTTGTGGCCTTGTTTTGATTTCCACAGTCTTTCATGGATTTTATTTTATTTTGAATGATCCGCGGACTTGTTTCCTTTCTTCTCCTGATTCACGACCATACTTTTACTTTTTGTGACCTCTTCTTATACCATGACTCTTATTACTTAAAGATTATGCTTTATTTTTCCTTTCACCACCTTTTCGCGGTATCTGACTTCTTTGCGTAACTTCTTTGTTATGCGGATTTTAAATTTGCTTATTTTACAGATGACCGCTCCTTTGTTTCACAGGTTTCTTTTGTTGTGTGAACTTTCTTTGTTTCGTGACTTTTTTGTGTTTTGTGGTTTTTCTTTGTTACACAGACTTTCTTCGTCACTTCACTCCACTGTCTTTCAACCTTGTGCAACTTGCTTCCCACGGACCTTTTAAATTTATTCCACACTCAATTCCCTTTCTTCTGCTTCATGGTGTTGTGTGGCTTCATTTGTCTTGCCCTGCGGTGTATAACTCTGCGATCCTTTTACTTTGTTCTGGGAACCTTTTAAACATGTGTGGTTTTTTCATCCTACGGACCCTACTAGCAATCTCGTGTTTCACTCTCTTTCCTTCGCAGTGCCGCATGCTACTTAACCTTTGTTCAATAACATATTTCCCCACGGTGAAGTTTATTTGTTGAGCGGGTTTTGTAACTCCACAAAAGACTGCATTTTCTGATTTTTGTTGAACATTAATTCCTTCATTCCACGGATGTCTTTCTTGAAGCTACACACGTCTATGACTCAAATGAAATCGTCCAAATAACATGGGTGCTATTTTGGACAACAAATATAAATGACCTGGATTGAGGTACAATCTGGTGGACAACACACTAATGGTGGTGCTTAATGTATTATAACAATCAATTCATAATGAAAACATTGCAACACAAACTTATTTTATTGCAATTCCAAATGTACACAAAGTAACAAACTTTGTAAGAGAGAGGTATGCCCAAAGATCTATCTTTTTAATTCAAAACAAGCTGCTTTATAGCTATACAATGAAGAATATGAAAAGTGTTAAAAATAAAATATGAAGGGTTTCGGAGGGGGCCAAAAGTTTTGCCTACATGGAGACCATTCATAGCCACCTTAGGGATGAATTTGAAAAGGAAAAAGTTGAAAAATCTAAAAAATATCATGTTATTATTATTATTATTTTATTTATTATTACTTGTTGGAGTTATATCTCTTAGCCCGTTGACCCGTTTGCAAATCGTGTGATTCGTTGGACAGATGATGCAATGAACTTGAAAAAAATTTCTACAACGATAACACTAAGGCTATCATTGTACAGTCCAAAGCCCATAAATGCTCTGAAGACCCCCAAAATGTAAAATACTAAAAGCTATTGAAAACTGTTAAAAATAAATTTTCACGATTTTCCAAAATAGATCTTCAGAAATCCTATTTTGGATCAATGTTTAAGTGATCTCAAAATAGTGACTACTAAACACTTACTTTTAATATGAAATTATTTAATTATTGTGTTAGTGTATTTATGTGTTTATTGATTATTGGTTAAAGTTAGATTTTGTACAATCCATATTTATATGGAAAACTAGAAATATAAAGAAGGCATAACAATTAGCTGACAATAATGAAACCTTAAGGCATTTATTTATCCAAGTTATATTCTTGTTTATGAGTGTTTGTTTTGTTATTAGTACTGCCAAAGACAACATACTACCATAGCCTTCACATTTGTTTAAATAGTTGTTATCATTTGTACTTTTTAACCAATCAGGGACCGTTACTATTTTTCATAAACAAATATACACTTCTCACATTAATAAACTTGCATAATTTTTTAACAAAATATTTATAAAAATTCATTTATCTTCAATTTGATTGGCCTGTAAATTGAGATGTTATTCAAACCTCCAACACCTTTGAGAAAAATAGGACGTCATAACATTTGTTCTAATTTATTTACACTTTATTTCTTTATGGTTAAGATCCCACATCGAATGTGTTGGCTTTAAAAACTGTACCACATCTTTCGTGCCTTACATCAGATCATATCAAACAAAACAAGTCTCTTTTAATGGGAAAAATTCAACGGACTGTCTTAAATGATTGGCCATAACTTCCATCTTCCGCTTCAAAGCTTCAATTTTATCTTTCTGAAACTCATCTTGACAGAAAGCTGGTGTTGCTACAACCCTAATGATAAGACATTTATTGATCCAAGTTATATTCTTGTTCACGAGTGTTCGTTTTATTTAAGGTCGAATTAAGGGTTATGAGCGCCCTAGGCAATACTAGAGCTAACACCTTCCATAAATAAATAAAATCTATAGTAGAAAATATAATTAACCATGACCAAATATCGTATTACTTGATATGATATGTCTCTACCATCTGACAAAAACTTCTTAATAATTTTCTTGTAGCTATTATTACCTAAAATTCCCATTTAATTCTCTAACATATAGTCTATCAAAATCCTCCTTTTCTCATATATTTTCCAACTATTTTTCCCACGTTCTTTACATATTCACCTTTTTTGATCTCTCCTCTAAAAAACTTCCAAGAGTTCAAAACAATATAAAGTATGAAAAATACATGAGTATGAATTAGATTTAAGAATCTCACAACAAAGATAGCTACATAAATATTCGTAATACAATTATGTAATTTTAATTTTCTTTTAAATAACGTGAATTGAATTAGTATATAAAGTTGGACACTAAATACTAATAACATATATGGAATTAATAAATTAATCTCCTCTTCATAAAAAATATAGTAAAATAAAACAAATTAACACCCCTAAATATTAGCACTATTGAGAATTACCTAATTTACCTATACCTTAATCCCCTCTAATTTTGTTATTTTTTTACTTCCCCGCTATTTCATTTATTTCTATGCTTCACTTAAGTATCATTCCTACATAAGTTATATAATATAAATAAATCTTATAGTTTTAGTTTTAATAGGAAAATAGGATAATATATAAATAAATAAACTCGAGTTATAAGTATAAATAAACTCTATTATTGTATAGAGTATAAAACACATTATACTTAATGAATTATAATTATAGTATAAACTCTATAATTGTATAGAGTATGAAACACTATATTAAACTTTAAACTTATCACTTCTTATTTTGAATCTAAAAACTTTTAGATTTTGGAAGTGATTAGTTATTAACCTTTTAAAAAATGTAAATTAATTTACATTTCTTCTTTAATGAGACTAACTTTACATGTCACATGTAACTTGCCAGTGATAAGAAACACGGCCACGTCGTACTCCACACACAACCACAAACTCGTGTAACATAATTGTTTGTTAATAAACGATCATCGAACAGTCTACAGTTTTATGAAAGGAATGAATGGATTGAAGTTGTAATGAGCAAGGAGCATGCATTTCATGGCTCCACACACTCTCTCACCGCATTCCCCCGCTTTGAAGCATCGATTTTACCCCACTACACACACAATTTCGTTGCCTAAGGTAACTTATTCTTCAGCATATTTAATGTCTTGTCGATCCTGTATGTAATTCAATTCAAACTCTTCTTGTGGATTTTCCTTGTTCCGCATCGAATTTTTTTCCATTTCCAGGGATTACATACGAGAAGTAAAACTAAACCTGTGCACCGTCAAACATGTCTATCTGGGAAAGTCACTGCAGCAGCTGCTATAATGGAATTACCCCTGTTGGATGCGAACAAGTTGTGCAAACAAGGAGAAGCAGTGGATTTTGTTATGCAGCCAACAAGTGTAAAGGCAGAGTCCCAAAGCTATGCTGCTATTTTGCAGGAGTGCGCCCGCAGTAGAGATTTGAGACAAGGCAAGCGACTCCATGCCCACATAACCCGCACTGGATTAGAGCGGGATATCTTCGTAGGAAACAATCTCATTAGCATGTATGTGAAATGTGGTAGCCTGGTGTACGCACGCCAAGTGTTTGACAAAATGCGTGAACGAAATGTCATCACTTGGAATGCCATGATGGCGGGGTATTCTGGCAGTGGGGAGAATGGGGAAGTTGTGAGACTCTTTTGTGAAATGCAGCGGAAACAGGTTACACCTAACAGGCCTACCTTTGCAAGCATTCTCAAGGCATGTGTGATTACAGCAGATGTGGAACGGTTGCATACCCTAGTTATTAGAAAGGGATTTGCATTGGATGTGAATGTGGCAAGCATTCTTGTTGATGTTTATGTCAAATCTGGTGGTTTATTTCATGCACGCCAAGTGTTTGACGAAATGCCTGAAAAAGATGTAGTGACTTGGACATCCATGATTACAGGATATGCCCAAAATGAGAATGGAGATGAAGCCTTGGAGGTTTTCTATGATATGTGCCAGAGTGGCGCGAGGCCAAACAATTTCACATTTGCTAGTGCTCTTACTGCTTGTGCAGGTCAAGGTGCAATGGAAGAGGGTCAGGCAGTTCATGCCAGTTGTATTAAAACTGGGGTTACTTCTGATACCTTTGTGAGGAGTACACTTATTACGATGTATATGAAATGCGGAGGCATCGAGGAGGCATGTCGGTTGTTCGAAAAAATGCCTGAACAGAATATGGTATCTTGGACTGCTATGATTGCAGGATATATGCAAAATGGGTGTTCGGAGGAAGCCCTTAGATTCTTCCATCAAATGCAAGGTATGGGTTTAAAATGTAATCAGTTCACCTTTGCAAGTGTTCTTAGTGCATGTGCAAACTTAAGAGCTATAGAAGAGGGTAAGCAGGTACATACCCATGTCATCAAAACTGGTTTTGAGCGTGCTATTTGTGTGGCAAACGCCCTTTTAACCATGTATTCTAAAGGAAAAAGCACTGATGATGCAGTTAAAGTGTTCACCAAAATGCATGAGCTAGACAGCATCTCATGGACTGCCATGATTTCGGCATATGCGCAGAATGAACATGGTGAGAGTGCTTTGCAGCTCTTTCGTGAAATGCAGAGAGAAAATGTAATGCTGGAGGAATCCACTTTCGCCAGTGTCCTTGGTGCATGTGCCAACCTAGCAATAGCCATAGGAAGGGGAAAGCAGGTCCATGCCAACGTCATTAAAACTGGATTTGAGTCAGCTCTGTGTGTAAGAAGTGCGCTTGTTACTATGTATGCAAAATGTGGGAGCATAGAGGAAGCAAAACAAGTTTTTGATCAAACACCCGTATTAGATTTGGTGTTGTGGAATTCAATGATTTCGGGATATGCCCAACATGGTCATGGCAAATTGGCACTCAAACTCTTTGAGAAAATGAAACAGGTGGGACTGAAGCCAGATTACAAGACCTTTGTAGGTGTCCTTTCTGCGTGCAGCCATGCAGGCCTTGTGGATGAAGGCTATAGCTATTTCAATTCCATGATTAGTTGCTACCAGATCCTTCCAATCATGGAGCACTATAACTGCATGGTTGATATTATTGGTCGTGCCGGGCGCTTGGACGAGGCAATAGACTTCATAAATAAGATGCCATTTGAAGCTGATGCTATGATATGGCGGACATTGCTCAGTGCTTGTAGTGTCCATGGTAACGTGGAACTAGGAAAAAAAGCAGCAGAACATATTCTTGAGCTAGAGCCGGAAGACTCTGCAACATATGTTCTTCTGTCAAACATCTACAGCACAGCTGGCATGTGGGAGGATAGTGGTAAGATGAGAAAATCGATGCATGACAGGAAGATTAGAAAAGAGGCAGGGTACAGTTGGATCGAGATTAAGAATCAAGTTCATGCATTCATGGCATGTGACAAATCACACCCACAAACAGCTGAAATCTATTCCAAATTGGGCCAACTGAATGCACAAATGAAGCAGGTGGGTTTTGTCCCTAACACAAATTTTGTACTTCACAATGTGGCTGAGGAACAGAAGGAATATCTTCTCCTCTACCATAGCGAGAAGCTAGCCATTGCTTACGGGCTCATTAGCAGTCCCCCAGGAACATGTATTCAAATTTTCAAAAACCTTCGTGTTTGTGGAGATTGTCACACTGCAATCAAGTTTATCTCCAAGATTGTACAGAGAGAAATTGTGGTTAGGGATACAAATCGTTTCCATCATTTCAAGGATGGATTGTGCTCTTGTGGGGACTATTGGTGATGCTTAGCAAACACTGCTAATTAAGATTTGAAAACTAGTTCTATATTCATTGCCTTACGAATTTGTCCTGCCTCAACAAGATTTTTCTGCCCAAAGCACTATGACAGGATTTTTATATCATCCGCAACTAGTGTTATGTAGAAACTGTCAAATGACTGGAGATCAATGTTAATGGTGATCAGACCACTGGTTAGTCTGGCTAGAGTTTTAATATTTGGGGTTAGGATTAAGTTGAGACAAACCTTGTGATATTTATCCACATATTTTCAAGTTCTTGGTTTCGGTTGTATCTCTAGTTTAGAAACACATGGAAATGCTAGAATATTATGCACCCTCCCTAGATGCCTATATGATTACCGTCCACATCGTCTTCAGATTTTATTGAAGGCATTGTGACAGTGTGGGTTTCTATATGCATTCTAACAACTCGAGGAATCATTGTACTGAGCTTTAAAAGAATGGATTCCATATGCATTTGAAAATCATCATCAAACCAAGTGAACAAAGGCAGTTGCTTGAATTATTGAATGATAGGAGCAATAATAAGACCGGTAACCAGAGTATGAAATGGACTCAAATCAGTGAGGGTTATGCAAGTTGAAATAGAAGTATTCCTAATTCCTGTAGCCAAATAAACTGCCCGCTCTAGACTCTATGTGCAGTTCTTGAGGGCACTAAGTTTATTGAAAATATAAAAAGAATGATGACCATTCCACCATTAAATTTTTATCATCCATGTTGGGATTTTAAATATATGTTTAACTACACATTCAATTACCAACGCACAATTGTGTAGGGCAATGCCTTCTCGGCAGGCACACAGCTGGAAGAGTTTCTCTTTCACTTGGCCCCTGTCCTTTGGGACCGGGGAGATTAGCCGCGAGGCCTCCTTAAGGCTAGGTGGAAGCATAACGGTGTTCACCAGGAGCATTCCCTGGAGACTCCCACCTGCATGGTGGGGTCGGTATCACTAATTGCATACAACAGACGATGTATGTTACTCGGCAGGGAGGTAACAGAGATCAGGTTTCATTGTTGTGTGCAAGATCAGAGTTGTAATCTGAAGTCAAGGGGTGATTCCCGAAGACTGCGCTTGCCCCTGACCATCCTGAGATAGGAGCTCTTCCAGTTCAGAAAATCAATTACCAATACCATATGTTTATTCTTTCTGGCAAATCTCACACATAAGTCGCTTTCCATGCAATTCTGCATTATGTTTTCATACAATTATGATGGTCAAGTATATATAGCAATGAATTTAGTTTAAATGAAAATCATTTGATTGTCTCGTGCTTTGAAATTTTGTATAATGGGTTTTTTGTATTTTGGGTACCTATACTTCCACCATATAAAAAATATTTAGAATCAAAACTTTTAATGGAACATTTGCAACATTTATGACAATTTAAAGGATTACACTGTTTCATGAGTGAACACTTCCAAAGAGTTAAAAGTCGTGAAAGAATAAGGAAAATTAAAACAAAAGAAAATAGTAAGTTTGAATTTATTGAAGATATTATAGTAGTGACAAATTATAATGTTTGTGATAAATTATAACGTATATTTGAATAATTGCTAACCAAATTAATGTAAAAACATTAAAAGCCATAATTGTCATTATATGTTTAAAATTTGAGTCTGCTTTCTTTTTGGGTGAAGGGATTACAATTCTGATGGGCGTGGGGTTCCCTGCCTTTTATTAACCCCTGATGTATATGGGGTTCTCTTCAGATTATTTGGTTGCACCTCCTGTCACATCTTTGGTGTGATCATTTTGTTGTTATGAAACTTATATTTCACATACTTAGGAAAGTAAATGCATTATGACATCTCTTCTATCACATTAAATTGTATATAGTGGTAATAGAGAAACAATCCATCTGTTATAAGATTAAACCATATAACTGTATTCTACTATGACCAAACACATATAAAATGCTCAAACATATGTTTAAGATTTTAAATATAACGAGACAATACATCTATAATTTTTTTTTTTTTTTTTTTTTAATGTTTGTTAATTATTTTAAAATTTATAATTATAATCTTTTGAAATCATTACAATGCTCGCCATTTGTAATGTTTTTCCTTCTAAAGACCTTGAGATAACTTTGAAGCATGATGCAGGAATAATTAAACGTCCAAGGGATTCCAGGTCACTTTTGAAGCATTGAAAGTTGGGATGTCCTATATTTGTAAGTTATTTAATAAGCTTGTTATTGATTCAAGACATGAGGTTTTCACATGAACTTTTGGATAGAACTCTGTCTCAGATTTTAAATCTTCATATGGTAAAGCTTATTATTAGTTCTTCATACACTTTTATTCATCAAAATTATATTTGTTGTGTTCACTTTAAATTCATGTTGCTATATTTGTTAATGTATTAGAACCATTACATTTGAACCAATGGAAGAAAACTTAATGTTAACTTCAACAAATTCTTTGATTGAAACTATATATCAATGGAAAAAATTCGGCAGTAGCAAAAAATTGAGCTGTCTATGGAAGTCAACTTTAACAGATTTGTTTCGCTTCTAAAAAATTCTAATTAGTAGTGTATCTACACAATGAGTTTAGTGGTATATCTATGTAATGAGTAGATTTTTTATTTTTTTTTGGGTTATTGGAGAAGTAATCAGGCAGCCTGTTGGAATCATGCAGCAACACAAAGAATCTGTCTCTCAGGGATTAGTTTCAAGGTACAGAGAAGTATCCATTCCCATATATACTAAAATTGATCAGATACTACTCTCCCACATGCATATCAAAACTTGAGCAAGAAAGTAAGAGAATCATCTATTGAGTTTTTCAAGACTGTAGCATTAAGAGCTTACAAACATTTCAAAGGTTGAGATAGATGGTCTGCAAATTATGCAATAAAAGAGCGGTATAACCGCTTGGAATTCCTGTTCGTCAGAGATATTGCACACCTAACAAGCCTCCACATTGCTGCCTGCACCAGTACAATTCTATATGTAATTCGAATCTCACACAAGTTGCATAACTGAAAGAAATTGAAAATTAGCAAAAAGCAGATACAGATATTGAATGACAAAGGAAAGTAGATTGCAAGATGCATACAAAGAAATTAAAGCTTTTCCCCTGTTTTCCAAAAGTCTGCGTCGTCTTCCTCCTCCTTCCAAGATGCCTAACAATCAATCTCCTCTTCATCCTTCTCCTCCTCCTAATGAAAGCAGAACAGGGGCTTGTAGTATGAAGGCTTACGAGCACATCAACAACAAATTCGAGAACATTAATATCCAACTTTTCTCCAACTGCATTTGTATCTGCACTGTTCACAACATCAGTTTCCATCACCATTGCTTGTTCCTTCTCTATCTTACATTTCAATGCAAGGCCATTAACACTCCAAGAACCCACGAATTGCTTGTTCACATCATAGTCCGGAACAGGAGTAGCAGTAATATCAATATGCTTGGGATGTCCCGGGGTATGCTCCCAGTTGAAGGGTACAGAACAGGGGTAACTATTCAATGGTGGGGTTTTCATACCTGGAGGCTCTGGCTGAAACCTGAAATCCCACATTGAAGTGGAAAACACAGGCAGCCTTGGAGTAGTGGATAGCTCGGCATCTTCGCTCTCAATGCCTTCCCCATCCATTGTTTTCATACTCATGCTGACTCCTTTTGCATCACACTGTAAGTAACTAAGGAGATGGGCATAATAAGTAAACCCTGCAGCTTTGGACACCTTATAGAATCTCTTCTCTGTGGATTTGTGTTGAGAAGCTTTCTTCAAAGGAGGGAGTAATGGATACCATCATGCTTATTTGCATATTCTTGAATTTCTTGTGAGAGAGGATGCAATGCACCGGTACCCACATGTTGTAGGTCATTACATAAACGCCTGCATATAATTCAACGTACCGACCTTAACGGTGATTTTTTGTGAGCACAAATGGAATCCTTGCACGGCATAAAAACTAGGTAGTAATGTCTCATATGACTAGCACGAGGCGATAGGGAGAGCCTCCCGTATTAGACACGCAAAGGACTGTCAATGGCTGGTCACCCCATCGCCATCGAGATCTCACTTATTGCAAGGCACCCCAACCCCTGTGCTGACTCATTTTTGGAGAGCCAATTTTAGTATAAGCATGTTGGATGTATGGCATGTGATATCAAACGTCATGCATCTTGGTGGATGTTTTTAACATATCTATTTGATTTAGATATATACCATTTTTTTTTATTGGACAATAGTCTAATTGGGCATCGGATTACATAGTCTAATGACATTTTTGCCTAAGTTTTGGAAGGAACATATAGATTCACTTGTAACATCCCCATTTTAAGATACCAGAACAAGGGATATATATATATATATATATATTATATATATATATATATATATATTTTGATAACGTTCTCTGTTATGAATTATAAAATTCAAACACACGTTCAAGTTTTAATAATTGTTCTCTGCCCAAACAACACAGTTTGGAACACACAATTTCTTTTTAAAACTAATGTTCCCTGTTCGCATATTTACAATATGGAACACACATTCAATGCCATTCAATCCTATAACAGATTCTATATGCTGCTGTAAATGACTCGAGGAACTGCCGATCTTCCATTTTCATGGCTCGGAGTTTCATCGATCCTTCATTTCATGACTCGGCAACAACCGATCCTTCATGTTCGTTTATGCATAGTATATTATATATACCAGTTCTCTTAACCGTTTCCGGTTATCGAAGTGATCCATTTAAGAAGCATATCTGAATATTTGTTACTGATATTCATCTGACATCCTGCATCTTAAATTAAGTGATAAGGACAACGCAACCAGCACTTGCGATACTTTGGCCAAAGATTTTCACATGCTTTGCATGATCATATTCCTGGATGTGATACACATCAATGGAATACGTCCTTCACTTCACTTCACCTGTTATCTAGAATGGTCTTTCCTGGTTCCTACCAGTCCTCTCGATTTAAGGTCAGATTTAAACTTCCAATTTCCAACTAGTAATATGAACGAATATAAGAAGGCACTCCTGGTAACTAAAGATACGCAGACATACGGTGTCGTTCCCCACGACTCCGTGTGTCTAGTTATCTTTAGTATCCCGGAGTCACTCCGTATACCTGATCATACTCCTATCCCCTGCCAAGAACTTCACATTCAGCCTATGTATTCTTGATGTTTTAATTCGGGAGGGCATTGTAATATGTCAGCTATAACATTGTGTCGTCATGAAGACCCCGTCTTCATGAAGACACCTTGCTATAGCTGGCGTATGTCAATGTCCTACGGAATCCTCCCATCGAGAGTACACATCCTGCTCAAGTGATTTGGATATGATCTAATAATTAAAATCAACTTTCAACAACCATGCTGATCCCTTTATCCTCGTTCCCGTTACAGTTGTATATAGCTAAGAGAGACTAAATCCATCTTCTAGCTTGCTATGCATCTTCCTCATACCGAAGGTTTGCATTTTCTCTACTTGGTTCTCTTCTTAATCATTGGATTAGGCAGCCCGTTACCGACGGACGTGATAAGTTTAACCTATTAAACTTAACCAAGATTTTCCCAACTGTAACTAAATTCAGAATTCTAGCTTATTAGACGTCATTTAACGAAGTCTAATTTATGATAAATGTATTCATTTATTCTCCTTAACATTATATAGTTAAGGTCCATTAGTTATGGATATACTTATCCCATATCCTTTATTCTGAATTTAACATACGAGGTTATTAATGGAGTTCGAAAACGAAGTTCAATTACTCTGAAGTTAATTGATATTCCTTAGCTACCAAGCTAATCCTGAATACCTATCAGTTATGGAATCATATTCTTCCTAATCCTTTCTAATGTCAATTAAGAATTCATCTTTACCCAAGTATGAACTAATTGCACATTTCAACTTAAAAGTTGCATTAAGGTAAGAATAGATATCTATTTCTTTTTAACGTCCATCCAAGGACAATTAGATAAATCCAAATCAGGAATAACATTATATTTCCAATTTAGTCAACAATATCAAAATGATATAGTCATTAAAATATCACACTTGTATTTGTATTCATCAATTCATGTCATAATCCATACATTTGCCAATCCAACTGAATGGACATTGTTTACATAAAACATCATTACAACTCATAGATAGAAGAATATACTTTCTTCTTTTTACAACTCCTCAAAGAGGAATAAAAGTAAACAAATACAATTCATCTTCAACCAATCAAGAAGCATCAGAAAACAGCCATGTCTTCATTCTAATCAAATTCCATCTGCAAAATTGCTTGCACGGGTCAGTTCAATGAACTGAGCATATTAAGCACTTATCATTAAAATGAGGTGCTTCAACTAACTGTCTCAATAAAAGAACCCTGCTTTTATGAAACGACAGTAAGACATCAATCAAGAAATAGGCACAAAAAAAAAAGATCAGCATAACAACTGAACCATCAAAATATCATCACAATCAGCCAAAGAACTGCTGTCCCATTTTCCACATAACCGTTGCAAGTTCCAAATTGCAGTATTTGAAAAGTTTAGAAATACAAGTAACATACTGCTGATATAACATACTGTTATCCTTTCCACACCTTTCATTAATAATAAATGCAAAGGTTGAAACTAACTGAAACGTAAACCCATTACCTTCCTTTCAGTTCATGCATCATATTAGATTCCAAGCAATCAAGCACAGACAAGAAAGCGAACAGCAATGCATATAGTTGCTCATATCTAAGCACTACAAAATTCATTAATAATGATTACAAATTTTCAACTGTATGAAAGAAGAAAATATCATTTTCCAAGTCATTCATCCACATTACTATCTCCTTCCTCATGACTGTCCTAAAAATGGAATCCAAACGAGACACAAATCAAGATAACAGTTCAGAGTGAAACTTACAAAATCCACTCGGAATTCATTTTCCAGCAGCAAGAGTAATTTCATTCATAATCAGCTTTAAACGAAAACAAGGAAGAATGTATCGTCCTTATCAATACTTCATTTAAATCAGGCTCATATGAATATCCAAACAGGTTAGTACAACATCGTATTTATCATAGATCAAATAGTATAAGGATGCATACTATGTATTTACTGTACTAGAAGAATCCATAATTCTTTCACTATATTGTAAACCAGATAAACAGTTATACAGTCATGCAATCAATTATTCACATGATTTCCTAATTCTATGAACACATTCCGTTCAAGATAAAATTTTATTCATTGTTGTTACCTACAGCAAGACCAATCATAATGTACAGTAATACTTCAATGCTATTTCCAAATTCAAACAGCAAAAGAGAAGAATTCGTTCTATAACTATCCATACAAGAAAACAACCATTTTCTTCAACTCAACAAGAACTATTCATGCTGATTTCATTTCTTCTAAATGACTGTGCAAATCAGAGACCTCAAGAACATTCAATTATTTCATTTGTACAGAAAACTCAGCACTCGGAAACAATTTAAATGCCACTGTCCTCTCTACTAACTGAACTTGTAAAGTTCAATAAACCACCTGACTACTGATTTTTATCAAATCAACCAACAGAAAGAAGAAGAATACATTTCCCATAATTTCAGTGAGAACAACCCATTTGCTCAAAATGGATTAAAATACCCAAATCAAGCTCACTGCCAACAAACATTTCTACCCGAATTTCCATCTTTCAAGTTCATGATAGTCCAAAAAAGCAGAACTTCAGAACTCAAAATGCAATAATCAGTTATCATTACCTCTATCAAAGTAAACCGTATAGGGTATTAAATATCTCGTGAATCTGGTACAGTCAAGACAACCTCACACAACAAAACAAAATTTCCATGCATTTATTCTTTTGCTCAGCAATCCAAAGCTAATTCGTAATCACAAAGACAGTCCGAATAAAAGATCGAACAACATCAATAAACACAACTAATCATCATACCTTCTCAGCAAGAAAACAGTATAATTCATTATAAGTTCAGAAGGAAAGACTATTTCTTTTCCAACTCCCACGAATACTCAATCGTATTCGTCTATTTCTTTAAGCAAGAAAAAAAAAGAGACAGCAAGAACGTATTCCACTTCTTCCCTCAAATCAAATTCGTATGCTCATACAAAACCCAAATGCCGTATCCATCAAATCAAACACAGCAGAAAGAGAAAGGATCCATTTCCTTTTTAAAAGAATTTCCAGTAAAGAATTCAAATTCATACAACTCACACATCCAGTATAGTATTATCACTGAAGTTCATATATCAAAGAACAATTGCTCGACACTGAAAGACAACTCCTATTGTCTATTCAGACTTCATCATTCAAGTTCGTAAAACAAGAGAACGATTATACAGTGATGAGAACAACACATGCTGCCTTTTTTTTGTAAATATAACCATTAACAGAGAAAAATACCCAAATATTTTATTCTCCAAACTGTCAAACAAACCAACACAGCATGGAGATATTCCATTCAAAAAAATGCAAAGACAGTTTAAACACAACAACCAGAACGATTTTACCTATCATTTCCAAAAATGACAGCAAAAATCGACTAAATCCTAAATCGTATCAACTCGACAACAATCACATAAACCCAAAACCTAAGATTAGGGTTGTTTTAATGAGACGTTTAAACAAAGCAAGTATTTTTAAAGAGAAGGGCTTAACATGCCTGTGATTTCTTTTCCAAAACTCGAAGAAAATTGCGGTTGCCGAAGATATTTCCTTCCTCGGCGACAACACGACTTTCCAACAATCCTTTCCTCTTCAGGCTCAGCAACAGCCTCAAATCTCCCAAAGAACAGTGATAAATCCAAAGAAACTGGTTCGACTGAACCAAACAAAAAAACCAAATGCAGAGCAACTTCACCAAATCCGAATCGACACAATGAACAATCAAATTTCCCTCATACACTTTCCAAGGCGAGCTGGTCGCGAGGACCAAGAACATTTAATGCATTAAAGGCTCTGCCTTTTTCCAAATTTCCACGCCACTGCCAACTTGAGTTGGCGATCTCTAAATTTCAAATTTCACATGCAAAACCAAATTTGGTTCCATCTCCAACTAAATACCTCCGCCACTTACCTGCCCCGCCAAACTGGCGCTGTCCACGTATGGACTCCCCATTTTAATGCCATTGAATACCCCTTCATCCTTATCCTCTCCCTCCAAGGGTCTGCGCGTCCCCTTTAGTTTAGGATTAGTTTAGGATGTATATTAGTGTTCAACCTAGGTCATAGTTTAGTTTTAGGTTATTAGGACTTAGGTTTATTTCCTCTTTTTTTTTTTGTAATTTAAAAATCCACTTAGGATAGTAGTTTAGGATGCATGTTAGAACTTAGGATTAGCTTAGGATTTAATTCCTTCTAACCACTAACATTAATCAACCTCTAATCCAATCTCTCAACTGACACTCATATCAATGCTGTGCAGGACGTTCCGTCCTTTGTTTCACATGCCAAGGCCACCCGTGTCCAGACATTTCTTGCCCCACGAGGTCTCAAGTTCGACAGTACAGGGTTCAAGAATCGAACCTTTGTCGTTGGCATTTACGTGCCAGCTACTCATACCTGCAATCAGGCGCTGCACATTTATATCAACCTCAGGTTCGGTTAAAGAGTAAATCGACACAGAAATCACAAGAAGACCACAGCATACTTTGGATCAATGAAATTGATTCAAGGTGTGCTGTCAATCAGCAAAGAGAGTTTAGCAAGTATACGACAATTTGTCGTCACATCAGCAAACACACAAGCACAATAACTGCTGTCCTATGCAATAAATTACAGTATGCAAGAATCCAAGTTAGCAACACATTCTCTTAAGATCAGAACATATCTTAACATGTTTGCCTTCATTTCAGCAGTTATAATAGTATGAAAAATATTCACCAAGATAACTTACAAAATCAGGGTGTTACATTCTTCCCTCCTTAAAGAATCATCGTCCCGATGATCAGATTAAACAAATCAAGGAGTTCCTAGGACAAAGTTCAGTTATTGTCCTTTCATTCATAAGTTCATACCAAAAATAGATTCACTCTTAAAAACAACGTTTTAAGACAACTATACAATAGACTAATAATTGTCTAAATTTGGTAGAATTATCAGTTCCTCGAATTTCAAATTCGATTAAACAGATGTGGAAAAGTAGATCTCATTTCTTCGAGATTTTCCCAAGTTGTACTTTCTTCACTAAACTGGTCCCACTGGACCTTACATTGGTTCACTTCACGATTTCTCAAGTACAACTGGCGAGTTCCCAGCACTCGAATGGGCTTAACCACGATTATTCCTGGGTCTTGGACCTGCAAGGAATTCCAATTTAGCACATGTGATAAATCTGTCACGTATTTCTTAAGCAAAGAAATATGAAAAACATCATGCATTTGAGACAAAGCAGGAGGTAATGCTAGACGATAAGCTACAGGGTTGATTATTTCAACAATTTCAAAAGGTCCCACGTAACGTGGCGACAACTTGGCAGCCTTGCCAAAAGTTATTGAGCTCTTTTTCGGCTTCACCCGAAGAAAGACCTTCTCTCCCAGTTTATAATGTCTGTCAACCCGCTTTAAGTCTGCATAGCTCTTTTGCCTATTGGCGGCCTCCTTTAGATGTTCCCGAATCATTTTGATTTGCTGTTCCATTTCCATAAGGATTTCTGGCCCAATTACCTCTCTGTCCTCAACGTTGTCCCAGCTGACAGGGGTTCTGCATTTTCTTCCATACAATGCTTCAAAGGGCGCCATTTTTAAAGAGGCATGATAGGTGTTATTGTAAGCAAATTCTACCAGCGGAAGGTATTCCTCCCATTTATACTGCTGGTCCATGCAATACATCCTTAACATGTCCTCTAAAACCTGATTAACTCTCTCAGTCTGTCCATCCATTTCTGGATGATATGCAGAACTGAAGTTCAATTTAGTCCCCAAGGCCGCATTAAGCGTTTGCCAAAACCTTGATGTCATCCTCGGATCTCTGTCCGATATGATTAATTCCGGTATTCCATGCAATCTGAAGATTTCATGTACAAATCTTCTTGCTAGCACTGGTGCATCGTCCTTCAAATTACCAGCAATGAAGTGTGCCACTTTGGTCAATTTGTCGACTACAACCAGGATAATGTCATGCTTATTTCTTGACATAGGCAATCCTTGAATGAAATCCATCGTTATCACTTGCCATTTATACTGCGGAATACTGTGGGGATACAATAATCCAGCGGGGTGCATATGTTCCGCCTTAACACGCTGACATTCCAAGCAGTGTGTTACAAATTCTACCACATCCTTTTTCATTCCCTTCCAGAAATATTGCTGCTTAAGATCAGCGAGCATTTTCGTAATGCCAGGGTGTCCAGAAAAAGGTGAATTATGAAATTCAGTTAACAATTTCCCTCTTAAGTCATTTGCCACAGGTATATATACCCTGTTTTCGAACCTCATAATTCCTTCATTATCAAAACGGAATCCCTTATACCTGACATCCTGCGGGTCTGCAGCAAGTGCTGTTTTGAGCTGCTGGAAATAAGGATCTGTTTCCAAGGCATCTTTCACCTCATCCTTAAACTGAGTTCTTACCATTATAAGAGCAGAGATATGCTTCCTTCGACTCAGAGCATCTGCTACTCTATTTTCCTTGCCTTTGATGTAGCTTATATCAAAATCATACTGAGATAGAAATTCTAACCATCTTCGCTGCCTTGCATTCAGATTTGGCTGAGTAAAAATATACTTCAGCCCCAGATGGTCTGTTTTTAACTTGAAAGGCTTGCCTAAAAGGTAATGCCTCCACATTTGAAGTGCATGAACAATGGCAGCGAGCTCTAGATCTTGTGGAGCATAGTTCTTTTCATGTAACTTAAGCTTTCTGCTTTCATAAGCGATGACATGGTTATTCTGTAATAGAATACCTCCAAGGCCTTCTCCTGAGGCATCCGTTACAACCATAAAATCTCCATTTGGATCAGGTACAGTCAAAATAGGTGCTGTAGTTAACTGTTCCTTTAAATTCTTAAAGGCAGATTCACATTTGTCTGTCCAGACAAATTTCTTATCCTTCTTTTGCAGTGAAGTGATTGGGGCAGCAATTTTTGAAAAGTCCTTGACAAACTTTTGATAATATCCAGCCAAGCCCATGAAGCTCCTCACTTCGTGCACATTCTTAGGCGCAGGCCACTCAGTTATAGCTGTGATCTTTGAAGGGTCAACAGCTATCCCATTCTTGCTTATAACGTGTCCCAAATAATGCACCTCTGCATCATAAAAGGAACATTTGGACAGTTTGCCATACAACTTCCTCTTTCTTAAGATTTCCAGCACTATCCTGAGATGTTCTTGGTGCTCTTTGACATTTTTAGAGTATATAAGAATGTCGTCTAAGAATACAAGCACAAACTTGTCTAAGTATTCTTGAAAAATATTTTTCATTAGATTCATGAAGGTGGCAGGCGCATTAGTCAACCCAAAAGGTAACACCGTGAACTCATAATGCCCGTACCTCATTCTAAAAGTTGTTTTATGAATATCTTCTTCCTTTATTCTCAGCTGATGATACCCTGATCGAAGATCTATTTTTGAATAAACTGATGCTCCTCGCATCTGATCGAACAGATCATCAATCCTAGGAAGTGGGTATCGATTTTTAATAGTTGCTTTGTTCAGCATTTTGTAATCAATGCACAACCTCAATGTGCCATCCTTTTTCTTTACAAAAATTACCGGCGCTCCCCAAGGTGAGACACTCGGTCTTATCAGCCCCTTAGTCAGAAGTTCTTGTAACTGAGCCTTCAGCTCTACCAACTCAATGGTAGTCATTCTATAAGGTGCCTTAGATATGGGTTCAGTTCCTGGTTTGATTTCTATTGCAAATTCAAACTCACGTTTGGGTGGAAGACCTGGCAATTCCTCCGGAAACACATCACAGAAATCCCTCAGCAATGGATATCTTTCCATGAAATCATTATCTTCCTCCGCATTTTCTGTCACTTTTACTGCATACAAAGTGCAGCCTCTGTTTTTAGCCCTTTTTAGTTGCATAGCCGTCAGTTTCCTAACTGCAACTTCCCGTTTTACACCTTGAATGACTGCTGCTTTCTGCAGGTCATTGAAGCAACAGATTTGTTTTTCATAACAGTCGACCTTTGCCTTATGTTCAGCCAACCAGTTAACTCCAATAATGATATCATATGATCCTAGAGGAGTGACATACAAGTCAACTTCGGTGGAGAAACTAGGCAGATCAAGAATTGCCCCAAAAAGGCACATTTCGACTGTATGGACAGCATTATTCCCATAATGCACTGTCCATGTTTTATCCATTCTTTCAGCCTTTCTTTTTAATTTCATAGCAAGTTTAGCAGAAATAAAGCATTCTGTAGCTCCAGTATCAAAAAGTATGACTACAGGTGTACCGAATAACTTACCCGTAACTTCTATGGGCGTCACTTGCTTTTCAGCTTGTCTGTTAGCCACTGCAGCGTGTATCCTATGCTGCTGACCGCGATCATCCTTCTTCAGAGGACAGTGATTCGCATAGTGGTCCTTTCCACAGTTGAAGCATCCTCCAACTGGCCCTTTTCTAGGCTCAAATTTGTTACCAGCCTTGAAGTTATCATTCTGGCTTCCATAGGACTTCTGTCCAATGCCATTAACTTTTGTGAAGTTGTTCCGCAAGCTATTTACAGGTCTGTTCATCACAGGTTTCTTGTTGTTATCTACAACAATTTTGTTTTTCACACCAAACCTTTTCCAAGGTCCCCTTTTTGGTGCAAGAGACGAAGAAGAATTGGGAATCTTCTTCCTTATCTCTTCCCTGTGAGCAGATATTGCCCTCAATTTCTGTTCCTGTCTGATTGCCTTTTCGACAACTCCATCCATGGTGGTTGGGCCGTGGACATCCACTTTGCCACCAATGATGGGATTCAGTCCCATTATGAATTTTCGTATTCTGAACTTCTCATCAGCTTGGTACTGCGGCACATACTTAAGGAGTTTAGTAAACCCTTCCCAGTATTCCGTCACCGACAGCCTTCCTTGCGACCAGTTCTGAAATTCAGTCATTTTCCTATCAAAATAGAGTTGAGGCAGCCATCGTTGCCTAAAATAACCCTTAAATTGATCCCAAGTTATGTCTGATTCGACAATATTCAGCTCAACCTTACGGTTGTCCCACCATGATGATGCTTCATGAGAAAGCTGATATGCTCCCCATATCGCTTTAGTCTCTTCGGAGAAGTTTCTTATTGCAAAGTATTTCTCCATTTCACTGAGCCAGTTCTCAGCTCCGTCCCCAAGAGTTGTTCCATCAAACTTTGGAGGACTTATTCTCTTTATATCATTTGTAAGTTCAGCTGCTAATCTTGCCCTTTTATTTTCAGGGGGATTAGGAGCAATTACATTATTGTCATCAACACCTGGATTCCCTCCGTTGATGTTGTTCACAGGAGGCAGCTGATCATTTATTTCAGCTTCATCCTCCTCCTCTTCATTGCCCATTGACTGTTGTTCCAGAACAGTCAAACGATCCCTCGTATCAAGTAGGGCAGCAAGGATTTCATCCAGCTTTTGAGCAGTTGCTGCTTCTCCACCCTGTAACGGGTTATTCGCAGCATTCCCTCTTGTTCTGACCATTTTCTGTTCAATAAGAAAATGTAAACCTTATTAATATCGTGGACTCATTAGGTCCAAGAGCTGCAACCTTCAGCTCTGATACCAAGATGTAACATCCCCATTTTAAGATACTAGAACAAGGGAAATTTTTTTTTTTGATAACGTTCTCTGTTATGAATTATAAAATTCAAACACACGTTCAAGTTTTAATAATTGTTCTCTGCCCAAACAACACAGTTTGGATCACACAATTTCTTTTTAAAACTAATGTTCCCTGTTCGCATATTTACAATATGGAACACACATTCAATGCCATTCAATCCTATAACAGATTCTATATGCTGCTGTAAATGACTCGAGGAACTGCCGATCTTCCATTTTCATGGCTCGGAGTTTCATCGATCCTTCATTTCATGACTCGGCAACAACCGATCCTTCATGTTCGTTTATGCATAGTATATTATATATACCAGTTCTCTTAACCGTTTCCGGTTATCGAAGTGATCCATTTAAGAAGCCTATCTGAATATATGTTACTGATATTCATCTGACATCCTGCATCTTAAATTAAGTGATAAGGACAACGCAACCAGCACTTGCGATACTTTGGCCAAAGATTTTCACATGCTTTGCATGATCATATTCCTGGATGTGATACACATCAATGGAATACGTCCTTCACTTCACTTCACCTGTTATCTAGAATGGTCTTTCCTGGTTCCTACCAGTCCTCTCAGATTTAAGATCAGTTTTAAACTTCCAATTTCCAACTAGTAATATGAACGAATATAGGAAGGCACTCCTGGTAACTAAAGATACGCAGACATACGGTGTCGTTCCCCACGACTCCGTGTGTCTAGTTATCTTTAGTATCCCGGAGTCACTCCGTATACCTGATCATACTCCTATCCCCTGCCAAGAACTTCACATTCAGCCTATGTATTCTTGATGTTTTAATTCGGGAGGGCATTGCAATATGTCAGCTATAACATTGTGTCGTCATGAAGACCCCGTCTTCATGAAGACACCTTGCTGTAGCTGGCGTATGTCAATGTCCTACGGAATCCTCCCATCGAGAGTACACATCCTGCTCAAGTGATTTGGATATGATCTTAATAATTAAGAATCAACTTTCAGCAACCATGCTGATCCATTTATCCTCGTTCCTGTTACAGTTGTATATAGCTAAGAGAGACTAAATCCGTCCTTTAGCTTGCTATGCATCTTCTCCTTCGTGTCGAAGGGCTGCATTTCTCTACTTGGTTCTCTTCTTAATCATTGGATTAAGCAGCCCGTTACCGACGGACGTGATAAGTTTAACCTATTAAACTTTAACCAAGATTTTCCCAACTGTAACTAAATTCAGAATTCTAGCTTATTAGACGTCATTTAAACGAGGTCTAATTCCCAATAAATGTATTCATTTATTTTCCTTAACATTACATAGTTAAGGTCCATTAGTTATGGATATACTTATCCCATATCCTTTATTCTGAATTTAACATACGAGGTCATTAATGGAGTTCGAAAGCGAAGTTCGATTACTCCGAAGTTAATTGATATTCCTTAGCTTCCAAGCTAATCCTGAATACCTATCAGTTATGGAATCATATTCTTCCTAATCCTTTTTAATGTCAATTAAAAATTCATCTTTACCCAAGTATGAACTAATTGCACATTTCAACTTAAAAGTTGCATTTAGGTAAGAATAGATATCAATTCCCATTTAGCATCCATCCAAGGACAATTAAATAAATCCAAATCAGGAATAACATTATATTTCCAATTTAGTCAACAATATCAAATTGATATGATTATTAAAATATCACACTTGTATTTGTATTCATCAATTCATGTCATAATCCATACATTTGCCAATCCAACTGAATGGACATTGTTTACATAAAACATCATTACAACTCATAGATAGAAGAATATACTTTCTTCTTTTCACAATTCCTCGAAGAGGAATAAAAGTAAACAAATACAATTCATCTTCAACCAATCAAGAAGCATCAGAAAACAGCCATGTCTTCATAATTCCATCTGCAAAATGATTTGCACGGGTCAGTTCAATGAACTGAGCATATTAAGCACTTGTCATTAAAATGAGGTGCTTCAACTAACTGTCTCAATAAAAGAACCCTGCTTTTATGAAACGACAGTAAGACATCAATCAAGAAATAGGCACAAAAAAAAAAGATCAGCATAACAACTGAACCATCAAAATATCATCACAATCAGCCAAAGAACTGCTGTCCCATTTTCCACATAACCGTTGCAAGTTCCAAATTGCAGTATTTGAAAAGTTTAGAAATACAAGTAACATACTGCTGATATAACATACTGTTATCCTTTCCACACCTTTCATTAATAATAAATGCAAAGGTTGAAACTAACTGAAACGTAAACCCATTACCTTCCTTTCAGTTCATGCATCATATTAGATTCTAAGCAATCAAGCACAGACAAGAAAGTGAACAGTAATGCATATTGTTGCTCATATCTAAGCACTACAAAATTCTTTAATAATGATTACAAATTTTCAACTAAATGAAAGAAGAAAAGATCATTTTTACAAGTCATTCATCCATATCCCTATCTCTTTCCACATGACTGTCCTAAAAATGGAATCCAAACGAGACACAAATCAAGATAACAGTTCAGAGTGAAACTTACAAAATCCATTCAGAATTCACTTTCCGGCAGCAAGAGTAATTTCATTCATAATCAGCTTTAAATGAAAACAAGGAAGAATTCATCGTCCTTATCCATACTTCATTTAAATCAGGCTCATATGAATATCTGAAACAGGTTAGTACAACATCGTATTTATCATAGATCAAATAGTATAAGGATGCATACTATGTACTTACTGTACTAGAAGAGCCCATAATTCTTTCACTGTATGGTAAACTAGATAAACAATTATACAATCATGCAATCAATTATTCACATGATTTCCTAATTCTATGAACGCATTCCATTCAAAATAAAATTTGTTCATTGCTATTACCTACAGAAAGACCAATCATAATGTACAGTAAGACTTCAATGCTATTTCTAGAATTCAAACAGCCCAAAGAGAAGAATTCGTTCCTTTAACTATTCAAATAAGAAATAATCATTTTCTTCAAATCAACAAGAATTATTCATGCCGATTTCATTTCTTCTAAATGACTGTGAAAAATCAAAGACCACAAGAAACATTCAATTATTTCATTTGTACAGAAAAATACTCAGCACTCAGAAACAATTTAAATGCCACTGTCCTCTCTACAAACTGAACTTGTAAAGTTCAATAAACCACCTGAATTTACTGTTTCCTTTCAAATCGAAAACAGCAGATAAAGAAGAATTCATGTCCCTAAAATTTCATTAAGAACATGATCATTTTGCTCAAAATGAACTAAAACACCCAAATCCAAATGACAGCTCAACTTTTAAAGATAACAACAATACGTTCATTATTGAAAAGCAACTCACCCGCAGTTCCAATCCAATATCAATGAATATCCAAAATACCGTATGCAATAACAATTCGAGTTCTATCTCGATCAACAATTAGTTAGCATTCTCCTTCTTTCTTAAAGATACAAACCGTATATATAGGGTATATCAAATCTTTGTCAAGGCAAACCCGCAAGGGTATTAAATATATAAGCTTGGTCAACAGTTAAGACAAACTCAAGCACATAACCAAAATTTCTATGCATTTTTCCATCAACTTGTACAGAAAACAAGCCTAAGTCAGTAATCACAAAGACAGTCCGAACTAAAAGATCGAACACATCAATAAACACAACGAAATCATCATATCCTTCACAGCAAGAGAAACAGTACCATTCATTATAAGTTCAGAAGAAAGAACAACTATTTCATTCTCCAACTTTCACGAATACCCCAAAACGTATTCGTTCTAGTTCTTTAAGCAAGAAAAAAAAAGGAACAGCAATTAAAATATTACTATTTCTTCCCTCAAATCAAATTCATATGCTCACGGAAAACCCAAATGCCATATCCATCAAAAATCAAAACAGCAGAAAGAGAAAGGATCTATTTCCTTTTTTTTAAAAAGAAATTTCAAAAGAAACAACTTCATAAACTCATACATCCAGTACAGTTTTCATCACTGAAGTTCATATAGCAAAGAACAATTGTTCAACACTGAAAGACAACTCCTACTGCCTGTACTGCTTTGATCATTCAAGTTCATTTAACAAAAGAACGATTGCACACAGTGATGAGAACAACACATACTGCCTGTTCCGTTTTTTTTTAAATATAAACATTAACAGAGAAAGAAAATACCCATTTCTAATTCTCCAAACTGTCAAACAACCCACACAGCAGTTTCGTAATTCCTACTTCAATTCATGCAAAGACAGATCAACACAACAGCTAGAAACGATTCCACTCATATCATTTCCAAAAATGACAGCAAAAATCGACTAAAAAATCGTATCAACTCGACAACAATCACATAAACCCAAAACCCAAGAGCAGGGTTGTTTTAATGAGACGTTTAAACAAAGCAAGTATTTTTAAAGAGAAGGGCTTAACATGCCTGTGATTTCTTTTCCAAAACTCGAAGAAAACTGCGTTTGCCGAAGATATTTCCTTCCACGGCGACAACAAGAACTTTCCAACAATCCTTTCCTCTTCAGGCTCAGCAACAGCCTCCAATTTCCCAAAGAACAGTGATAAATCCAAAGAACTGGTTCGACTGAACCAAACAAAAAAAACCAAATGCAGAGCAACTTCACAAAATCCGAATCGACACAATGAACAATCAAATTTCCCTCATACACTTTCCAAGGCGAGCTGGTCGCGAGGACCAAGAACATTTAATGCATTAAAGGCTCTGCCTTTTTCCTAATTTCCACGCCACTGCCAACTTGAGTTGGCGAACTCCAAATTTCAAATTTCCCATGCAAAACCAAATTTGGTTCCATCTCCAACTAGATACCTCCGCCACTTACCTGCCCCGCCAAACTGGCGCTGTCCACGTATGGACTCCCCATTAAATGCCATTGAATACCCCTTCATCCTTATCCTCTCCCTCCAAGGGTCTGCGCGTCCCCTTTAGGTTAGGATTAGTTTAGGATGTATATTAGTGTTCAACCTAGGTCATAGTTTAGTTTTAGGTTATTAGGACTTAGGTTTATTTCCCTCTTTTTTTTTTGTAATTTAAAAATCCACTTAGGATAGTAGTTTAGGATGCATGTTAGAACTTAGGATTAGCTTAGGGTTTAATTCCTACTAACCACTAACACTAATCAACCTCCGTCCAGTCTTCCAACTGACACTCACGTCAATGTTGTGCAGGACGTTCCGTCCTTTGTTTCACATGCCAAGGCCACCCGTGTCCAGGCATTTCCTGCCTCACGAGGTCTCAAGTTCGACAGTACAGGGTTCAAGAATCGAACCTTTGTCGTTGGCATTTACGTGCCAGCTGCTCATACCTACAATCAGGCGCTGCACATTTATATCAACCTCAGGTTCAGTTCAAGAGTAAATCGACACAGAAATCACAAGAAGACCACAGCATACTTTGGATCAATGAAATTGATTCAAGGTGTGCTGTCAATCAGCAAAGAGAGTTTAGCAAGTATACGACAATTTGTCGTCACATCAGCAAACACACAAGCACAATAACTGTTGTCCTATGCAATAAATTACAGTATGCAAGAATCCAAGTTAGCAACACATTCCTTTAAGATCAGAATTTATCTTAACATGTTTGCCTTCATTTCAGCAGTTATAATAGTATGAAAAATATTCACCAAGATAACTTACAAAATCAGGGTGTTACATCACTGATACAAAGTATGCGAAGAAACTAAACCAGCAAGCACCCACGTTGTCAAAGTCACCCAGGGCACAATCTTGGCCTCAACCGTTTGATTCTATGTGTCGGGTATCTCCAGACCTTACACTCAACAAGACTTGATCCCTGGTGGGCTCTATGGGAGCCAACATCATCACCAATAGACCAAGGGCCTTTCGATTATATAGAATTTCAAAAAAAAATATTGAAAGATTTATTGTAGTGTAGTCAGTAAGGCACTACATTCATACATAGGAGTTGTAAGTTTGAATCTCAAACATTTTGACACATGGTACTAAACACACGAAAATTGATAAACAAACAAAACACGATAAACATACTTAGTGTGTTTAACAAAAAAAAAAAAAAAAAAAAAAAAACAACGAAGTGAAAATTAATAAACACACATAGTAGGATGGTTGAATGGCATGGATGATATGTGGATGTATGGTGATTGCTATCATGTAGGCGGGATAGACGTTGTTTGTTTACTACTAACCCAAATTTATTGGGAGCCAATTTTACTAAGCAATGAAATTTAGATCTAGTAACCGAAAGATGTTTGGAGTAAAAAATTGTTCATGTAGCTATGAAGAGTGAAAAATCGCTCATGATTAAGTGCGTGCAAACTGAAATATGATTTTTAGATTTGTTTCCCTCGCTTCTTCTCTTCTCTTCACTTCAGTGTTCAATTTACACACCATGACTCATATGTTCCTACAATAAGTTATATATTTTTGACCTATAGTATCAAGGAAAACAAATCAAGGCCTTACAATAGGATTTGGGTGGCTAGTGCCCACTACCTAGCCCTCCAATAGTTTGACCCCTAGTAGTACAATGACACAATCATTGGGAACCTTGGAATACTTGATTATGCCTTTTAAGTATGAAAAATATGTTCAATACTAAATGTATTATCAATGATCAATTCATGAAGTACATCACTTGTCTATTTATAAGTTAATGTGTATAAACAAAAATTTGGGCCCATTGGCATTCTTTAATGTTAGTTTACACATATTTATCTAATTAGTCAATTATGTCAACTTTTGGGCCCTTTACCCTCCCCCCAAGTCCTTAGACAACCTCCCTTGTGTTTTCATGTTTAATTAATTGTGTACCAAACGTGTCACAATTACCCCATGTAGTCCTAGTCGTGTTGTTTCCCTTTGTTAAGTCAAGGTGTACATGTTCCCCATCGCTCGATTTTTTATTACTTTTAGTTATAAAAAGTCAACTTGAGCACTAATAGTGCTCAAATTTGAACTCATTATACCATTGTTATACATTTCCACCCTCCGGTGAAAATTTGGGGAACAGGGTAGGGCTTGCACCGAGGATTCTCGTAGGAAACAAATTGATTTCAATGTCTGAGGGGCTCCTGAGGGATTTGAACTCACAAGAGGAAATTTTTTCCTCTTCATGGTCTACATGGAACTCATAATTTTATTCAAAATTGGAGCAGCAAACTCGGTGAGCTAAAATCCAAGTCAATCTCCTTGAGCTCATAATGAGCTTGACCAAGCTATTCTTCTTGCTAGACTGAACTGCCCCTCGAAGCAATGTAGAGTTGCCATTACCTCGGTATCAAGCTCCATGAACTATTTGAAAGCCCATTCTTAGGTGAACCGAGCTAATTTAATACCAACCGAGCTCATACAGAGATCATGTCGAGTCAGCGTCGAATCGATTCACAGTGAAGTGATCGAGCTATCCGATCACTTGAAAGGGGTGAGTGGTCGAGCTATTGGTTCATTAAGCCACTGCAAGATCATATGAATTTGAGAATAACAAGCTACCTTCATCGTGAGAATACTGAGCCACTTTGCAAAGAATGAGCGAGATATCATCAAATATGAACGATGTGAAGGGCACGAGCTATGCAGAACGGTCACCGAGTTATGTTCATGGCATCAATCAGTCAGAAGGGTATGCAGACAGATCGAGGTGCAGAGAGATCCACCCAAGATGGCTCGAGCCATGCAGAGGAGTTGTATTGAAGTGACAGAGAATGAGCTATGTGTTGGAGTGACCAAGCGACCTTAAAGAACCTCGAGCTAGCTAGCTCGATGCCATCATCTCGCACATGTGCGGCTGAGTTACTCTTTGGCATGCCGAGCTGTGCATCTATTGACCAAGCTAGTGAGGAATGCATCAAGCCATTGCATCAAGGGAACAATGTCTATAATGGCGAGATGGATTGAGCATGGTCGATTCATCTCAATATAACACTAAGTCATGCTTTCAAACGGGCAATTATTGAAGGCGTAGGCTCTACGAAGGTCTCTGAATCGAAGCAACACTTGGTGAAATGGTGAAATTTGGGTTGGCTCGCTGAGCCAACTTGGCGAGATGTGGGATGCTTCCTCGGCAAGTTGACACGGCCGATGAGAAAATTGGAGGCCCAGAGGGGCCATTGCACTTTGGGACATTCGAGCCCCAAATACCCGAAATCACAGACTAAGCTTGGCGGTGTAGATGGATGCGGCCAAGTTAGGTGGAAGCAATCCATGCCATACTGGGACATGTGGGACAAAGAAGTCTGACATCGTTGATGGAGTAAGATGCGGGCTCAAGTTGGAATGCGGGTAGTGGCTTGGTCAATGACCCTTACGGGTCAATGGCAAGTCAATGACACCATGCGGGTCCAATGGGGGTGCGGTGAACCGGTCGCGGGCCCAAGCTGGTTCGTGAGGAGTCATGTGGGTCTGATGAGGTATTAGAAGCTTGAGTCGTGGGTGAATCAGATGTTTGGGGCATGAGAGGCACAAGGTAGGAGGACCAGACGTTCGTCGACGAGTCGAAAGCACCACACAACAATGAGAGGCAAGGTTTTGGAGGCCCAAAATTTAAATGGCTCGGCAGTCAAAGCAACTGAGTCAGTAGGGGGGTCGACAGCGTTGGTGGTTGGGATTGAGTGGTGAGGACTCAATTTCAGCAAAGGAGCCTCCACATGGGGCCAAGTGGGAGCTATGCACATGGAGGGATAAGGTGGTAGACCCAACATGAGTAGCACGCTGAGCTGGAGGCAAAAGGGAATCGACACCAAAAAAATAGGTCAGTTTGGCATGTAGGGAAGGATAACCAGTTCGGTCGAGCTGGCTGAACTGGTTCAAATCTAGGACTTTATAACATCAAAACCCTTCTACTTTGTGCAATACAATGAAGGTGGGCCCTAGGCCGATTTTAAATATTAAAATCATTTAATGATGATGTGAAAACATTAGAAAGAGAGGAAAATATTTAAAAATATCTTTTCAACCAGAAATTTAATTGTAAGTCCCGTAACAACAAGCAAGGCTGACAATTTTCCAAATTAGTTGCAGGTGCTCAAATAACCATAACTTTTTCATCTCTTAGCGAAATCACACAAAATTGGTATTATTGGAATCATGGTTCCAATCCCGTCGCACAGAAATAAATAAATTCAAATATTGATGCATATTTCATAGAAAACCAACCCATTTTGGAACAGTGATTTTATTGGTAGTTGGAAGTGCATTTAATAGTCATGAAAGGCATTTTTCTCTGCTGCAAGTAATGGGACACCATGGGAAACCTTTTGCAAGAAACACACCATCAATTGCATTCATTTATTACATCTTGCAAGTGGTTGGAAAGTGGATTTCGGGATTTTCCTTCTCTCCTTCTCAATTCTATAAATTGTAAGATTCTTGGGCTCATTTGTAAAGGAGTTAGTTATTTTTCTCTCCTATTCCCTCTCTCTTTCTTCTCTGATAGGGTTGAATGTGGAGCTTAAGCCTCCTCTCTTTGCTTTGTAATGGAATTCTCTTGCCTCTTGCCCACTAATGATGTACTGTGTGAATTCATGGAGCTATAAAATCTGTTTTGTGATGCATTTTGTCCATCCTTTGCTTATTTTATCATCTCTTCTTACCTCTCACCATTGTAGGGTATACTGTGCATATCTCTTGATGTCTATTGCAATTTTTGAGATCTGTGTTTAATGGGTTTGAAGTGTTGTTTTATGTGAATTTCAACTTTGGTCTGTGATGCATCTTGTCCATCCTCTCCATTGCTCACCTCTCTCCACTTCAGGCAGTTGTGATTATGATCAACAACCTCCTTTTCTAGTGTATCACCGCTATTAGTGTAGGATTTATTTTCATGCACTCTCTCTCCCTGTTCCCTTGGAAAGTTAGACTAGGATTAGATAGCTTTCTTTCACTAAGAGTAGCTTGTGGTAGGTAGTTTAGGAGCGGGAACCAACCTTCTTTGGAGGATCATCTCAAGCCCGCAAGTCCCACAGCTTGAGAGGTGATCCAATGTTACAACAATTACACCGAATGCCCCCACTCCACATTCAGGCCATTCGGAGGGTGTTTTGATTTCGTGATAACAACCCATTCTTGTCATTCCTAGACAAACACCACAATTCCACCAAGTTTTCATGGATTCAGGAGTGTTCATAAGAGTTTTCATTGAAGATCACGTGTGCAGTTCAATCTTTGGAGGAGACTTCATTTTAAGGGTTAGTGTGTTCTTGTTAGAATTTTAGCTTTTGGAAGCATATGTAAAACACATCTGGCAACTCCATCTAGTCAACAACCCATCTCTGAAGTTGCAAACCTTTCCTCCATCTTTTTCCATCCATTTTTCATTCATTTTTCTTTCCATATCTTTCCTTTTTCTCCAATTCTATGAAGTTGTCTAAATCATGATCTTCATTTCCGCAGTGGAATTCACATTTGCAGTAGTTTAACACATATAGTATGCTCAACCTCCAAACACGCAAAATTACATTTTCAGGTTATATATCAACCTCCTTCAGAATACAGATTATGATAATCAACATGTTATACATACTTCCATATGAAGAAGAACAATATGCAGACCAGTTTGGTTACATGGACCAGTTTATGTAGTTGTTAGAGAGCAGGGGTATGTAAATTATGGAGGATATCCTACGCTTGAACATGAAGAGTTGCAGTTGAAAGTGAAAAATTGGGAGGCAAAATTGGTGCAGACCATGGCTGCAGCTCAAACAAAGGCACTCAAGATTGGATTCAAGGTACCTTGTCCATGGTTGAATCTCCCTTTTCAAGTTATCATAGGTCACATGAGAAACTTAATGACATGGTTGAAATGGTGCCCCACCTTGAGGCATGGATTAATGATGTTAAGGCCTTTGAACAAGAGGTAAATCATTCTTGCCAATGGAAAAGTGCTACATTTCCATCACATCAGTCAGAGCCTCAATTCCTGAACTTCTTACATGTCATCCCAAGTGTTGAATTCACTTCTCCATCTTCTAGTGTTCCATCTCATCTAAGTTCTTATGCCCTTTTCCCTTCCAAACACTCACCCCATCCAAAGAAACAAGAAGTTCTAACTCTTCCACCACCACGGTTAATTGTAAAATCAGTTGTGACCCAACCTAACTTGAGTAGAGAGTAAATCTTAGGTCACACTCCCCTTTGGTCCCTCAAGACAAAGAAGCATGCTTCATCACATTAAGCTAGCCATGGCCCCCTTCAATCCACTAATATTAATTTAATTAATTTAATTTAATCAATTCATTATCCTCACCATATTTATTATTTAAATATCTTAATTGGGATAATGTACACATACATCTCACTTAAACACCTAATCAAGCCAAATCACCTTTAGACCTATTCTTAGTAAGTTGTCATAACTAACTAAGACTTACCCAAACCCTAAAAATCAATGCCTACATTCCCTCTAACCACATTACTGCATGCTTACAAGAAGCTTCCAGTCTAATCCGTGGGTTAACGAGATGAGATCCTAGAAAATCAAGAGGATCTCCTTAGTAAACCTAGGAAATCCTGCCTTGACCGATGCCGGTTACCCCTAACCATCGTCGGTAACCTTTTAACCCCCAAAACAACCTTATTTTGGAGGTTGACAAAAACATTGGCACATTCCTGAGAGATATCACATTTTGAGAATGAATTTCAGTGAGAATACACATGTAAGGAAGGAGATCCAGCATTTCCTCTTGCACATGCATTCAACAATCATCCAACAACCATCCAACATTCACCTCAGCAAAAATTTGATCCAACCAAGCAAAAAGGAATGCACATGCAGCCCATGCAGGAGCTTTCAAACGTTTGGTGATCCTCAGCAACATTCAACCCCTTACCAGTACCTTCATTCATCACTCACATGCACCTAGGACGAGATTTAAAGTAAGTGGAACAATTTACTCCTCTGGTTCATTTATTCCATCATTGTATTATCCTTTGTTTTCCTAGCCACCCACTGACCTCCTTTAATAATCACCCCTCCATATACTCATTAAAACCTTTCCAAACCCCACCCAAACAACCTGATACCTCCTTCCAACCAATTAATTCCTTGTGCAATCATAAGGGAGATCCAGAGCCCATTATGTGGCATTCCCAGTATTCCACAGTAACCGGCACCAGTTTTCCCCAACTGGCATCGATCACCCTTAACTGACATTGGTCTTTGTATTTACCCATACAACCCAGAACAGTGACCTATCCACCTGTTCCCACATCACCCTTAATCACCTATGACCTGCCTGAGACCTCTGTCAGACTTGCAGAGACCTAGAACCAGCTACTTGACCTTAAGATATTATTTTAACTTAGCCTGTTAGATTAGATCTTTCTTATTGTATTTTGGACAAGATACCCAAATAATTTTAATTGCAATAGGATTTACTTCATTACCCGCATTAAATTGTTTTGAACAGTGGACTGACAACCATCTAGGAAGTATCACACTTCCTGGATCTAGCACACGCTAGGCATTTCACTGCACATATTGTTTAATTCTTTCTGGTGGTCTTGCTTTCCATTACAGGTAGTTCCTCCTAGCCAAAATGAATTTCCCACGATCAACTGTGGATCAAGGAGTCAACACGTGCGCAACAACCCATTAACCAACATTTCAACAGGTATTCCTCCTACACCCGTTACCCTATCTGTTTCGTCAATATTTCAAAGAAACGTCTAAGAATCAGGTGAAACATTTTGGCACGCCCAGTGGGACCCATTCGGGGTTCCTTGAATTTTATTCATTCCTAGGAAAAGTTGTGTGTTTGTTTCCCTTCTGAAAAGCATACACATTAATTTTTTTCCTTGGTAACCTACCTTTTCTTTCTATTTTCTCTAAAAGAAATCTTTCTTTTGGTGTACTTAAAAAGAACCATTTCTTCGTGTTTTTCTGCAATTTAGTGAAAGAGCATCCCTCTTCCTCTTCATCTATTTGTGTCATCCAGCTTCACATTTCGATTTGGGCTTAAAATAAGTGCATTGCATTCTGATTTATCGCATTAACTCACATTAATTGCGGGAAACCTATACGCTAGAAGTCATTCCCAGTTGATGGTTGACAAATGAATCGTAGAAAACACATATCTCTCTCTCTCTTCGAGTCTTTCCAAATTGCACAAATTCCAAACAATACATATTCTTAAACAACATCTTTCCTGGGAACATGCTACGCCCTTAACCTATTGCTTGCATTAGGATATGAGTAGTTGACTTGTGGTTTACCATATCATTTCATTATATCATTTATACTTTTCATGCTTAATAGGTCGGCTTGGGTGATGGCCATAACGTATGAATAGTATATATAGAGGATTGCAGGTAGTAGTTTATTATCATTTGAGCATTTGAGTCTTACTATATGGTTTGGAGGTTGCCCCCTCGAAGTGGCAAAGCTATTACAATTGCATATTGAGATAATTATTCTGAAATATTGGGTTATTTTGTGTTCTATTTCTACTCATAATCTGAATTATACTAGTAATTTTATTACAAGTGGTATTAGAGCTGCGATCTGGGCCAAAATTATGGCAAAAACCCTAATTTTTTGTTTCCACAATATATTTTTGAAACAGAGCGAATTGGAAGGAAATATTTTTACCAGAGTTGCGAAACATTTCAAGCTGAATTTGTATCAAAACCCCAAACCCTAAGGTTTAATATAATGGTGGGGCCTTGCACAAGAGAAAAAAAGAATCTGGTTACTCCGGGTAAAACCCCAAACAAAGATGAGATAGTGATTGAAGAGATGGATTCAGAAGGGGTAAATACAGATTCCTCAACACTAGGGTTTACTTCAGTTGATCATAAGGTGAGCCAACTTGAGTATGAACTATGAAATGTATAATCTGAGATGGCCTCTAAAGGAGACATAGCCCAAATCAATCATCGGTTGAATGATATCATGCAACATGTAAAGGGTAAACAGTATGGCCCAAATCCATCCCATATCAGCCAAGGAGGATCTTCAGTTCAAAATCATGGACAAAATAACCATGTTGGATCACTTTTCCATCCCAATCAAAATCCAACTTATTCACAACCACGAAACATGATACTGAAAGTGGATATGCGCAAATTTGATGGTAAAGATCCCCTGAATTGGATAAATCAAATGGATAAATTATTTGAGCTACATCAAACACCATCAGGAAAAAAGGTGACTTTGGTATCCCTGTATCTTGAACTAGACCAATTCATTTGGTATCGATGGTTATGTGCTCAGAGGCAGAAGAATGGTCTCAGTGTCACTTGGATAGTTTTTACCGAGGAGTTGCAATTGCACTATAGTTCCAGTGTTTCAGAGAACTACTTTAGTCAATTAGCAAAGTTACGAAAAATAGGACCAGTCAAAGATTATGTGCATCAATTCCAGAACCTATCCTTAAGGGTGGAGAATATACGAGAAGAGAATCTGAATGACCTATTTCTTAGGGGTCTTAAGGACCACATCGAGCATGAGTTACGTATGTTTAATCCACTCAAGCTTTCTAATTCTATTATCATGGCAAGTCGAACAGAGGAAAAATTTCTTTGTAGTAGGAGGCCACCTTTCATTAACACCAAAGACCGTAGTATCTCTTCCCCTTCATTTTCTAGGCCAATTAGACTGACTCCTCAGCAAATGGAAGAAAAGAGAGCAAAATGATTATGATATCACTGTGATAGAAAATATGGACTGGGACACAAATGTGCTGAGAAGAAGTTGTTCTATATTGACAGAGGTAATGAGGATGATGAGGATGCTGAAATTATAGGAGAGGTTGAGGAACTAGTAGAAGAGGAAGTAGAGGATCAACAACCTACAATTTCTTTCCATGCATTTTCAGGTATTAGTACTCCTCAAACACTCAAGGTTATTGGCTATCTCAAAAAATAGAAGGTGACATTGTTGATTGACTCGGGGAGTACTCATAACTTCATAAATAGTAAGTTAGCTACCCGCCTCAATTGTTTTATTTACCCAGCTCTAGAAATGCAAGTTATGATTGCGGATGGTGGGATAGTCAAGTGCACAGGAAAATGCCATAGTATCAATCTTTCCATGGGAGACTACATGTTAGACTCACCTATGTTTGACATTTCTATGGGAGGGGCAAATATTTTTTTGGGTGTCCAATGGCTCACAACCTTAGGTACTATAGAGATGAATTTCCAAGAATTTTTCATGTGATTTCATTCAGATGGAAGGACAATACAATTGAATGGGATGGTAGCTAAGTCTCCATAGATTATTAGCTCTCATCAGATGCAGAAGGTTCTCAGAAAAAGGAGTTGATGGATTTATAGCAAAGTTATTTTCCATAGAAGTATAAAATACAGAGTCTTCAATGCCACCCAATCTTCAGAAAATTGTTGATGCTCACTCATCTATTTTTGATGCAATTCCAAAGGGACTACCACCAGTTAGGGATCATGATCATGCCATTCAGTTGATTCCAGGGAGCAAACACCTAACATCAGACCATACAGATACCCATATTCCCAGAAAAGTGAGATCGAGAAAATGGTTCAAGAAATGTTGAAGGCAGGTATCATTAGGCCTAGTCAGAGTGCCTATTCTTCCCCAGTGGTCATGGTACACAAGAAGGATGAAACATGGAGGATGTGTCCAGATTATCGAGAACTCAACAAGTATACCATCAAAGATAAGTTTCCTATTCTAGTAATTGATGATTTACTTGATGAATTACATGGTGCTATTTATTTCACAAAATTAGATCTTCGTTTGGGGTACCATCAAATTAGAATAAAAGAGGAAGATGTTCATAAAATGGCTTTCAGGACTCATGAGGGCCATGATGAGTTTTTGGTAATGCCTTTTGGTCTTACAAATGCACCTTCAACCTTTCAAAGCTTGATGAACACTAATTTTCAAGCCATTTTTAAAAGAAAATTTGTATTAGTTTTCTTTGATGACATATTAATTTACAGTAAGACATGGGAAGAACACTTACAACATGTAAATAAAGTGTTGGAAGTTTTGGAGAAACATACTCTCTATGTAAATCCATCTAAATGTTCTTTTGGTGTATAAGAGGTAGAGTACTTGGGTCACATTGTATCCCATGAAGGCATCAAAGTTGATCTTGAGAAGATCAAAGCTATGGTGGAATGGCCAAGACCCAAAACTCTCAAAAATCTTCGTGGGTTCCTAGGACTAACAGGGTAATACAGAATATTTGTGCGGGGATATGGTAGAATAGCAACCCCCACTCACTGCATTGCTAAAGAAGGATGCCTTCCATTGGACAGACTTAGCCACTAAATCCTTTGAGTAGCTGAAGGAAGCCTTGTGCAGCACCCCAGTTTTGGCTACTCCCAACTTCTCAAAAACCTTCATTGTTGAATGTGACGCTTCAGGATTGGGAGAAGTTATAATGCAAGAAGGAAGACCAATTGCATTTGAGAGTCACCAATTCAAAGGAAAAGATCTACTCAAACTGGTCTATGAGAAAGAAATGATGGCTATTCTTCATGTGGTCAAGCAATGGAGGCCCTATCTCATAGGTAGACACTTCAAGGTAAAAACTGATCATGATAGTCTCAAATACTTTTTGGATCAAAGGTTATCATCTGAGGAACAAAAAAAGTGGGTAACAAAAATGTTGGGTTATTATTTTGAAATCATATACAAAAATGGTAAAGAAAATGTAGTAGCTGATGCATTGTCTAGAAGGGATACATCCACAGATGCCTTACTATGTGGAATGTCCATGTTGACGGCTGATTGGGTGGATGAAGCAAGATTGGAATGGGATCAAGACAAGGATACACAATCTCTAATATAGAATATCAAGCAAGGATCTATGCCATCTAAAAAATTTGAGTGGAAAGGTAATGCCCTATGGTACAAGGATAGGTTATACTCGAGTAAAGATTTTGAGTTGAATAAGATTCTTGTAGAGCTACATGCCTTAATTGTTGGAGGAAACTCTGGGTTTTTGAAGACATATCATAGAATAAAAAGAGAATTATTTTGGGAAGGACTCAAGGGGGATGTACAAAATTTTGTATCAAAGTGTTTAGTGTGCCAACAGAACAAAGGGGAAACAATTAAGACACCAGGTTTGTTGTAACACTTACCAATTCCTAGCTAGAGATGGGAGGAGGTCTCCATGGATTTCATCACCGGATTGCTTTGTTTAGAGGGTAAGAATATTATTTTTGTGATTGTGGATAGACTCAAAAAATATGCCCATTTTGGTGCCCTATCACATGCATTTGCAGCTAGTACAGTCGTAGCTATTTTTTGGAGACAGTTCAAAGGCTACATTGAACCCCGAAGATAATTGTAAGTGATCGTGATCCTATTTTCAAAAGTAATTTTTGGACGGAATTATTTTCATGTTTGGGTACTCAGCTAGCTCACTGTTCATCTTATCATCCTCAAAATGATGGGCAAACGAAAGTGGTCAAAAAATTCTTAGAGGGGTATTCTACGTTGTTTTGTATCAGATAAGCAAGAAAGATGGATTAAATGGCTACCACTTGCAAAATGGTGGTATAACACATATTTTCATACCTCTTCTCAAATGACCCCTTTTTTAGCATTATATGGTTACCATACACCTTCTATCACTTCCTCCTTGAGGGTGCAAACTAAGGTCAGAGATGTTGAGGAACACATTCAACATCAACAATAGGTTTTGGCTAGTTTGAAGGAGAATTTAGCATTATCACAAAACAGGATGAAACAATAAGCATATCAACATCGTAGTGAAAGACATTTTGAAATTGGTGATTGGGTTTTTGTACGTCTCTAGCCTTACAAATAGATGTCTCTAAAGCAACAGAAAAAGGACAACAAAATTGCTCCTAAATACTATGGCCTTTATAAGGTTCTACAGAAAATTGGCAGTGTTGCTTATAAACTAGAGTTACCTCCATCTTCACACATACACCCAGTATTCCATGTGTCATGCCTGAAGAAGGTTATTGGATAGAAATTTGAATCCCAGAAAGAGTTACCCGAACTTGACGAGGAAGAAAGAATCATTTTGGAGCCAGAGAAGATTCTGCAAACATGTACTAAGAGACTGAGAACTAGAGACATTAAGGAATATCTGATCAAGTGGAAGAATCTGAGCATAGAAGATGCCACCTGGGAGGATAAAGGTTTTCTACAGCAACATCTAGGATTATTCAACATTAAGGACAACATTGGTTTGAAGGGGAAGGGAATTCTACACCCTTAACCTATTTCTTGCATTAGGATATGAGTAGCTGACTTGTGGCTTACCATATCATTTTATTATATCATTTAAACTTTCTCATGCTTAATAGGTCGGCCTGGGTGATGGCCATAACATATGAATAGTATATATAGAGGATTGTAGGTAGTAGTTCATTATCATTTGAGCATTTGATTCTTATTATATGGTTTGGAGGTTGCCCCCTCAAAGTGGCAAAGCTATTACAATTGTATATTCAGATAATTATTCTGAAATATTGTGTTATTTTGTGTTCTATTTCTACTCATAATCTGAATTATACTAGTAATTTCATTACAGAACACCTGTCAATGATCGCACTGATCTGAGGATTGGTAGGTACTCCCCAGCTCACTGCTCTTTCGATTCATACTTCAGAGTGAAGCCCGCCCCCACCATAACATAGCTGAAACCTCACCTTTTAGATCTCCTTCTTCGTAGGAAGCCATCCTTACCAAAAAAATCTATTTTGCAGTTCATGTGTTAGTCCTTAAATAACATAAGCTAAACAAACATAATAGAAAAGGCACTCCTAGGATCACATTTTTCTTAGTGTTCCTGCTTGGCTTGCATTTTGAGGTGAGAGGGCACGTTCTTCATTTATTTTTGTTTCTCCTCACATGCTCCTCATCATATTTGGTGTATTCCAACTCTTTCTGAGTGTGCTTGGATCATATTCTCATCATTCTTAGAATTTTGGGTTTGATTCCTTATCATATTTTAATTCACAACCACTTTTCTTTCATCACTGTTTCAATTTCACAGTGACCAATGTCGGTCTAGAAACTGTCGTCAGTTACCCTCTCACCGTCATCGGCTATACCAAACCGGCGTCGGTTCCAGGTCCTTTTGTTAACCTACCCAAAAGTACATTTTATTCATTTTCTTCATCTTTTCAGAGTCCCTGTCACTGCTATCATTCCCATTGGCCTTGTAAAACTCATTAGATTTGGCATACTTGCCAGATTTGACCATATACCATGTTTTTCACTCACTGTCTATTTCCCACAGTGACCGGCTGTGGTTACCTGTAACCGGCGTCGGTTTACCTTAACTGACATCGGTTATCCTGTGTCATTTTGCAACTGACATTTAGTACCTAATCCACTTTTTACCACCTATTTCACCTGTCCCTGCTGTTTTTCTATGTCATTTACAGAGAACAGACCCAGCTTGATCAATATTGGTTCACATGGTGCTGACCCGAAGACAAGCAAGTTAACTCGTATTCCACACCAGTTGTCAATCACTCCCACCTAGTCCTTCACCACCTTCCATTTTATCACTAGCCATGGATCCTATCCAACCTATCACTATCACTACCGGAGATGAGGAGTTCACACAACTCCTTGACCAAAACCCCACCGCCTTATAATTTTATCTTTCTCATTTGTCCACTCGAGATGCCTCAGGTCAATTGATATACGGCATGCTCGTATCTATCCCCCCGACTCTCGATCCCACTCCTGCGTCAACCCCATCTGGCTCCATGCTGCCTGCATCTACCTTACCCCCAGTTGTTTCATAGCTAGGGCCTATACCCGCTAAGACTTCCACATCTACTACATCCGTGACACCCACCACATCCACCATACCTTCGACAACCACCCAGAACACAACCTCATCCGCCCCTATGGTCTTGCATATACCCGTAGCTACACTACCACCTCCCGTGTCGGTGACCCCTACCCCTTTTTAAAACATTGTCCTTTCTATTCCATGGTCATTAGCCCCCATTGTCACTAGGGTTACCACAACCCTTCCACCTCTGTATACGTACTATCAGCAGCCTCCCGTTTCATCTATTATTCACTCCAGGTACGTACCCCCTGTTTCACTACCTTCTTCTCAATCTACCTACATGGAAACACCATATACTGGAGTGTCACCCCCTTTATATGCCAAAAACCAACCCTCTCACGCTACAGGAGGCACCCAATCATCACAACCTACCAACAACCTAATCAAATTGATGTTGGACAAGATGGAAACATTGGAGGCATCGGTTTCTAGCTCCCACAACACTCTCACCTATGACGAAATTTGCAACGAGCCCATCCACCCATCCATTCCTATTCATCCATACCCCGTATATTGGGAGATGCCTAAATTCAACTGCTTCAATAGCAAGGAAGACCCGCAATAACATTTGCGGTCGTTCAAACATGGGTGCTACCTAATCGCTTGCGATGATGTTTTGCTCCTAAGAGCCTTTCCCATGTCTCTGACTGAACCTGCATTAGAATTGTATAGTGGGTTACCTAGACACTCTATATTCTCATTCAATCAGGTAGCCCAAGCCTTCTTGGATCACTTCTCCATCAATATCGTCAAGAAGGTTACCATGACCGACCTATACTCCACACGTCAGTATGAAGATGAATCTATCACAGATGTTGTCACTCGCTGACGTAGCCTAATCAATCAACTCACCTTCCAACTACTACAAACAGAACTCATTGAGCTCTTCACGTGGGCTTGTGCTAGACATATCTCTCCAACCTTGCAGGTCCAGACCTTTCTAACATTTGACGAAGCATTCACCATGGCACGAAAGTTAGAGATTCGCACCATCGAAGAGAAGAAAATCCAATTACATAATAAGAATTTGGCATTCAAGTTGAATGATACCTCTTCTTCTTCCAAACCACAAAACAATTATTCAAAAGCTAAGGACATTGCTAATGCAATGGTACTTAAGGCCGGCCCAAATCATCCGCCAAATCAGGCTACCCCCTCCTCTAGTCTCTCACCTGTCCAGACTTTTCAATTCAGAAGAGAACAATAGAAATACACCCCAATTGGGGAGCCTTACTCTTCTGTCTTAGAAAAGCTTATCAAAGCCAGGGCCATCACCCTTCTACCTATAAAACCACACACTGGTTTTGATCATGCTTGCCCCATGACCACATGGTATAAAGAACACGACTTCTGTAACTATCATCGAGTAAAGGGTCATAGTGATGTCAATTGCATCACTTTAAAAAACATTGACCAAGAAATTCTCGAGAAAGGCAAGTTAACCATGGATAATCCTAATGCACCTGCCAACCAAAACCTACACATCTTCAAGAAACCATTTCCTAATCATGCCCCTTCGTCTGATCAAACCAGTGAGGCCTCAACTCATGATACCCATACCTGCGAGGTCCACGCTATTTTTAGTGACGCACCTGTTAATTCCCAATCACCCCATATTCCATCCATAGAGGAGATTCTAGCCCGAAATGCTCCTTCCACATCGGAACCAACCTCCCCTTTTCCTTCACCCACAGAGGAACACCTTTCACCTATTTCCTCACCTATGGAGGATTCTTCCACTAACATCAAGACCATTTCACCTTTGGCTTCTCCACTTAGAAAACCGATACCCACAATACTTCTTCAGTTCACGGAGGATACTTGTTTGCATCCTCCACCCACAGAGGAGCTCCCACCATCTCCTCCACCTATAGAGGAGAATCCATCATCTCCTCCCCCTATCATAGACCTAGTTGAGATACCTTTGCCTCTTGGTGCGCATTCTCCATTAGCTACCTAAGATCCTATGGACCTACTTTTGGCTCTGTTACCCATAATAGTTGAAGCTAGCCAATTCCCCGTCTCTAAGACACATTTTACGGGAATTGCCATTAGGTCCTCATCAATTCCACCTATAGACGTTCCGTTCTCACATTTGGTCGATCGCTTAGATTATGTGGATAGGGCCTTACATTGGGGGTGCCTTTTGCTTCCTGTCTCAATGCAGATGCAAATGTCACTTGTTGATACTTCCATTATCTATCAAAAAATATTTCGACCAATACAAATGAACACAACTACCTTTATCAAAAATTCTTCCATGACACCCATCATAGCTCAACATACACCCTTACCCATAACTCAAACTACATCTAAACCCAAACCCACACCTACAACATCTTCCTCGACTAAACTTATTACCACCTTAGGGGTCGCCCCAACCACCAGCCTTACTCATCCACCTATCAAACTAGATTTAGCTACATACTCCAAAGTCAACACCACACCTACTCCAGCAACCAAACAAAAGAACCAAACCCATAGACCTCATAGCCTAGCTACACTGATCACACCTGCACCTGTCCTGTCCGTCTTAGGACCTCAGCTTTTGAGAATGGTTAAGAAACCTCCACCCGTTAATAAACCAAAAACACAACAGCCCATCCATTCCTCACAAACCTCTAACCTACCAAAGCACCCGACACAACTTACACTCGCACCTGCAACATCTTTACCACACATACCTCCAATAATTTTTGTAACTTCTTCACTACCCACTACACTTCAGTCTTTATCTCTCACACCCCCTGCATGACCCACGTCATCTAACTTCACATCACTGCCTTTATCCCCCTGGGTAACTCGCCCTCTTCCCTTTTCTTCTTTTCCTTCTAGATCCTGTGCACCCATATCACCTTTACCCAAGAAGGTGCAACCTAAAAACAAAAATCTGCCACCCTCCAATAAGGTAGTCAAAATAACCGCATACCCTCCTACCCGTTCATCTACCATACCCCTACCCAAGAAAAAACGACCAATATCCATGACCACGCCAGCACCCAAAACCATAGCTTGACCTACTCCCCATCTGGAAAGGACCATTCCTCAACAATCAAATACACCTACACCCAAACCCACTTTCACTTCACATTGCGACCCACTAGTAGGGTCCTATGCCAAAATCTTAACCAACCTCCTTGAAACTTTTGTCATTACATTACCGCTACTCAGACCTTATGACCCCCTCAAACCCAAGTTAAAAGGGTTTGATGACACTAAAATTTGTGCCTACCATCGTGTGCTAGGGCACGATGTAAAGAACTGTAAGGTCTTTAAAATCGTCCTTATCTAGTTGTGTCCTCCAGAAGCCAAATTTGACGATGATGACCTTCTAGATGAGGACCCTGCTTCACCAACACCCATTCCCACACTACCCACTCAACAACCATGACCTCCACCCCCACAGCTCCTAGAACCACCTCTAAGATTCAAAATTAACATGGTTCGCATTAGAGAACTTGCCACGCCACCACCCAAATGTCGTTGTAACCAGATCACCTCACGAGGATTTTTTCCTCCAGTAGGTTTTTTTCCATCATGTCGTTATACCACTCACCCTACACCTTCTCTATTTTCCAACTCCCCTCAAATCAACATGATACACGTCACTACACATGCTCAGAAGGATAAAGGCAAGGAAAAGGCAACTGAATTGCCAACCAACCCTATACCCAACATACCATCTACACATACACCTAATATTACTATCTGCAGCCCCACACACCCTATTTCTAATGGGGTCACTCATTGAACCACGCTCATACACATTACACCAGTATCACCTCAAATGTCCTTATATGACATCATTCAAACCACGAATCACATCGCCAAGCTCTCAATGGAGGTTCTTCCCATCTATTGAGTGTTTTTGACCAATCAATGACACTACACCGTAGCCCCCATCATCACGCCTCATCATATACCTTCTCTTACCAATACCACCTAATCTTCACCCCACCTATTCAACAAGTTAGCTCCCGTAGCTGCTTAGAGGAGGAGATCACGCCAACACAAAAATGATGACCAGACCCAGGCGTCGTCTTCATATTGTCCAATCGATGACATTATGGGTGGGAGGGGTGTGATGATGGGAGGGGCGCTAACATGAAAAGCAATTCATTCCAAAGCATCACTCAAATGCACATAACCTGATAATACCATGCATAAACATCATGTCATGTTGTGTTCATCAATGATGCTATCAGCTCTACACTAGGCACCGTCATCATCCATGTTCCGGAGGGCCCCCAACGTCAAGAGTATGCATGTCGTGGAGGGGAAAGACAATATAACTTGTTGCGTGACAGACCCTGTGAATTCATGTCATGGGTTGAGTTCCTTACACTTGGCCTCCATTATGAAAGTTTGCGCACGAAGGGCCACACTACACATACGAGCTGAGCCATCACCCTTTCAAAACAGCAACACGTGATCTATTTGACCCAAAAGGACATGCTCCTACCCAGGTAAAGGGCTACCTCTGTGACCACATCCCCTTCATCTAGCCTGTTGCTTACCAAAGACCAGTGACCCTCAACCGTACATGCCTCTTCACACTCCCTACAAACACCACAAACTACACAGCCAACCCATCCTTTCGAATCTGGAAACACTACTCAAAATTGTGCGGATAACACACTTTTATACCTCTTCTCAACTGACCCCTTTTTAGCATTATATGGTTCCCAACAACCTTCTAGCCCGTCCCCTTGAGGGTGCAAACTAAGGTCCGAGATGTTGGGACCATTCAACATCAACAATAGGTTCTGGCTCGTTTAAAGGAGCTTTAGCTTATCACAAAACAGGATGAAACAATAAGCAGCTCAAAATGTAGTTGAAAGACATTTGAAATTGGTGATTTGGGTTTGGTACGTCTCTAGCCTACAAATAGTGTCTAAAAAGCAACAGCAAAAGGACAACAAAATGCTCTCAAATAACTATGGCCTATAAGGTCTACAGAAAATGGCAGGTGCTTATAAACTAGAGTTACTCCATCTTCAACATACACAGTATTCCATGATGTCAGCCCTGAATGAAGAAGGTCTTGGCATAGCAATTTGGATCCCAGACAGAGTTACCCGAACTTGACGAGGAGAAAGACTTCAGTTTGAGCCAGAGAAGATTCTGAACAGTACTAAGAGACTGAGAACTAGAGACATTAAGGAATATTGATCAAGTGGACGCATTGAGCATAGAAGATGCCACATGGGAGGATAAAGTTTTACAGCAACATTAGGATTATGCAACATTAAGGACAACATTGGTTTGAAGGGGAAGGAACTCTAAACCCTTAAACCTATTTCTGATTAGGGGATATGAGAGCTGAATTGTGGCTTACATATCCTTTTATCTATATCATATTAAACTTTTCATGCTTATGGCGGCCGGGGATGGCCAAATATGATAGTATATATAGGGAGTGTAGGGTAGAGTTCATTACATTTGAAGCATTTGATTCTTATCTATATGTTTGGAGGTTGCCCATCAAAAGTGGCAAAGCTATTACACATTGGATATTCAGATAATTATTCTGAAATTGTGGTATTTTGTGTTTCTATTTTACTCATATCTGAATTATACTAGTTAATTTCATTACAGAACACCGTCAATGATCGCACTGATCTGAGGATTGGTAGGTACTCCCCAGACTCACTGCTCTTCGATCATAATTCAGAGTGAAGCCTTGCCCCCCCATAACATAGCTGACCCTCAACTTTTAGCTCTTCTTCTTGTAGGAAGCCATCCTTACCAAAAAAACTCTATTTGCAGTTCAGGTTTTAGTCCTTTTAAACCTAAGCGAAAAACATAATGAAAAGGCACTCCTGGATCAATTTTTATGGTTCTGCTTGGCTTGCATTTTGAGGTGAGAGGGCAAGTTATGCATTTATTTGTTTCTCCTCACCTGCTCCTCCTTCATATTTGGTGTATTCCAACTCTTTCTGAGGGTGCTTGGATCATATTCTCATCATTTCTTAGAATTGTGGGTTTGTTCCTATTCGATTTTATCCAACACTTTTCTTCATCACTTTTCAATTTCACGGAACAATGCGGTCTAGAAGAAACGTGTCAGTTACCCTCCCACCGTCACGGCTATACAAACCGGCGTCGGTTCCAGGTCCTTTGTTAACCTACCCAAACGCACATTTTAGTCATTTTTTCTTTCATTTTTCGAGTCCCTGTCACTGTGCTAATCATTCACCATTGCCTGTAAAACTCATTAGATTGGCAACTTGCCCAGATTTGACCAATATACCATGTTTTCACTCAATGTGATTTCCCCCACAGTGACCGGCTTGTGGTTTGGGGGTTACCTGTAACAGGCGTTCGGTTTACTAACTGACATCGGTTATCCTGTGTCATTTGCACACTGACATGTAGTACTAACCACTTTGTACCACCTATTTCACTGTCCCTGTGTTTCCTATGTCATACGGAAGAACAGACCCAGATGTCAATATTGGTCAATGGTGCTGACCAAGACAGCAGTTTAACTCGTATCCACCACCAGTTCAATCACCCCACCTAGTCCTTCACAAATTCCATTATCAGCCAGGGATTCCTTCCAAACTATCACTATCATTACCGGAGAGAGGAGTTCACCACAACTCCTGACAAAACCCCACCGCCTTTATAATTTATTTTATCATTTGTCCACTCGGATGCCTCAGGTCAAATTGATATACGGCCCATGATCGATCTATCCACGCCTAGATCCCACTCCGGCGTCAACCCCATCTGGCTCAATGACTGCCTTGCATCTACTACCCCCCAGTTTTTCATAGAGGACTATACACGTAAGGTGCCAATCTACTACATCCGTACACCACAACATCCACATACCTTCGACAACCACCCAGAACAAAACCCTCACTGCCCCTATGGTCTTGCAATTATACCCGTAGCGACACTACCACCCCCGTGCGGTGACCCCTACCCCTTTTTAAAACATTGTCCTCTATTCCATGGTCATTAGCCCCCCATTGTCATAGGGTTACCACAAACCCTTCCACCTTGTATACGTTACTAGCGCACCTCCCGTTTCATCTATTATTCCATCGGGTCCGTCCCCTGTTATACATTCTTCTCAATCACCTACATGGAACACCATTACTGGGGGGTCACCCCCTTTATACGCCAACAACAACCCCTACGCTACAGGAGGAACCCAATTCATCACAACCCTACCAACAACCAAATCAAATGATGTTGGACAAGATGGAAACTTGGAGGCATCGGTTCTTATTCCAAAACTCTCACCTATGACGAAATTTGCAAACGAGCCCATCCACCATCCATCCTATTCATCCATACCCCGTATATTGGGAGATGCCTAAATTCAACTGCTTCAATAGCAAGGAAAGACCCGCATAACATGTGCGGTCGTCAAAACATGGTGCTAACATAATCGCTTGCGATGATGTTTTGATCATAGAGCCTTCCCCATGTTCTGATGGACCTGCATTAGAATTGTTAGGGGTTACAATAGGACACTTATATCTCATTCAATCAGGTGCCCAGCCTGATTGGATCATTCTCCATCAATATCGTCAGAATTACATGACGATCCTATACTCCACTAGCAGTATGAAGATGAATCTATCACAGATTGTAGTCACTCGTGACGTAGCCTAATCAATCAACTTTCACCTTCCCACTAATACAAAAAAGAACTCATTTGAGCTCTTCACGTGGGCTTGTGCTAGCACCGATCTCTCCACCTTGCAGGTCCCAGACTTTTCTAAACATTGACGAAGAGATTCACCATGGCACGAAGTTAGAGATGGCACCATCGAAGAGAAGAAAACCAATTACATAATAAGAATTTAGGCATTAAAGTTGAATGAACTTTTCTCTTCCCCAGCCCACCCAACAATTATTCCAAACCGAAGGAAATTGCAATGCCCATGGTACTAAGGGCCGGCCAAATCATCCGCCAAATCAGGCTACCCCCTCCTCTAGTCTCTCACCCATCCAGACTTTTCAATTCAGAAGAGAACAATAGAAATACACCCCAATTGGGAGCCTTACTCTTCTGTCTTAGAAAAGCTTATCAAAGCCAGGGGCCATCACCCTTCTACCTATAAAACCACACACTGGTTTTGATCATGCTTGCCCCATGACCACATGGTATAAAGAACACGACTTCTGTAACTATCATCGAGTAAAGGGTCATAGTGATGTCAATTGCATCACTTTAAAAAAACATTGACCAAGAAATGCTCGAGAAAGGCAAGTTAACCATGGATAATCCTAATGCACCTGCCAACCAAAACCTACACATCTTCAAGAAACCATTTCCTAATCATGCCCCTTCGTCTGATCAAACCAATGAGGCCTCAACTCATGATACCCCATACCTGCTGAGGTCCACGCTATTTTTAGTGATGCACCTGTTAATTCCCAATCACCCCATATTCCATCCATAGAGGAGATTCTAGCCCGAAATGCTCCTTCCACATCGGAACCAACCTCCCCTTTTCCTTCACCCATAGAGGAACACCTTTCACCTCTTTCCTCACCTATGGAGGATTCTTCCACTAACATTAAGACCATTTCACCTTTGGCTTCTCCACTTAGAAAACCGATACCCACAATACTTCTTTCAGTTCACGGAGGATACTTGTTTGCATCCCTCCACCCACAGAGGAGCTCCCACCATCTCCTCCACCTATAGAGGAGAATCCATCATCTCCTCCCCCTATCACAGACCTAGTTGAGATACCTTTGCCTCTTGGTGCGCATTCTCCATCAGCTACCTAAGATCCTATGGACCTACTTTTGGATCTGTTACCCATAGTAGTTGAAGCTAGCCAATTCCCCATCTCTAAGACACATTTTATGGGAATTTCCATTAGGTCCTCATCAATTCCACCTATAGACGTTCCGTTCTCACATTTGGTCAATCGCTTAGATTATGTGGATAGGGCCTTACATTGGGGGTGCCTTTTGCTTCCTGTCTCATGCAAATGCAAGTGTCACTTGTTGATACTTCCACTATCTATCAAAAAATATTTCGAACAATACAAATGAACACAACTACCCTCTATCACAAATTCTTCCATGACACCCATCATAGCTCAACATACACCCTTACCCATAACTCAAACTACATCTAAACCCAAACCCACACCTACAACATCTTCCTCGACTAAACCTATTACCACCTTAGGGGTCGCCCCAACCACCAACCTTACTCATCCACCTATAAAACTAGATTTAGCTACATCCTCCAATGTCAACACCACACCTACTCTGGGACCCAAACAAAAGAACCAAACCCATAGACCTCATAGCCTAGCTACACCGATCACACCTGCACCTATCCTGTCCGTCTTAGGACCTCAGATTTTGAGAATGGTTAAGAAACCTCCACCCTGTCAATAAACCAAAAAAACAACAGCCCATCCATTCCTCACAAACCTCTAACCTACCAAAGCACCCGACACGACTTACACTCGCACCTGCAACATACCTCCAATCAATTTTTGTAACTTCTTCACTACCCACTACACTTCAGTCTTTATCTCTCACACCCCCTGCATGACCCATGTCATCTACCTTCACATCACTGCATTTATCCCCCTGGGTAACTCACCCTCTTCCCCTTTTCTTCTTTTCCTTCTAGATCATGTGCACCCATATCACCTTTACCCAAGAAGGTGCAACCTAAAAACAAAAATCTGCCACCCTCTAATAAGGTAGTCAAAATAACTGCATACCCTCCTACCCGTTCATCTACCATACCCCTACCCAAGAAAACACGGCCAATATCCATGACCACACCAGCACCCAAAACCATAGCTTGACCTACTCCCCCTTTGGAAAGGACCATTCCTCAGCAATCAACTACACCTACACCCAAACCCACTTTCACTTCACATTGCGACCCACTAACATGGTCCTATACCAAAATCTAAACAAACCTCCTTGAAACTTTTGTCATTACATTACCGCCACTCAGACCTTATGACCCCCTCAAACCCAATCCAAAAGGGTTTGATGACACTAAAATTTGTGCCTACCATCATGTGCCAGGGCACGATGTAAAGAACTGTAAGGTCTTTAAAATCGTCCTTATCTAGTTGTGTCCTCCAGAAGCCAAATTTGATGATGATGACCTTCTAGATGAGGACCCTGCTTCACCAACACCCATTCCCACACTACCCACTCAACAAACCATGACCTCCACCCCCACAGCTCCTAGAACCACCTCTAAGATTCAAAATTAACATGGTTCGCATCAGAGAACTTGCCACGCCACCACCAAAATGTCGTTGTAACCAGATCACCTCACGAGGATTTTTTCCTCCAGTAGGTTTTTTTCCATCATGTCGTTTATACCACTCACCCTACACCTTCTCTTATTTTCCAACTCCCCTCAAATCAACATGATACACATCACTACACCTTGCTCAGAAGGATAAAGGAAACTGAATTGCCAACCAACCCTATACCCAACATACCATCTACACATACACCTAATATTACTATCTGCAGCCCCACACACCCTATTTCTAATGGGGTCACTCATTGAACCACGCTCATACAATTACACCAGTATCACCTCAAAATGTCCTTATATGACATCATTCAAACCACGAAATCACATCGCCAAGCTCTCATGGAGGTTCTTCAATCTATTGAGGTTTTGACCAATGACCCTACACCCGTAGCCCCCATCATCACGCCTCATCATATAACTTCTCTTACCAAATTACCACCTTCATCTTCACCCCACCCTATTCACCAAGTAGCCTCCCGTAGCTTCTTAGAGGAGGAGATCACGCCACACCAAAATGATGACCCAGACCCAGCTCTCTTCATCTTTGTCCACATCGATGACATATGGGTGTGATGGGTGATGATTGATGGGGGCGCTAACATTAACATCATTTCATCCCATGCATTCACTCAAATGCGCATACCTGATAACTACATGCATAAACATCCTGTCATGTTGTGTTCATTCAATGATGCTATCAGCTCTACACTAGGCACCGTCATCCTCCATGTTCACGTGGGCCCCCACACTATTCTAGAGTTATTCTATGTCTTGGAGGGGGAAATCCAATATAACTTGTTGCTTGACAGACCCTGAATTCATGTCATGGGTTGCGTTCCTTCCACTTTGCATCATTATGTAAAGTTTGAGCACGAAGGGCACACCTACACTATCCGAGCTGATCCATCACCTTTCAAAACATGCAACATGCTCTATTGACCCAATGACATGCTCATACCCATTAAAGCGTCTACCTCTGTGACCACCTCCACTTCATCTACGCCTCTGCTTACCAATACCATTGCCACCTCCACCGCACATGCCTCTTCCACTCCTACCGACACCACAACCTCCACAGCCAACCCATCATCTTCCTAATCTGTTAACGCCACCTCCGCATTGACCTCCAACACATCATCTATTTTAGCTACCCACATACCAACCACTAATCCCTTAGTAGGCATTTTTCAATGCCTCACCCTGGGGGAGTACCACCTATATAGTGTTAACACATTCGTTACTCCACAAGATTATGGAAGTCTTCATCAACATCCTCGTTATGATCACCGCATAGGAGAACACCTCCTTTATGGTCCTCTTAATCTTCGTACTAGTCTCACCTATGGGGGACCTGATACTACCTCTTACACACCCAAACCACCATCACAAACCCACCCATTTTCCACTGACTTCCAGTCTCTCACCAATCACCGTTTTTCCCACACCTTCCTCCACCGATGTGTGTGGAAGGGTTTTGGTTTTGAATTTTAAAAGCAAGGCTGCCATACCATTATTCCATGTACCACCCGCAAACATAACGACTGTAGTGGTATCAGATTTCCTAAACCACCTACCAAACAGGCCCACATTGAACTCATCAAGGACATCAGCCCTTCTCCACCTTCTTCACCCACTCCGCCTTCATCACCACCTTCATCGACGAAGTTGATGGATCCTGACTCTATCCCTCCTAATTTTTTTTTTCATAAACACCATTTCATTGGGCCTTTGACTTATCAACGCGAGGGTGAGGCCCCTTTCTCTCTTCCCTTCCTGTATCCTAAAATGATTGATAACGATACACCTTCAATTAACGTTGTTCCATGTTAGGATGATGAATCCATACTCACCTACCTTGGTGCAGAAGACTCATAGATTCATCAGTCATTACCCTCTGAGACGCAAAACATGTTGAATGAATCGACTATCGAAATCAACATTCATACTTAGGATGACCCACACATCCTAAAGATCGGTCAGTCTTTAAATGCTGCTGAGTAGGAAGCCACCACTTCTTTTCTCAAAGAGCATAACCACATTTTCACTTGGTCTTACGTAGACATGCCCGGTATTGACCCCACCATAGTGGTCCACAATATCGTAACCATTCCCGATGCCAAACCCATAAACAAAAGCTAAGGAAAATGTACCCTTGTATTGCCCTTCTCGTCAAAGAAAAACTTTAACACCTTCTTTCCATTTCCTTCATATTACCCATTGATTATCCTCATTGGATTTCTAACATTGTCCCTATTACTAAGGTGACAGGGGGACTCTACATTTATATGGACTTCCATGACCTCAACCTAGCCTGCTTGAAAGACGACTTTCCCTTACCCGGTATTGATCAACTGGTTGACCTTACCACTAGTCACGAGATGCTATCACACATGGATGGATTCTTAGGTTATAACCAAATCTTGTTTTCCCCAGAAGATCAACACAAGACCTTATTCATCACCCCTTGGGGGACCTTTTGCTATCGAGTCATGCCTTTTGGCCTTAAAAATGTTGCTTGCACATATCAGCGGGCTATGACTTATATCTTCCATGATATCATGCATCATATATTGGAAGATTACATGGATGACCTTCTTGCCAAATCTAAATGCCACTCCAAACACCTTGCCATCCTCAAAAAAATCTTTGACCATCTCCTTAAATATTGTGTTCACATTCATCCTAAGAAGTGCGTCTTCATGGTCCTCTTAAGAAAACTCCTGGGCTTTATGGTTTCCCTACATGGTATAGAAGTTGACCCTGCTAAAGTCAAGGCCATTTTGGAAATGCCTCCACCCACTAACCTTAGACAACTCCATAGTCTGCAAGGTAAATTACTATCTATTCACCATTTCATTTCACAATTATCTGATTGGTGTTAACCATTTCATCATCTTCTCAAGAAGGATGTCTCCTTTAAATGGCCTTAAAACAGTACCTTCTCCAATCACCTATATTCATTCCACCTAAAGACGATCAACCTTTCTACCTATACATCTCATCTACTGATCACTCCTTGGGAGCCATGCTTGCTCATCGTGATGAACAACACAGGGAGCAGGTGGTTTATTACATAATCCGTACTCTTTTGGAATATGAAACCCAATACACCCATCCTGAAAAAATCTACTTAGCCTTAGTTTTCGTTGCCACCAAACTTTGCCATTACCTACTCAACCATAAAACCTATGTTGTGACTAACAATGACCCCTTACACTTCATGTATGCCAAAGCTTATCAAAATCAACGTGCCACATGCTGGCTTATAATTTTAGCTGACCTTGACCTCAAATTCATTCATCAAAATTCCATCAAGGGCCAAGCTATCGCCGACCATTTGGCCAATGCACCTATTTCTGGGGATCAACCCTCTAATTTTGACTTTCCAGACGAGTCAATTGCTACCCTTTCCCTAGATGAACCCCCTTACCAAATGACACTCTTCTTCGATGGTTCTAAGTGTCAGTGTGGGGGTGGGGCTGGTATTATCCTCATTCTACTTGATGGTGAACCCATGCCTTTGTCTTTCAAACTCGATTTTGAATGCACAAACAATATCACCGAATACGAAGCACTCGTATTAGGTCTCTAAGCTGCCTATGCCCTAGATGTCAAATCAATCAACATATTTGGTGATTCTCAATTGGTCGTAAACCAAGTCAATGGTATATACCAATGTCGTAACAAGCTACTTCAAAAGTATAAACATCATGTAGACATAATTTTGACCACCTTTGACCATTACACCCTTCAAACCGTCCCACGTTCAACCAACAAATTTGTAGATACCATGGCATGCTTGGCTTCCCAAATATCTGCTTTGCCCACTGATTCTAAAATTTTTGTCACCATACAATGACTCCAATCACCTTCTTATTTATAGCGTGAATTTTACTCTATCGGAACCGCTATCCCAGACCCGAGTGACCTTTGGTACAAACAATACTCTGACTATCTTTCTTTCTCCATATTACCTCCTAATCTCACCCGTAACAGACAACGCGCCTTCCTTAAAAAGGTCTCTCGTTACGTCATCCTGGGGGGCCTCCTCTATAAGTGTGGATTTGATGGTATTCTCTTACGATGCCTCACAAGTTTTGAAATTTCTTATACCATTAAGTAAGTTCATGATGACATATGTGGAGGTCACTTCAGTGGCCTTGCTGTTGCTAAATGTATTCTTCACCTAGGCTATTACTGGACGAACCTTAACTATGATTGTTGTGAATATGTCAAACGTTGTGTAAAATACCAAGAACATGCCAATACTCATCATACATCTAGTCACGCCTTACAGGTCACCCGTGACCTTTGGCCCTTCTCTTAATGGGGTTTGGATCTTATCAGAGAGATCAACCCCCATTCTTCCCAATGACATCAATGGATCATCACCGCTACCGAATACTATACAAAATGGGTGGAAGCTATACCACTCATCTCCACAAAAGCTGAGAAAATATGTGAGTTCATCAATCATCACATCATTTGTCGCTTTGGTGTTCCTCATCACCTCATCACTGACAATGGAAAAAAATCCACTAACAAAACCCTAAACAAAATTCTTATGAAAGTGGTTAACGATATTGGGAAGGATTGGCATATGCACATTCCTTTTTCCTTGTGGGCATACCACACTAGTAATCGCACTTCCACTGTTGCCACACCATTTTCTCTGGTCTACGGTACTGAGGCGGTTCTACCTCTCAAAGTCCAGATTCGCTCACTCTGCATTTCTCTCCATGACATGCTCAACAATGATGACTTTCGTTAGGACCATTTAGCATAGCTAGATTTATTAGACGAACGTTGTCTTAACGCTCTTGATCACCTTCAATTTTACCAAAAATGTATAAAACGTTCCTACGAAAAATGTGTCCATGAACAAACCTTCCAAGTCGGTGACCTTTTCTTAAAAGAAAATCAACATGTAACCAAAGCAGAAAAAGTAAACAGGGTAAATTTGCTCCTAATTGGCTTGGACCATACATCGTGACTCATACTTATAGATCAGGTGCTTATCGTTTATCTTCACTCGATGGTAAACCTGAACCTGAGCCCCTTAACGCCTTGCATCTTCGACCATTCTATTGTAGAATTTTAGTCCTACCTCACCTTTTTTCTCTTTCCACACTCGTCCCTTGAGCGCTATCCACTTCATACACCTCACCAAGGATTAAATAAGAATCATGTGAGTACCTGTCACTTGTTATCTTCTCTTGAATATGTGTACCACGGCGCTGCACATAGCATGATTCTCATAGATAATTTTCATCTACCTTTAGATGAGATCCCATGGTCGTTTCACCCTGCTATTTGAAAAAGAATCTTATTCTTCACCTTGGTCTTGTCCATGACTTAAAAGCCCTCACATGGGACCCAAATCCTTGAGTCAAACTTCTAATATAAAAGATGACTCCCTCAAAAGGACATCTTCCTCTTGACAACTATTGCTATAAATAGATCACTCCCTCGAAGGACAGCTATGTAAAGCCCTTAAAAAAAAGAGAAAATTTTAAGCTTCTCGCATGGATCAGCTTCATGAAGACCTCAAGGAGTTAAATTCCTCATCCCATATAGACTTGCTGCTTCGATCAATCTTTCTCAAATACAAGTCAAAACAGAAAAAAAATTAGTCATGGACTTGCCCATTGTGACCTTGGATGTCTTGCCTGAAGAGCATGCTAATTCATGCCATATAAAAAATTAACTACCTTTCACCCTTCTCACCATTCCCACTCCCATTTCCTACCGCCTCAAGAGACCTCTTAGAAACCAAGATATTTGGTGATCATGTGACTACTTTTTACCTTAGAACAATCAATCATGCAATGTCTTTAGGGTCTTACATTCATCACCTCCTCCAAGGTATGATCTACTCGATATGTTCCTAACCAATTAGGTGGCTTTATTTCCCCCTCTTATCTTTTAGCCATTTTTATTATGTTTTGATTACCTTATACAAGACTTGGTCCTCAATGCTTACCTTTGGGGCAATCTTGTTCTTCTTTCGCCACAATCAACATCACCTATACCAATTTTCCTATAATCCACCCACACCTAACAGACCTAAACCCACAACATACCTAAAACCTACTAACTCATTTTCATACCTCATCCTATTCTTCCCTGGTTCATGGGAGAACTACATCGGCCTGAGGTCCCTTTTCACCTGGACTATGTAGGCAGCACTCCGAGGGCATGGGGCCCTTGGCGATTAGCTCGGCCACTCTCTACCCTAAAAAATTCATCTTTTATCTTCCTAACATTACATCATACCCCACTTAGTTTCCCTTTTCTATCCAAAATTAGAAATTAAACCACATACATAATACGTTGCTTCATATTTTAATCCTCATCACAACATACATTTATTACGCCTACCATGTCTCTACCATCATCATGCATGTCTTATACCACATCTCACATATGACCCATATTATTATTCATTGCACAAAATAATGAATCAAAACTTCACCTACTTTTAACTTAACCATGCCTAACACATGACCTAACTCCACCATGCTTAAATAAACCTGACTCAACCATGCCTAAATAAACCTGACTCAACCATGCCTAAACAAACCTGACTCAACCATGCCTAACACATGACCTGACTCGATCCATGCCTATGACCTAACTCAATCATGCCTAAAACATGACCTGACTCGATCCATGCCTATAACCTGACTCAATCAATGCCTAAACCAAACCTGACTTCATCATGCCTAACTCACCTAATTTCCATCCATATCAAAACAACAAATCAAAAGTCTCATCCAAACATCAAAAAATCAAAAATCTCATGTATCTCATCATATACATAAATGTGTATCTCAATACAACATACATGGTTATCCCATCATGTCCATCATCTCAAAATCATCAGCACGCAGGCTGATACTCAATACAAAATGTCATCAACATGCAGGCCGGTCTCATATACAATAAAATAATGAACCAATGCAAAATATCTTCGGCACATAGGTCGGTATATGCTCAAAATATATAACAAACACTTTCATACATCCTCATTATCTTCAGCACACAAGCTGGTATATATCAAAAAATGACTATAATACATCAAAAATCAAAAGCCAAATATCAAGTGTCTCGGTGGATATCCTCCATCTCTGTATCACCTGTACCCTCTGCTTCCTCTGCCCCTATCTGGTGACTGGCTAACATCTCCCCACCCATCATAGGTGGTGATTGAGTCCCTACTGGCACCTCACCTAGAGCTAGTCTCTGTGCGCTAGTATCCTCTCCCTGATCTGGCCTCGAAGATCGATGGCCCCCTGTGCTCTCCACATTGTGAGTGCGGGATCTAGTCCTCTCACTTGACGCCTGTTATGCCCGGTACTCTCCATAGGATAGAAAGTCTATCCTGACCACCATCAGATGGTCCTGGTAGTATCTCGCCTCACCTAGGGCATCCCGTAACCTAGATATAGGCACGGTCTATGGTGGCCCCATACGCCTCGGCCCCTGTATCTATCCTGCGGGACCCTATCCCACTCTTGCCTATGAACTGAGACCTTGGTACCGGTGCCTGTGGTGGTACCCCCTGCCCCTGTGCTTATATCTGGGCCTCTAAGGCCCCAATTTGTGCCTAGGCTGTGGCCAACTGGCCCTGCAAACCTGCCACCTATGCCTGTAAGGTTGTTACCTAACCATCCTCCTCCTCTCCGTCTCCATCCCCACCACTAGCCATCTAGGCCTATAGGATGGCCACTTGTACATGTAGCTACGCTACCTCTTTCTCTAAACTCACAAGCTGTGTCTACACCATACCCAACTAGGTAATCAGAGTAGCCACCTGCCCCTGTAGGGTGTCTCTATGCATCGTGATGGTGGCTAGATCCGGCTACCCCAGTCTGGGTGGTATGGCTTGTAAATGACCCACCCACCACTTTCTATACCTATCTGTGACACCGACATCATCTATCTGCCAATCCACTACCTGCTCCTCCTACCCTATGGGCATTGAAGGATGTGGTAGAGATAAGGGACCCTCAATGTCGTCTCTCATATACTGCGGGAAGGGTAGAGGTACGTCCTGTAATAGCCCGAACTACCGCCTAAATCTGTCCACCGGGATCATCTCGTGCTCCCTGACACAGTGACCATGTATCCATCTCAATAGCTAGAGCTCAACTAGCTCCTCATGCATATTCCTATATAAGGGGAATCCCACATACAGCCTCCATATAATGTCCACTCCGGAAAACCCCTCCAATAACTGTCAGAAATAGGCCACATCATGTGTGGGCCTGTTTGATCTCTGCTTTATAATAGCCGGCACCCATTGCCTTTACCCTATCCACAAAAATATCAGTGGGAATGCATCTGCTCGGGGCATCTCTAATGGCCGCACACAAACTATGTGCTCATAAGCCTAGCAGTGTATTAAGAAGGTACAACATAAGCTGAACCTACGAAGCTACCCATATGCCCATAACTCTCTGTACAGCTGCACCAGGAATGCTAGCACCCAGGAAAAGTGGGTCTCATCTATCATCATGTCGTGGAGTACCCCCATCAACGATCAGGGAAAACATCCACCCTCTGCATCTAGAAGTGTAAAGCAGCACATTGCCTCCATCAAAAGAACCACTAGCCTCGTCTCCTCCAGAAAGGCTAGGTACATCTCTCCATATTGAATGCTGGCACTATGGAATGTCAGCTTAGCCATCCCCTCACCAAAAACCGTCAGCATTAGCTTTTTCAAGGTCTCAAAGGAGATAGAGTAGACCTACGTATCCAATATGGGTAGCCATAGAATCCTGAACACGTCCTCTAGGGTGACAGTGATTTCACCCGTCGGAAGGTGGAATGTGTTGGTCATGGAATCCCATCTATCGATGAGTGCGACCATCAAACTAGGATGTTGAAATGCATGTCGATAGCACTGGACCCCACTCAAGCCCACCACCTCCACATGCTGCATCTCCTCAGGGGTTGCTGCGCCATGCATTATCATGAGCAGTGGTGGAACCCTATCTTGCATACGTAGCTGATCTCTCCCCTGCATCTAATACAACCCATACATTAATCTACATTTATCACACCCATACTTACCCCCTATCATTTCCCAACACCCTATTTTACCCCTACCCATCTTCGTCACCCAACCTATAACACTTTTGGCCCCTTATTCCCCAAAACCAGACTAGTGCCGGTTATCTCTAACCAACCCCGGTCACCCCTTAAGTGGCATCGGTCACCTATTTGGTGACCAATACCGGTTCAACCCTACCGACTCCGGTGTCTGTCGCAGCGAAAACACGTGACCCCCAAACCCCCTTTTTCTCAAAAACTTCCCACCCTGACCCTTTTACCTACCTAAATACACCTATACCTTCCTTACACCTCAAACACTCCCCTCCTCTCCCACTTATTTCTCTCCCCCTTCATATTTAACCCACTTTACCCTTCCATTTCCAAATTTTATTCCCTCACCCAAAATAAAAACAACAAAACAATTTTAAAATCCTCTAATCTATCTAACCAAATCCAAGTAGAGTTGGATGCTTATGTCATCGTGTTACCGTTGTCGTGGTGGCATGTCTGGCCACTGCACCGGTGGCCCGCTTGATCCCTCTCCAGCCTCTACCATCACCAAATCTCCACCCATGTCTCCAACCAATCGAATCACATGCACCGATCCTATGGACCCACCTCTCACCAACCAATCACTTGCCGTTCACACCACCAACTCAACACTCTGTTCTGTCTAGACACTTTTCCCTCTTTTCTCTCTCTTTTGTCATTTTCTCAAAGTGCTATATGACAAATGAATAACAAAAAACATAGATTTTTTGTATTTGTATAACAAACCCTACCCTAACTAATGCCGGTTCACATTCACTCGGCATCGGTCTCATGCCCATACCTTACCATGGTCATCTACCCTTGACTGGCATCAGTCACTCTCTTAGGCACTAAACCCAACAATTTACCCTATTACCCTACCTATCCCTCCTTTTTCTTCCACACCTACACTTTACCCTAATCATTTACCCCACCTCACCTTTACCCAAACCCATTTATCTCACCCTCCTAACCTCATCAATTCCTACCTACCCTTTTCCTCTTTTTCGGGACTCATTATTTTACCCCAACCTCATGGCCTTACCCGTTCCGTCACCTAAATTTTTGGACCTAGACCATTGCTAGTAGACCTTTTCCCTCATGTGTTCATGCCATACCTTTTGGCACTGTTACCTGTGTTGTTTACCTAATGACCTTAGCTAGCCTATTGTCCGTGACCGTTTATCTTGACCCTACCTTTGTTTTACCGGAACATACCTAAACGTTCCTGCACCTAACCTACATTGTGTTTCCTAACAATATCCTATACCTTGGATACCATAATCATTTCGACCTTGTTTGGATAAACCTATCGAACTTAGACGATCGTAGAGTATGACTTCTCTTCAACCTGGTAGCATGCTACAGTTTATACGTGTGCGCGCATTCGACTATTACTGCCTTTGACCTTGACCCATTACCTAGATTTTCCTGAGTAGATCTTTAACCCTTTTTTCCCTTGTTCCCCACCTTCCCTTTTATCACATTTACCTTTTATCAAACCACTCACTGACTTCTACCTCCTACCTCGTTCAATTCTTGGTTTGAGGGGGATCACCTTGACCCACACATGGGGAAACCATATCTTATTTTTGTTCAGTGTCACTTACCAGTACAAGCTACACAATAAAAAGGGGAAAAATGTCGACACTAAAATTAGGTCACACTCCCCTTTGGTCCCTCAACAAATAAACACCCTTCATCACATTAACCTAGCCATGGCCCCCTTCACTCCACTAATGTTAATTTAATTAAATTAATTCATCATCCTCACCATATTTATTATTTAAATATCTTAATTAGGGATAATTTCCATATACATCTCACCTAGACACCTCATCAAGCCAACTCACCCTAAGATCTATTCTTAGTAAGTTGTCATAACTAACTAAGACTTACCCAAACACTAAAATTCAATGACTACATTCCCTCTAACCAAATTCATACATGCTTACAAGAAGCTATTCTAGTCTAATCCCCCGGTTAATGACATGAGACCCCATAAAATCAAGAGGATCTCCCTAGTTTAGTAAACCTAGGAAATCCCGCTTTGATCGACACCGGTTACCCCTAACCATCGCCGGTTAATCCGGAATTACCATTGGTCACATTTTAACCCCCAAAATAAACCTTATTTTTTAGGTTTGAAAAAACATTGGCACATTCCTGAGAGAAATCGCATCTTCTGAGAATGAATTTTAGTGAGAACACATGTGCAAGGAATGAGATCAATAATTTTCTCTTGCACAGCCATCCAACAGCCATCCAGCATTCGCCCCAGACACAGGATTTTCTCCAACCAAGAAAAAATGAATGCACATGTAGGCCCATGCAGAAGCTTTCCTATAATTGGTGATCCTCTGTAGCCTTCAACCCTCTTATCAACACCTTCATTCCTATCACTCACAAGTGCACCTAGAGACAAGGTTCCAAGTAAGTAGAACAGTTGTACTCCTGTTGGATCATTGGTTTCATCATTATATTATCCTCCTTTGTTTTCCTAGCCACCCATTGACCTCCTTTAATACTCACCCCTCTATATACCTATTAAAACCTCGCCAAACCCCACACAAACAGTCTAGTACCTCCTTCCAACCAATCAATTCCTTGTACAATCATAAGGGAGATCCAGAGCCCATTATATGGCATTCCCAATATTCCACATTAACCGGCACTGGTTTTCCCCAACTGGCGTTGGTAACCCTTAATCGGTGCCGGTCTCTATATTTACCCATACAACCCAGAACAATAACCTATCCACCTATTCCCACATCACCCTTTAATCACCTATGACCTACCTGAGACCTCTGTCAAACCTGCAGAGACCCAGAACTAGTTACTTGACCTTCGGATCTTATTTTAACTTAGCCTATTAGATTAGATCTTCCTTATTGTATTTTGGATGACATACTCAAATCATTTTAATTGCAATAGGATTTACTTTGTTACCTGCATTAAATTTTTTTTAACAGTGGAGTGACAGCCATCTAGGAAGTCTCATACTTCCTGGATCTAACACACGCTAGGTAGTTCGCTACACATATTATTTAATTCTTTCTGGTGGTCTTGTTTTTCATTACAGGTAGTTCCTCCTAGCCAAAAGGAAGTTATCATGATCAGTTATGGATCAATAATTCAACATGCGCACAACAACCCATCAACTAGTATTTCAACAGGTATTCCTCCTATGCCCATTACCCTATCTATTTCATCAATATTTCAAAGAAACGTCTAAGAATAAGGTGAAACACATCCCTCCTCTCAATGTCTCAAGTTCATATTGGGAAGAAAACAATAGAAATCCAGCCAAGGGAAACAAGAAGAAGAGTTCAATCAACAATAAATGACAAAGAATCTAAAAAGATGGGCTCTTAAGTTTGGTATTGAAAAGATTCCCTTGATGGTGAAGACAAAAGAGGAGGCCAAAATTGAAGAGAAACTGGTGGTCAAGTATAATTTTATAGCAGCTACGGAGCAATAAGAGAAAGATCCCAATGAAGAGGATATGACACAAAATTTGATAAGTTTGGCTCTGAGATTTGGAACCGATAAACTCCCCATGATGGTGAAACCTGTAGATGAAATTAAAGTTGGGGAACAAGTGATCAAGGTTGATTTTAAAGCCAATGTTGTAGCAACAGAGAAAGAAGAAGAGAGTGATGATCAACAATCTATTTTCTCAGAGTGTAGTTTCCATATTGGCACCATTTTTCAGAATTTTTTGATCATGCACCAATTACAAAATTGGAAGAGGAAGAATAGCCAGATCCAAGTCCAATTGAAGAGGAGCACATAGAGGTGAACAAGATAAATTCAGAGGCACTGAATCATGAGCAAGTTACACAGGAAGTTGGAAACTTCTCTCCCACTCAATCTCTCCAAAAATTTGATTTTGTGGAAGAGTTTGAACTCACTAGCTTCATGTTTGAAAATGAAACTTCGTATGGTGAAAATAATGCAAATTTGAAGGTCACCATGCAAGACGGAGAGAAATCATTGCAACAGGACAATGAAGAGCTTGATTTCCTATCAGACTTATAGGGATGTTTTGATGAGGAATAGCCATAGGATGCATGATATTTTCTACGCTCCTCAGCCATCTTTTAACTACAAGACCTTACTCTGCACCAAGAAGAAAGTTCAAGGACAACCTGTATTTGGCAACATGCGCTCTTGAGTCTACAATGTGGAAGAATTTGATCTTCAAATCCATACTGATTACGAGGAATGAAAAGAGCAAGAATTTTTCATATCCTCATACCTTCACTCAAGAGGTCATCAGTTGTCTGTAGATGTGTACAGAGAGAAGAATATCAACTGGCCGACAGACCCATTCCTCAAGAAGGTCACAAGAAGACTGCATGTTGGGAGTTAGTGTTTCAGATTATTTGCATACATTTGAAGCTGACTTCATACCATGCCCTATTAGATGCTTGGCTTCATTAGATCCAAGGGAGAAATCAAATCCAGTCATGCTTATTTTTTAGCATGAGGATGAACCTCAACATGCCAAGGATAAACAACCACACCTCTTAGAACCAAACAAGCAACAACTAGAAGATGTATACATATTATCTTTTGTTGATACCTTTGAGAATGAAGGAGTGGAAAATCAGTTTGCAGCCAACATTTCATTCTTGATCTCAAATAAGTCTAATGTCAAATCATTCACACGGCTTACAATTTTGAGGAAGGGCAGCTACTTTGCATTGCCAGCCAGTCATTGGTTTTTCTTGAAGGTTCCCATCTTTCTGGTTAGTGTAGGAGTAGGGATAGATTTTTTTTCATTAAAAGAAGTGCTTAAGCACACTCTTCATGTCTTACTTAAGGCATGTATGATTTCATATTTTGTATATAGATTTTTTTCGTGTTGCTCCAACCATTGTTGTGCATCATGACCTTCAGTTGTTGCAGTAAGAAACTCATAGTTGCATGTAATAGTTGCAAAATTCAAGTCAAGACAAATGTAGATCAACTAAAATCAATTGAAGAGGAAATATTAATGATTCTCTCCAAGAATAATTGTAGTAAGCCTCAATGCCCACGCATGCAATCAGAGACCATCTGATGACTGAAGCCAGAAATTAGCTCTAGTTAAAGCATCTTGTCAAAAGGAATGGAACATTCAAAAAAAGAAAAAAAAGAGGAACTTAATAGAGTTCCATGATATCCAAACTGAAATATGACCATCATTCAACCTCCATAGATTGCAGCTACATGAATGAGTGGAATTCAAGTTTAAAACAATTTTCTACTCTCACAAATCTGTATTTCAAGATTTTCTTATGAAGATTGAGAGTGCGAGTAGCTAAAGGCAGTTCTAGGTGCGAGAAATGACATTCTAAGCATTCCAAGATCAATATTTTCAAAGCTCAGGTCAACTCATGATGACCATATAGAATCCATGCCCAATGGATGGATACAAGAAGCTGGTCATGCCCCATTTAGCAGGCAAATGTCCCCATGATTCACAAATTTTTTATTGATTTCCACCCTCTAGTGAAAATTTAGGGAACAATGTAGGGCTTTCCACGAGGATTCTCGTAGGAAACAAATTGATTTCAGTGTCTGAGGGGATCTTGAGGGATTTGAACTCACAAGAGGAAATTCTTTGTTCTTCATGGTCTACATGGAACTCATAATTTAATTCAAAATTGGAGCAACGAACTTGGTGAGCTAAAATCCAATTCAATCTCCTTGAGCTCATAATGAGCTCAACCGAGATATTCTTCTTGCTAGAACGATCTGCCCCTCGAAGCAATGTAAAGTTGCCACTACCTCGCTATCAAGATCCATGACCTATTTGAAAGCCCATTCTCAGGTGAACTGAGCTAATTTAATACCAACTGAGCTCATACAAAGATCATGCCGAGTCAGCGTTGAATCGATATTCAGTGAAGCGGCCGAGCTATCCAATCACTTGAAAAGGGTGAGTGGTCAAGCTATTGGTTCATCGAGCCACTACAAGATCATATTAATTTGAGAATAATGAGCTACCTTCATTATGAGAAGATTGAGCCAATTTGTAAAGACTGAGAGAGATATCATCAAATATGAACGATGTGAAGGGGCCAAGCTATGCGGAACGGTCACCGATTTATGTTCATGGCATCAATTAGCTAGAAGGGTATGTGGATAGATCAAGGTGCAGAGAGATCCACCCAGGATGGCTCAAGCCACGCAGAAGATTTGTATTAGAGTGAAAGAGAATGAGCTATGTGTTGGAGTGACCAGGCCACCTTAAACAACCCTGAGCTATCTAGCTTGATGTCATCATCCTGCACATGTGCGATCGAGTTACTATTTAGGATGCTGAGCTACGCATCTATCGACCAAGATGGTAAGGAATGCATCGAGCCATTGCATCAAGGGAACAATCTCTATAATGGTGAGGTGGAATGAGCATGGTCGAGTCATCTCAATATAACACTAAGTCATGCTTTCAAATGGGAAATTGTTGAAGGTACAGGCTTTGCGAAGGTCTCCGAATCGAAGCAACACTTGGTGAAATGGCGGAATTTGGGTTGGCTCACTGAGCCATCTCAACGAGCCATGGGATGGTTCCTCGGTGAGTCGACATAACCGATGTGGAAATTGGAGGCCCATAGGGTCCATTGTACTTTGGGATATTTGTGCCCCAAATACCCGAAATCTCCAACTAAGCTTGACGATGTAGATGGATGCGGCCAAGTTGGGTGGAAGCGGTCTAGGCCACACTGGGACATGCGGGAAAAAGAAGTTCGACCTCGCCAATGGAGTAATATGTGGTATCAAGTTAGAATATGGGTAATGGCTTGGTCAATGACCCTTGCGGGTCAACGACGAGTCAACGACACCATGCGGGTTTGACGGAGGTACAGTGAACCGCTCATGGGTTTGAGCCGGTTCACAAGGAGTCATGCAGGTCCAACGAGGTGTTAGAGGCCTGAGTTGTGGGTGAGTCAGATGTTTGGGGCACGAGAGGCATAAGGAAAGAGGACCGGACGTTCGCTGATGAGCCGAAATCACCACATAAAAATGTGAGGCAATGTTTTGGAGGCCCAAAATTTTAATGGCTCGACGCTCAAAGGAAGTGAGTTGGTAGGGGGGTCGTCAGCGTTGACGGTTGGGGTTGAGTTGTGAGGACTCGATGTCAATGAAGGAGCCTCCACATGGGGCCAAGTGAGAGTTATGCACATGAAGGGATAATGTGGTATACCTAACATGAGTATCACACCGAGTTGGAGGAAAAAGGGACTCGACACTAAAAAAACAAGTTGGCTTAGCATGTAGGGAAGGACAGCTAGCACGGGTGAGCTGGTTCAAATCTAACACTTTATAACATCAAAACCCTTCTACTTTGTGCAACACAATGAAGGTGGGCCCCATGCCAATTTTAAATATTAAAATAATTTAATGATTATGTGAAAACATTAGAAAGAGGAAAATATTTAAAAATATCTTTTCAACCAAAAATTTAATTGCAAGTCCCGTAACAGCAAGCAAGCCTGACAATTTTTCAAATTAGTTATAGGTGCTCAAATAACCATAACTTTTTCATCCGTTAGCGGAATCATGCAAAATTGGTATTGTTGGAATCATGGTTCTGATCCCATCACACAAAAACCAATAAATTCATATATTGATGTAGATTTCATGGCGAATTTCTTAGAAAACCAACCTAGTTTGGAATAATGATTTTTTTGGTGGTTGGGAGTGCATTTAATAAACATGGAAGGCATTTTTCACTGTTGTAAGTTATGGGATAGCATGGGGAGACTTTTGCAAGAAACATACCATCAATTACACTCATTTATTACATCTTACAGGTGGTTGGAAAGTGGATTTCGGGATTTTCCTCCTCTCTCCTTCTTAATTCTATAAATTGTAATCTTGGGCTCATTTGTAAAGGAGTTAGTCATTTTTCTCTCTTGCCCCCCCTCTCTTTCTTCTCTGCTAGGGTTGAATTTGGAGCTTAAGCCTCATCTCTTTTCTTTGTAATGACATTCTCTTGCATCTTGCCCACTAATGATGTAATGTGTGAATTCATGGAGTAATAAAATATGTTTTGTGATGCATTTTCTCCATCCTTTACTTATTTTATTGTCTCTTCTCTCCTCTTACCATTGCAAGGTATAATGTGCATATATCTTGATGTCTATTGTAAGTTTTTGAGATCTGAATTTAATGGGTTTGAATTGTTGTTATGTGTGAATTTCATCTTTGGTTTGTGATGCATCTTTTCCATCCTCTCCATTTCTCACCTCTCTCCACTTCAAGTAGTTGGGATTATGATCAACAACCTCCTTTTCTGGTGTATCACCATTATAGTGTAGGCTTTATTTTCATGTACTCTCTCTCCCTGGTCCCTTGGAGTGTGAGACTAGGATTAGATAGTCTTTCCTTCACTGAGAGTAGTTTGTGGAAGGTAGTTTAGGAGCAGTAACCAACCTTCTCTGGAGGATTATCTTAAGCTCGCAAGTCCCACAGCTTGAGAGGTGATCCTATGTTACAAAAATTACACTGAATGCCACACTCCACATTCAGGCAATTCACGGTGCTGTAATTTCATGATAAAAATTATATTTTCAATAAAGATCACATATTTAAACATCCAAAAACTATCACACAATAATTAAAGAATAAATGACTTATCATTTTATATTGGAGCACTTATTGTAGATCTATGTTACATAATTTTCATTCTACAAATTTCTATTTATCGCCATCTTTATTCTCAATATGAGATATGACAATTAGAAGACCATTTAATTCACACTAGTCATTAAACCTAATATAGTCCCCCAAAACTCTTCTTTTCCTATTTTAGATATCACAAGTTGCAATGCATAATTAGAAGAAAAATAAAATAATATAAGTAGGTGCATTAAACCTGTATCCCAAATGTTATGTTTTGAATGCGTGGCTAAGAATGATAGTTTGATCCCAACACCTATCACATTAGATCATAGTTGCAAATCAAATTTAGATTTTTGTATGATGTGTTTGATAAGTCTCAAAATGTTTTTTTAGGTTCAGATTCAAATGATATATATTTTACAGTGCTCATACTCAAGATACGCATTCCAAACCCTATGTATTCACTTCATCAGTTAATTTTAAATTTAACTAGACATTATTGTTATATTATACATATATTTTGATACTTAATGAGAAGTTAGTTCATTTATTGTACAACTTAATAAGTAAGTTTTTAGATAATGCCAATGATAATTGAACATGAAGTTCAAGAGGAAGGGGAAATTAGGTGCGTGACATGGCTCAATCAATTTGCACCCTCACTTAATCATTTTAAAAACTTTAAATCATCGATAAAAGACAATAAAAGAACAATTAATGTCACATTTTTTAATACCAAAATAAGTGTTGAGGTGATTCTAGAAAAACTTGACATCCGCAATAAAAGGTAAGCACATCATCATTTGAATAAGTCATTTTGTTTAAATTTTTCAATTTATTGAAAGAGTTGTAGTTTAATTAGTAGAAATGATGGTAAAGTGTATTTATCATGTCATCCATTTTTGTATAAAATTAATGAGATAGTAAAAAAGGATGAGGCTCAATTTGAGTCTTGAATTAATTTAGTTGAATGGATATTACTAAATCCTTAACACCATATTGACTAATGCTGATTATTTTACACCTACAACTGTAAAAAGAATAAAACTGAATTGAAAGATTTATATTTGAATTAAAAAATTATTCAAAACCATTATCCATTTGAAATTTATAAGATACATTAATTTTAGGGGGACATAAGATGAAACACGCTACAAATTCAAAAGAAGAGACAACAAATTGAAAGTAGGTGCATGTTGGCGAAATAATATGTCATTTGGGAAAATCATTGAGTTTTCACCAACACTCAGAGGCTAAGCCCCTCCTTCCTGTGTATGGGGAGGCTCCCATCATTGAATGCAAACTACCTGAACTACCTAAAATTTTTGGGTGTCTGTTAGGCCGGGGATCACATAGGAATACTCCACTAAACGTGACGAAAATTGCTTGTATAAGGTACAAGGGAAAAATTTGCATTAGAGAGAGGTAAAGGGGAGTTGGGGAAATAAGGAGAGAGAGGGTTACTATTGTGAGTAGGATTACAAAGTTCACATATAATAGCCAAAGTAAGTCCACATTCAATTAGTAGAACACAACAATGTTAACAATAATAAGACTAAAAAATCATAGACATAATATTACATTGATTCATTTATCAAAGGTGCATACACCTTTCTTGGTTTTACAAAATTATGATGTATAAAAAGTTGGAAAGTTGAGAGAGAGAGAGAGAGAGAGGAACATAAGCAAAGGAATAGAAGAATTTCAACTTTTATTTCTTGATGTAGTAGTGGTAGATCTCAACAACATACAATCAATCAACAATTGCCAACCCCTTGGAATGGAGAAATCAATTCAATTTATAGCTTTACAAATTGTCCTTTCATCATTTGTGACCTTCCACATTCCTAGGAATGAAAAATGAGTCATTTTCTTATTAATGAAAAATGACCCTTACAATATTGAATTGAAGGTCACTTAAGTTAATGAGACAAAATAGGGAAAAAGTGCATTCTTAATGAGAAAGTAGAATAGAAAGAGAGAGAGAGAGAGAGAGAGAGAGAGAGAGAGAGAGAGAGAGAGAGAGTGAGAGAGAGAGAGAGAGAGAGAGAGAGAGAGAGAGAGAGAGAGAGAGAGAGAGAGAAGGGTTGACCGAATCATATAAAGATGAAGTTTTTGATGGAACTTTGAATAAACACTTCATGAATGAGAACCTTGACCTCTGACCACTTGTTGAACTGAAACATTGTGATTGCATATGCTTCCTCCTACAATATGTAAGAACACTCTAGAGTGTTTAGAAACATTGTTGTGAGACATGACACTGTGAACCTAGGATGACTGTTGACATCACTCATGATGGTCCTCTCTTTCCATGCTTCTCATGACTATATCCTTAATGACCTAAATTCTAATGTTTCAACACCCCCATAGGCTTCATAATATTCTTGATTTTACACATTTCTTGAGTGACCATCTGTGGAATCAAGACACCGTGGTTGCAAATTACTCTTCTGATGAGATGTAGTAACAGTATAAGACATTGAATTAGTGTTAAATCACATTGTTATGATATTTGCATTATGATGGAAACATGCTGGTTTTTATAGCAAGAGTTAGCACGTAAGGATCACTTTCTCATTTCTCTAGGCCTTCACAAATCACTTTTGTGACCAAGAGCTAACTCCATGATACTCAATTTTTTTGATGTTTGTACTTGTAGCCATAACATCTATGCACTTGGGTACATTTCTAGGTCCTAAAAGCATGATAGCATTTACACGATTATTAAACAAGAAAACTAGTAATTGACAACTCCCTTTTTCCTTTTTCTGTGTCTTCTACATTTTTATTGGCTTTATACATTTTGCACTCTTGTCGGCATTTAATTGTTTCATCTTTCTATGGTTTTGGACACTGACACCCAGTCAGGACACTAGCGTTAGGTGCTCATGTCCCTCTTTATCATTTTCTTATCCTTTTGGACCCCTTTCACTTCTTAATTACTTTTTATCACTTTGGGTTGGTTTTTTAGTTGTCAATTATGAAATTCAAGCAAGGGAATCATATAAATACATAGTTATGTTTTCAAAATGAGGGACCAAGCACTAAGCATTACAAACTAAAACCTAAGCTTGCATTCAAAAGACATAAGAGCATCAAAGGCATCCATCTAGCACTCACACAAGGGACAAGGGTTGCACTACTCATGCATACACAACATAGGAAGGGGAATTATACTCTATGTCATCCCACACATCCTATACATATTCTACATTCTAGATCTAGCCCACTATCATTTGTGTAACTTGCACAAGGTCATCCTAGAGAGTCATTTCTACACACACACACAAGAACTACACGAAGTATGAGATGTAGTTCAACGCTCGGTTGTAAGTTCACTCTTCAGGTGACCACTAAGGTCAGTTAGAATCCCCATTATGTATTTTCCTTTTTAGGTTTGATGTGGTTTGTAGGTATGTGTAGGTGAAATTATTTCTTGTAGGTTATAGGTACAGTCACAGATTAGAAAGATAATCCAGAGCAACAAATAAGGACCAACAGAGAAGCTTATCCAATACTAAAGAACCAAATGCATAACAGATACATAAATGCCAACGCTCAGATCCAGACACTAGTTCCTAGGCGCTCCTATCCTCCCGTGTGAACTCTTGTCTAACACAGTTCTAATTCTCATAACCTCCAACAAGCCTCTGTGAAACTCTCCTCAATCTGTTCCAATATTTCATCTTCCCAAATAGCTTCTCATTCGCTCAGAAATCAGCTAAGTCCTCTTATCTCTCCTTCTTGTTCAGATAAGTATGCAAATGAAACAATCATATGATTTGTTACTTGTGTCTCATTATATTTTAGAATTTTTACATCATTAGTTATAATTGCTACTCTACAATCAAATTTAATTTCCAATTTTGATTAAATCAATCCTTATCTTACTGAGATGGGTCTTCATCATGCAGGTGAAAGGATTACCCCTGAGTGAAATTCTAGTCATGTGGCCACCTATTGGAATGAAATGAGGAGATGAAAATGTCCTTTCTTATTGATGAATGATCACACCGCAAGGTTTGAATGAGTGTTTAAGAACACTACCCAGTGAATGAAATCAATTGGAACTGAGATGGTTTCTAATTCTTGCCTACATGGTACTCCAGATGAAGATCACCATCTTTCCCTTCCTGGCTTGTTCCTTGTAGAATATTTGAGCATAATGGTAGAGTTAGGGTATGAATATCATCAACTCACTACTTGAGTCTCATATTTCATCTTTTAACATGATGAATCGTTCACAACTCACTTTCTTGACCAGGATGTCACATAGGTGAAAACATGCTTATGGTACTCAAGCATTCTTCTGCTCCATTTATCTTCATGTAGATAGGCTTCCTCTTCTTGATAACAAGAATAATCCATGAATGGTACTTGAAGGAGTGAAAGAGAATGAGTTTCATGTTTTTTTCCTCCGCACTATACTAAAATAATGTAAATTCCACATCCTTTATTTTTCAAGATGCCACGGGGGGTTCATTAGCAAGGCAATATCCTAGCATGTTCATTCATATTGAGTTAATTAAAATCTATACAAGAAAATTCAATACACTGGTAGACATTTGGGGGTGGAAGGGTTTAATTTATTAATGTTTTGAATCAGATATTAGGGGTAGGTTAGGGAGGTGGTATAAAGAAGAGGTAGGGTTAAATTTAATATAAAACTAAAAAACTTGAACCCTAGTTTTTAAAGCTAAATATATTAAAATTGCAAAAGGTTTGTGGTCATAAAGTTATATTATAATATCTTTTTGAATAAGGAAATCTGAATTAGGATATTCTTAAGAAAAAATAATAATATGATTGAAAACTATGATTGAGTATGCTTTTCAACACAAATGATATTATTTCAACATATTAATTATTTGAAGAAATATTGATAAATAGTTAAAAATTTAACATTAAGGTAATTGGTAATAGGTCTTAAATGGATTCAAACTGTCTTTATAGAGAAAAGGTATATTAAGAAAATAATAATTGAGTGGGAAACATGATATATTTTATGTTTGATATATTAGGGTATAAATAAAAAGGGGTAAATAAAATTGTAATGAAAAAAGGGTAAGTAAGGTACATGGAAAATAGGGGGTATTTTCATTCTAATAATATAATAGGAAGGTGTAATATCAATTAAATAAATAGAGTTGAAAACTAACATTAAGGTTATTCTTTAATACCCTTCGATCAAACTTGTTATACTATATTTTTACTAAGTGAACCCCTTGTGCAAGATGCAAGCTCATTATCGAGCATGGATCAAGTATTTAGAAACAGTTCTTAAGGTATGCATTGCTTGAGATGACCTCCATCCTCACTCATAGTGATATTCTCACATCATGATCATGATGATCATCCTCTTGGAGGCTTAAGCATGATTGAAGCTCTTGATGTTTCAGATAATGTACATACCCCATGATGTTCCTGATTTCTCCCATTGCCCAAGTGACTGTCTTTCAAACCCACAATAATTCACTTGGATTTATTTCTCGTCATAATTTGATTCATTTGGCAATATTCACCTTTGGGGATAGGGTTAGTGATAATGAGGTCTCCTTCATGATGGAAACATACTTAGGATGACTCTCTTCTATCACAATTAGGATGATCTGAATCATTCAACCCCTTCACATTGAACCATGCCTTACAGAAATAACCTCCAAACGTATGCTTAGACAACATGTGGGGATTTCCTTTCCCATTTAGGCCACGAGACACCTTCCAAACCTTTTGATGATGGAAAAATTAAATGAGATAAGAAAAATGGGGTTGTTGTGTTGAGTAAGAAAAGTGACTAAGTATGATCCATGCACAAAGGTTTTGGGCAGCGTGTGAAAGGTTCACATAGGGGTGTGCAAAGCAAGGTTCGCACCCGAATGGACAAAGCTAAGGACTTATTGAATTTTTTGAGCACGGGCTAAAAATAGACTTGGAGTGTGGATCAAGCAAGAGGAAAAATCACATGCATGGGTTAGGATGATAATAGGATCAAAAGCGAGACTTATCTGTAGGTTAATCTATTATTAGAAACTATTGTAAAAGCATGCATGCTTTATGTATACAACATTTTTTGGAATGAAGTGCGTGTTGTTCATTTTGAGAGAACGCATATTTTTAGGTGAGTGCATGGGTGGTGAAGGGAAAGTCCCCACCCCTATATATACCTATTGTATGTCATTGTTGAGAGAGTGCTCTTAGGTTTTAGTGAGGTTGTGTTGTTATCTAGGGTTGGATACTTGCACGCATGGTTCTATGCAACACTATAGTGACTGGTTTTGTATTCAATTTCCTTTTGATGTAATGGACTCTATTTATGATGGATAATTGTGGATGGATTATAATCATTAACATGTATGAATATGGTGATCTAATGGTGCAATTGATCTTGGACATTGTCTAAATGGTTATGTTTCCTTATTATATGTGTTTCCAACGTGAGTTAAATGCAATGGTTATGTGTATCTGAATGGATTCATGGTTAATTAATGTTATAAATATGCATGCTAACTTCCTGTCAAACATCTCAAAGGAGGGACCTGGTAGTTACACACGCTTCGAGTGAGCATTCAGACCAGTCTGGATGAAGTGCCAACGAGCATAGCTTTGAGGTGAAACTAAAAGACACATTTTGCTTCAGTTACCGGGACCTATTTTTAATTTCTATGTCAATATGTTGCATATAGATGGTGTATCGATTATCTTTGGAGAAAATTAAAATTTGGGTAGAAGGTGACCAAGATAAATTTTCACACAGTTATAGTACGAGACCTGATTTAAATGCAAGGAAGTGGGTGGAAGATAATATTTATCATGAGTTGTATGAGACATTATTCAGATTTTTCCTAGTAGAATTGTACCAGTGGTTGGAAGTGTACGCATAAAACAAATCTTTGGGTTCTAGGTTGAGGGTTTGGATGCAGGTAGAATAAAATGTTCTCTTTGATGGAGATGAGTAGTAGACTAGAGTTGTAGATCATTGGTGGGCTGGTGTGTTGTGTAAGTATACATTGGATTATACAATTAATACATATTTTTTCCTAGAATAAGGTGAGTTTAAATTCTTGCATGAGCCCAGGGGATCATACGTGCACACATTACCCTTAGAGATCAAGATCTTGATAGTAGAACTGGATTCGGAGAGATTCCCTATGGATAAATAAATCCCCACTGCACGCAGGGATAGGAGTTGGTGTGGAGGAAGATGGAAGCCCCGAAAGAAGATAGACAGTAAGAAGAAATACGACTTAAGTATAATGAATCACGAAAGAGGGAAATTGAAGCAACACCGTAGTCGAGAATAATGATGGCTCGTGAAGGTTTTTAATCCCTCATAAAAGATGAGGAGCCACATCATCAGATCCTCTCGACTTTGGGAAATCATAGTAGAGAGCCCCCATTAGTTTCAGATGAGAGTGCGTCAGAGGAGAAAATGAGAACTGTGGGCACGGATTTGACTTATTCTGGCTACCCAGCCCTTGTGCTAGGTGTTCTAGATCCAAAGGTAGTTAAATGAAAAAGTAGTGAAGGTAATCAGGAAGAATCATGTAGGTACCAATTTGTGTTGAATCAATAAGTGCACCAGACTAATAACATGCCCGTTACAACACAACAGGTGCTAGTGTTTGGGAGTACTCTTACAGGATTATTTTCAAGAGCATCAATAGGAAAGAGTATTAGCGCGTAGACAGTTGGAAGCACTTATGTAGGTGTTATGATTGTGTAGAAAATGGGTGTTCAGTTTAGTACTACAAATAGGACATAATAAACTTCATCAATTGGGCCACAGGCCACAACTGGGTGCGTGAGAGGCTGAAGAGGTTCAGGCCATTAACCTCACATCAACCTCACCATACACCACCTCCACAACCACAATAGACACCTCAAGTCTATATTGAGATTTATATTTAGCTACTAATTTAAAAAGTTGTGGAAGAAGCAATAGAGCATGTACACAAGTGTGAATTAATATGGTGCGCTAAAGGAATTACAACTATAAAGAGAAATGCAAGCTAAATTTCCACTACACTTTAAGGGCACGTACCTAGTTGATGCATAAAATATGACCCTCGCTAGACAATGGTGGATTATGATGCTTTGTGCATAATTTTTTTGGATAAGTTTCCCATTCCATAGTTTGAGCAGTAGAGCATAAGCGCACTCAAAGACATTAAACAAGGTTTATCTAAAAGCATGAGGGAGTATGACACACATTTTAAGACCCTCTTATCCAATTTTTCTTATGGTATCCATCCAAATCAGTACACATAGTGGTTCATTAGAGGATTATTGAATCCATTCCAAAGAGCCTTATCTCATAAGACATATGCAGACTCGCATGAGGCCTTGGAAGAATATTTGCACTATGAAGTGGTTGGGAGTGCTCATACTGGAGTGAGCCCATTTTTGGAGGCACAGATAAAAACTCTGGTGAAGAAGTTGGAGAATCTCTCTACTAATTCAGTGCACAAAACATGTAATGGTATATGGTGCATTGATTGTGAGGTTGAAGAACATACTAAGGATAACTTTCAATGTAGAATAGTGCACACATTATTACAGTCTTGTGAGAAATGCCACAAGGACCATGATTTTTGGAATTGTCTTCTCTTAAAATGCGCAAGGATGAAGAGTGTATCTATGTAGTGTAAGATTTTTGATGCACACACTCATGATAGGAAGGATTTTTGGTTGATAGATAAAATTCATGAGGCATACGAGACTAGATTATGGTAGACCATGGTAGCAAGTGGCTATCAGTCTTATGAAGAATGTAACAATGGAGGAGGTGGATTCCGTGTAGGATATAGAAGCATAGGTTGTGGTGGCAGAAGTATATTTCCGCAATAGACCTATTATACTTGTGGGTCCCCAGATCATTTCTAGCGTGATTGTCCCCAAAATATAGTATGTGGCTATTGTGGAAAGTAACATAAGCTTGAGGATTTCCTAGACCTGTATGAGTACATGAGGAAGAACAAGAAGAAGGCTAAAGGTGTGGGGGCGGTCAAGGTACATCGTGCAAAGACTAATGATTGGATGCCTAAGAAGATTCCTGATTAAGAGTCACAACCCATATTGGTTACTGCACGTGTTGAAGCAACATGCATATGCGAGCCTCTTAAGGCCAAACCACTCATAATGAGAGAAGAATTGATACATGATAAGTATTTAGATGTTTCTCATCAAAAGGATATCTATCAATAAAAAATGGGGGAGAGAGAGAGAGAGAGAGGACATGGATGGTCTAATGAGGTATGTAATATGTTGCTCCAGGAGAATATCATCCCATTGTTAGGGGAATGGCTGTGTGAAAAATTATTGCATGCTGGAGTTGAGCGTGCGCGTCAAATACTGCATATAACCTGTTGGTATGGCGATAAGTGAGAATCACCTTTTCCATAAGGTTTAATTAGAATAATGTACCTATGCACATATGTGAATATCATGGAAATAATCATGCTTTAGTACCCATCCATAATTGTGAGAGACTATAGTCGCAGGGCTAGGAGGCCTTACCACCATCTCTATGGGTACATAAGTCCTATTCCACACTGCAAGGATGCGTGCACACATGGTATGTCCATATTGAACTAAAAAGAGATACTGCAAGATGTCATTATATAACTGTAGGTATTATTTAGAACTTTGACTATTTTTCAAAAAAACAACTTGTACATAAAGCTCTATAGATTATGATTCGTATCACTTTAGGGGATAACAAAAAAGCAAAATAGCTTATAATTGAATTACTTGGGAAACCAAACATCGAGGCACGTAAATACATGATTGAAAATAGAGGAAATACATATGGGTCATACATAGAAAGAAAAATAAGAGGGAAAACTAGTATACATGATTGATGATGAAGAGGTGGAGAACCTGGATGTTAGCCACATAGAGGGTGGGCACAAGGTCATGGATGTTGTGGATGAAAAGGCACACGTGTACCATGCTCTCATGAAAACAAAGATGTTTAACATTTCCATAAAGGATGTACCTAAGGAGGCCATCAATGGATATTATTAGTCAGATCAGGAGGTAACAAAGATCATTGAGCTTTTACTCTGCTTCCAGGACTTATTTCCATGTTGCTGCTGTTATCCAAATAACTCCGGGCTAGTTATTTAGACAAATTATATTCATATTTTGGATTTGATATCTTCATTACAGGTTGTGTACACTTCAATTGTATCATTGGCACATCTCCTTGGCTGCACTCCTTGCATGCCTCATGTAATGCCCAGTTAAACAACCCACTTGAGAACCATGAACCACCTAGGTTTAGTTAGAAAATTATGGAATTTTTTTTTTAAGGTGTTAGGAGTTGACAACCAGAGTCTCAAGGACAATAAATTCAACTGATAACCTTTCCCATTATAATGATTACTGATTTCACATTATAAAGCAATAAATGTAATAGGTCCACACCTAGCTCAAATCTCTCAAAGGATTAATTTAATTACTGATTTCATTGACATTTTAGCTAAATATTTCCTCATTAAATTTTAGGGTTAAGGGACCCAAAACAATTAAATACCCAAGGTATTTAATTTCCACCAGATCAAAGACATGAGCAGGATTAAATTACAGTGAGGAAAATAACACATAAGTAAAGTCAACAGAGCAAAGTCTCACTTACCCACTCCCAGAATTTGATTAGGAGTGTCTATAACTAGGTTTCTAGGAAATAGCTACCACTAATAGGTTCTAGAACAACTCAAATCCACAAGAACAACTTCTCTTTTATTAACAATTCTCAGAGGTCACAAGGTCCAAAACTTAGGGCTAGAAGTTTTAGTTAGGTTCAGGGAGAAATTTGCCCCCATACCTGACTCTCTAACAGGCTCATAGTTTCAAATATATTTTTCCCATTCTTAACACTTCCAAAATTTCCCTAAACCATTTCCAATGGATAGGAAATTTTCTCACCTTTTCGGTGATATAAAGAAGTCCTAACTCCTTATAGAACTAAAGATATGAGCGGGCAAAGTTTTTTGGTTAAATTTTCCCCTAGAGGGACACGTGTCAAGAGGAGGGGAAATCCCCTTTGGCAGGTTGGCTGGTCGCGAGGAGGCTCTAGAAACTTTTCCATTGCGCGGGAGAAATTTCCCAATTGCGCTTGTGCCGTCACGAGTCCTCCTGGGACACGTGGTGGCCTTTGAGTCATCATCGGTAACAAGGGAAGGAAGGGTGGGGTGACGGGAGAGTTTGGGGTATTTCACCCGATGGGAGAAAAGCCAATTTGGCTTCCACGCACCCGTGGGTCCACCAGGGACACGTGGCATGCCAAAAATCACCACGGGGAGAAGAGAGAAGGAGAGCATGGAGCAGCGGGGTGATTAGGTGATTTTTGCCAAAGATAAATTTTCCAAAGGCAATGGAGTTCTCCCTCCTCTACTGACACCCCAAGGTGCCATGTGGCACCCTTTGGTTGGCTACGGGCCGATGGGGATAATTGGAAAATTTTTCCAAAATTTTAAAAAGATCAAGGGGCAAAAATATGTTGCGCCTCCGCCGCTACCCCATGAGGACACGTGGCAACCTCTGATTGGCTGCAGGCTGGTGGAGGAAAAAGGGAAAATTTTCTCAAACCAAAATTTTTCCAAAAACTTTTCTAAGGCCAAAATGACGGGAAATTTTTGGGTTGCGGGCCCGCTAGGGAAAATTTTCAAAAATTTTCCTGCCAAGGCACAAAACTTCAAAGTTCCATAACTTTTGCTAGGAAGCTCAGTTTTGGTAAAATGAGGACTTTTTGGAAAGCTCTTGATGTCCTCTTTACACAGGAAACATAAATTTTACATTTTGATAAGTTTTAAGGGAAAAGGTTTGCAAAAATGATTTGCAGGATTTTAATTAGCCAACTGGCAAGTTTCCAACTTTCAATTTTAATCAAATTAGATCTCCTCCTTCACTCAACATGTCAAAAAGACTTGGAGGATTGGTCTAGGGAGGGTTAAGAGTGTTTTAGGAAAGTAATTTTTTTCAATTGATTCCAATTTTGAATTTTGTCCAAAAAATGACAAGAAATGGTTGAGAAAGAGATTAAGCTCAATTTTGCAATGGTTCAAGTTATTCTCTTAAATCTTCTTGTCAATTTGAGTTCATTACTAGTATATCATGTTGGATTTTAAGGTTTCCAAGTTGATTATTAAGTGCTGGTCCAAACTGAGCATTTTATTTAGATTCACCAATTTTAAAAGTCACAATGTCAATGATCTAATTTTTAAAGGATCTATTTGTCAATTTTATCATTTAAGTGTGGCATATAGTTTCTAAACTAATCCAATGCATTTAGTTGTTTACAAAAAATCATTCTGAATCAAAAGCAATTACTAACTTTCATTTTTACACAACTCCAAAAATACAAAATACAACATTGTTTCCACGTGCATTTCTTCCTTTTCCATTTTCTAAACAAGATTCCAATCCCAATTTGATATTTCCAATTTTATTTTTTACACAATGCAAAGGAGAACTGAACTTGTAATTCTTATTGACTTCAATTGAATGACATTACATATTTCAATGTTGAAAACCAATAACAACATATAATTCCATTTCTTTCCAATGTACAGAGCAGAATGTAAGTGTCTTTCACATTTCAAAAATATAACTTCATAATCAATTTACATACATCTTTCTTCACAAAATGCATATTATAATTTCATCCACATCACGTGGAAAAGGATTACAAATGAAAATGTTTCCACAAAGGACTATCAAACTATATTTTTCCATTGCTCCAGGACAACAACATGCAAATTTTCTCTTTCTCCAAGTTGATCACAACAAAAGACGGGGAAAGGCAATGCTCTCCACCCAACCAAGACATCCAATGAAAAGATAAGCTTTCCTTGATCATTGGCCCCCGAGCCCCAACCAAGATGCAATAAAAGGTGCAATTCAACCATGGCAACAAATGGCTTCAACACATAGCATTATTTCACATACACATTTCCTTCTTAAAACACAATGCAACACCAAAAGCAAACAACAGTTCACAACTGCATTTAAAAACATCCAAATCACAACTCAGGCTTGATCATGCAAGCCAAAGGAGCAAGGACTATGGGGGAAGCTACTTATGCCTCCCAATTGGGAATTGGGCATCCACCAAATAATCATACTACCAATATAACATATTATAACCCATAAAACTTATGCCTCCCAACCCCTCCTTATCTCCCCCCCCCACAAATTTTCCCTTATGCCCCCCCCACAAGTAAGAAATGCAAGCTATTTCTTTTCCATGGTGGATCCCAAACCCAAAACTCCCTCCACAAAATTATGATGCCCATGGAATTTCCCTTATGCCCCCCCACAAGAATTCCCCATAGCCTTCTCCTACACCATTCCTAAGGCAGTCTACCCAACCAGCCAACAAATAAAACAATGCTTGTACCATACACACAACACAATAAGAAAATAACAACAATAAGGAAGAAATAAACTCCTACCTCTCCATGGAAGGATTTTCTCCACAAAAACACAATCCCAAAATAGCAGTGCCAAAGTATCAAATGCTCTCCAATTTCCTTCAAATCAAAAAGAGCTCTAATCACAAAAAAATGTGCCCAAGGATGCATGCAAAACACAGTCCAAAACAGAAAGCTCCCAAGCATGCAAAGCTATCTCCAAAACTTCCTTCAAAAACCAGAGCTCCCATAAGAAAATGTGCCCCAAGGAAGAATGCAAAAAGGTTCAACAACCCAAAACAAGAAGAGAGTTTGAATTATATAGAAGAGGGAGAGAAGAGGATGCTGTGGATACATGTAGGATGCCACATCACACATCCTCCAATTCAAACACAAAAGACAAAATTCCATTCTCCCAAGCATAATAAATGAAATGAAAAATTAACTTACACACTCCAAAATAGCCCACACCTCAAGGGACAACTATTTAATAAAATGTAAGAGATTGCAATCCAAAACAAGAAAAATGATGAATAAAATGCATTTAAAAGTCACAAATCACAGCTACATCCATAAGTATGGTTGGTTATATTAAATTTAGAGGCATGGGACAAGTTTTATTTGTCCCACAAGTCTCCAAAAATAGCCCCCAAGGTCAAATTCGAATTTCCATGGAGGTGGAGTATTTCATACTCCAAATTTGACTTACACAAGCTCTTACACCATCAACTCTTATAATTACTTCCCATATCCCAATTTGATTTATTTAAAGTTTAACTATATGATTCCCACATTAATCCATCACAATTTTAATTAATTTAAAGGAAAGGAATACATTACTCAATAAAATACATACAACAATAATGAAAGGAAACACATTAATAAAATACACAAACCCACGATCACATGTAAAGGTAATCCCCCCCATGGGAATCCATAACAAAATACAACACACACACAAAACAAGTTGCCATGGTGACCGTGTTGAATTCACCTAGAATTCCATTTTGATTGGTCTCCGATCCCATGATGTTTTGTTGTGATATTTTTAAACTTGCAAAACACAAATACCTCCTTCGGCCTCATGGCCATATCAGAACATCCAAAATGAATATATAATATAATCACAAAATCATCTATACATATGAATCACAACCGTCATCAAGGCAATCAACGAAATCATTTACAATTTATATTGACAACTATGTCATCATCAAATAATTTTCCTTTTCTAGGTTTATTCATAATCTCCAAAATCATACATCCAAATAACTTCCATTAAACATACATGCCAATAGTATATCATCATCCACACATGAGTGTCTCTAATAATCACCATGCATTATATATAATCAGATTCAACAATAATCTAGGATCTGACATCTAACAGCATACTAAATCAAAACTATTAAAATGTCTGTCATATAGTCTATAGTATCATGATCAGTAATAAAAGGTGCTAAAGGGAAGTGGGCACTACACCTCATGCACTCCACTTCTACACCTTCATTCCTTCCATTTTCCTTTTCCTCTTTGTTCCACTCTTCCCTTAGGCATACCTTATGTGCATTTTCCCTTCTTCCTTGCATCCTACGTATGCGCCTTGTACTTACTTCTAGATCAGATAATTCCCTGACACTCTTGCACAACCCACACATTACTTGGTAATAATTATGCCTCTCTGATACGTTCCTTGGGTAACTCTCCCATTCTTCCCATGCACACCGTTCCTCTATTTTTCTCCCGTGCCTTAATCTTCCGCATGCATAATTTTGTGCCTTCTTTTGTTATCTTTTGAGCCATGTGGAATGTGTCAGGATTTGAGTGTGCTACATGCAACCAACCTAAGGATGCCAACAAGGTTTCGAATCCTTGCAACAAACTAGTGGATGGCACATGGTAGAAATGACAGGCACTTACACAATTGGTCATCCCTTTCAAGCAATCCATGTGTGCCAATTTCCTTTTGTGTTCAGAGCTCTGATAGCCACATGCCTCATCTCATTCGATAGCTTTTAACATCATCTACAGTGCAAGATATTGAAATTTGAATTTCAGCGGGATCTAGTAGGTGGAGGAACTAGAAAAAAATGTCTTTTACGCCATTAATATGTGATCTGATTGCTTCAACCACCTAGATTTGATCCAATTTTCCTTCCTTCTCCAACATGCCAAACAGACTTGGAGAGCCACACTTGATAGATTGTAGGCATTAATGTCTAGTGGTTGAGTTTTCAAATCATATTTTTCCTCCTCTTATTTTCTCTCATTGATCTATCTATAAATGTAAGAGCTGAGCTCATTGTTAATGTTGTACATTTTCAATCCTTCGGCTCTTTGCTAAGGACTTCATATCTTTTTATTTTGAGTTACAGACCTCTAGATCTAGCTTGTGCACGTGGATATCATCCTCTTGTGCTATTGTAACAAATTGTGCATCCTTGGAGGTAATAGAAGCATTGTTTTGTGGCTATTCTCTACCTTAGCGTGTCTATATTATTCTTTCTTTCCTTCCTTTTACTATGAGTGTTTATTGTGTCATTTTACATCCCTTACAGCTCCATTTCCTAGTTGTGTTTTGAGAAAATGATCGTGTAAATGTGTTATGGTTTGTGCTACGCATGAACCTAGCCTTTCTTGACGTCTTTCCCTTCATTTTCACTCAGAACAAATAGTGTTCATCCCACTTTTTCTTGTGTTATCACCTCCCTTTTAGTTTAGTTTTCCATTATGTTATCCTTCTATCCCTGGTCCCTTGGCATTTTTAGCTTAGATTTCCCTTCCAACATTAGGAGTAATAGTAGCAGTAGAAATAGGTAGAGGAATTGGCCTTCTTCGTAGATATGTCTCAAGTGCGCAAGGTCCCACAACTTGGATATGGTTCCATTGTTATCTCAAACAACTCGGTTCTTTCAGATCCGAGACATGGGTGTAAGTTTGACAAAAAAAAACTACCATGAGCTGAAAGGAGTATACCATTTATTGGGAGAGATGAAGATTAAGCTAAAATAAGGCACATAACCTGTTAGGAAGATGCCTTATAGGATAAATCAAAAATTGTGCGTGAAGGTGAAAGTGGAAATTGATAAAATGCTTAGGTCTGAAATTATTGAGCGAATTGAAGAGTTTGAGTGGGTTAGCCCTATGGTTATCAATATCAAGAAGGATGGGTGAATTGATATTTGTATGGACTAAGGACAACTGAATGCTTCATGTGTCATAGATCTTTTTCCCATACCTTTCACTGAGGAAATAGCAGTGCCAAAGTATCAAATGCTCTCCAATTTCCTCCAAATCAACAAGAGCTCTAATCACAAAAAAATGTGCCCTAGGATGCATGCAAAACATAGTCCAAAACAGAAAGCTCCCAAGCATGCAAAGCTATCTCCAAAACTTCCTTCAAAAACCCGAGCTCCCATAAGAAAATGTGCCCCAAGGAAGAATGCAAAAAGGTTTTACAACCCAAAACAAGAAGAGAGTTTGAATTAAATAGAAGAGGGAGATAAGAGGATGGTGTGGATCCATGTAGGATGCCACATCACACATCCTCTAATTCAAACACAAAAGACAAAATTCCATTCTCCCAAGCATAATAAATGAAATGAAAAATTAACTTACACACTCCAAAATAGCCCACACCTCAAGGGACAACTATTTAATAAAATGTAAGAGATTGCAATCCAAAACAAGCAAAATGATGAATAAAATGAATTTAAAAGTCACAAATCACAGCTACATCCATAAGTATGGTTGGTATATTAAATTTAGAGGCATGGGACAAGTTTTATTTGTCCCACAAGTCTCCAAAAATAGCCCCCAAGGTCAAATTCGAATTTCCATGGAGGTGGAGTATTTCATACTCCAAATTTGACTTACACAAGCTCTTACACCATCAACTCTTATAATTACTTCCCATATCCCAATTTGATTTATTTAAAGTTTAACTATATGATTCCCACATTAATCCATCACAATTTTAATTAATTTAAAGGAAAGGAACACATTACTCAATAAAATACATAGAACAATAAAGAAAGGAAACACATTAATAAAATACACAAACCCATGGTCACATGTAAAGGTAATCCCCCCATGGGAATCCCTAACAAAATACAACACACACACAAAACAAGTTGCCATGGTGACCATGTTGAATTCACCCAGAATTCCATTTTGGTTGGTCTTTGATCCCCCGATGTTTTGTTGTGATATTTTTAAACCTGCAAAACACAAATACCTCCTTCAGCCTCGTGGCCATATCATAACATCCAAAATGAATATATAATATAATCACGAAATCATCTATACATATGAATCACAACAGTCATCAAGGCAATCAATGAAATCATTTACAATTTATATCGACAACTATGTCATCATCAAATAATTTTCCTTTTCTAGGTTTATTCATAATCTCCAAAATCACACGTTTGAATAACTTCCATTAAACATCCATGCCAATAGTATATCATCATCCACATATGAGTGTCTCTAATAATCACCATGCATTATATATAATTAGATTCAACAATAATCCAGATCTGACATCTAACACCATACTAAATCAAACTATTAAAATGTCTGTCATATAGTCTACAGTATCATGAGTAGTAATAAAAGGTGCCAAAGGGAAGTGGGCACTACATCTCCCTCCCCTTAGACTCGACTTCCTCCTGGAAGTCACAAGAACCGATGTGGGAACAATGCAATAGAGAAAGGATCATGCCCTTTTTGGAATTGCTTTTGTTCAACGAGTGTGGGTCTACAGAATTCCAATTTGGTCCAATATAATTTAACAAGAATAAGAGAGATTACAAGGGATGAGTTCTAAACTTTCTGCATGCCAGGCTACGAGCATTTAAATCTAAGGAGTAACTTTACACTATCAAACAAGATACAACACATAACAATATAACAAGAAGAGTTCCCAAAAGATCATCAAGAGTAACCACCAAGGAAGGGAATTACAGGGAAAATTTCCATAAACTTGAGATGACCACACAGTTTCCCACTAATACACATACCACAATAATAAAATTCAAGGTTTCTACATGTTTAAGCAAATGATTCTTTCAAGGTTTGTTGTTGTCCATACAAGGCTAGCAAAATCAACTATGACCAATTTTGCATGAGAAACAAGTCTACACAAGGTCCCACAAATTGAGATCACACAAGATGAGGTTAATCAATAAGGACACCTAAATTAGCAAAAAATTTACAATCAAGGAACTATTCAAGGAAATAACTTCTATAACTCGAGAGGGCACAATTAACTTTTCATGGTAATGCAAGCGAAGTCAAGACCACAAGGTTTTCCTATAGTAGATGACTTTCTTTTTTTTTTACACTTTGTTTTAAGAATCGAGCACACCAAACAATCAAATCTAAAGAAGTCAACCACAACATATATACACACACACACACACACACACACACACACACACACACACACACAAACACATATATATATATATATATATATTTATATCTCCCTTAGCAATTAACATATCAATACAAGTTGCATACCATATAGAACAATGGGATTTATTTATCTTATTTCCTACTCAAGCTCGGAATAACCATAAAGAGAGCACAAGGAACACCAAGGACCACTCAAGGTTGCTAGGGAGAAGAGCAAGTAACAAGGGGTCCAATCAAATCCAAAGGTGAATAATATCATCTTGCACTTTCCATCCTAATGGGAAGAAGGGCTTCAACAACAAGGTGACCCAAGAAAATATGAAGAAAAGAAGACTTCCCAAATTATCTTATATCCTTAACATATGTTGCCTTAAAATTACAATACTTAGGTCTCCAAGGACAAGATAACATGCAAGGAGGTTGCTTCTCAAACAACAGATAAGTCTCAATCCAAAAAGGACCACAACTCACATCCATCGAGCTACGGGACGATAAGGGTGTGATGACCCAAAAATCCCACAAGAAGGCACATACATCCATGGACAAGAAGTAATAAGTAACTAGAAAACATTACTATCCACCGGGTGTTTCACAATTTCAGGTGGAAGACAGAACCACAAGTTCAACTATACATTGCACTCAATACACATAAATTTTACCCATTTTATAAATCAACTTATTAAGTCAAAAGTTATAGCTTTGCTTGATAAGAACATTCCTTTCATGCTCCCTTAGTTACAAATTTCTTTCCTTTATGACATCATCAGTTTACGTTATAAAGAGCACCACTAAGGTGGGCATGATGTCTCACCATTCTGTATAGGTAGGGAGCATTTAGTTTACTTGCAAGGAAGGTGGGTGGAAAAAGGTTTCCTTTCTATTCTCCTACATGGTTTTTTTTTTTCTTCTATTAATCTACCAAGGGTATAACAAGGATCACTTCCCTTTTCAATGCTCCAGTTAAGTTCCAAGGTCAAATCTCCTTAATTATAGTTTTATGGTGTTTTGGTTGAGTCATCTTATCAATCAAATTTTGATGAGAAGGAAGGTTCAAACACATCACAACATTACTTTTATGGGAATGAGATACAAATCAACACATCACATTTTTGATTCTAAAGGAACAAGAGACATTCAACATAGAAAACACACTATTAATTTTCTGTAAGGACTAGGAAACAATGAACCAACATGAATCACACCAAGATTTCAAAATTTCACTGAATAATTTCAAGCATCATTAAACATTCTTAGTGGGTCTCCGCAAGTCTCACAAAGAAATTTTCAAGGAAAGCTCATTAAAGAGGTAAAATCTTACTTTTACAAATCTATTTGGGTTTAACAATCAATTATCATGTCCTCACAAGATATCACCAGCCAAGCAACTAGATGACAATGCAACTATACTCCAAGGAACCACATCCACACAAAAAGGCATCCAATGCAATGGGGCAACCAAATAATTTACCAAAACATGAACTAAACAGCCAAGAGTTACAGTTTTTTTTTTAAAAAGAGGAAGTACCATATAAGCACCATCGAGATTAACTATTAAGATCTACCCAACTAACATCTCTAAGAGAAAGGTCCAAAAGACCCAAAGCATCCATAAATGTTTCCAAGTAACCCAAAGATTAATAGGTTCATAGAATGTTATTCATAGTAAAGGAATTTTAAGGTGTGTGTAAACTTATTTATAAGTCAAGAGGGTAAAACAAGTACACTTAAATAAACACACTGCCTGAAAGGCTTAAATCTATCCATAATTACCAAGATGCATACATTCCATGAGTCAAAAATTTCTATGATGTAACCAGGAACCCAAGATACAATTTAACATGCCATTGATGAAAAGTCACTATCAAAACAAACACTTTTCCAGTAACATTTACAGTCAACCAAAGGCAATCCAATCCTAAAAAAATCTAAAAGTCCATAATTAAACACTTCTACTCTGACGAGGGTTAAGCTCTTACTAGATTGAAATAGAATCACCACTACCACTGTCAGACTGCCCTCTAGACCACACTACACAACAAACTTTCTTTCTAGTAAGGTCAAGCAACAAAAAGGGTCGCTCTAAGATCTTAGACACACTCAAGGTTCCGTGCATCCATAACCAAGGCATGACTTTAAGCACCTAAAAGGACCTTCAAGACACCCAGGTGGTACCCCCATACGATGATTGTCACCATACATGAAGCATAGAACCAGATCAACAACATGTAAGAAGGAAAACACGTAACGTTTAGCCAAGTAGCCAACAACATCATGAGCTCCTGAGTCATCAATCAAATAAAGTCTAAGAAATATTGGCAATCAATAAAAGTGGCTAAGTAGCCGCATTGCAACGTTTGAAAATTCTTACAAGAATTATAAATAAATAAAAGATTCTCAGAGCTTCTTCAATCCAATCATAAAATAAGATGTTGGTCCTTGATAAAATACACAAGATTACGAAAGTAAAACACAAAAGTTAACACCACATTCACTCCGCAGCCTTTCATGGCCACCAATAGGGGTACTCTACCTCGAGGTTAGTTCCAAGAACACATACATAGGATTGGGTCCTAGATGACACCCAGACTTAGTGTCCACCCTCGCATACGGGTAACAACAAGGAAAACTGACAACCAAACCCTCTTTCTTAACCACTCAAGGAAGGAAGCTCTAAACAACTTCTAATTAACTCTTCCCAACCCAGAAAAAAACCACTACTGTCCAACCACAAGGGTCACATCTTACAACTCATCATTCCAACCACTCCAATAGGGAAGGGTCTCAACAAAGGGCTTAATGCATCATACAATTAAATCAAGTTTTAGGGCTTGTAAAACAACACATTTTAAAAAGGGAACCAAGTTTCTATTATACTAGAAGTTCACAAAATCAATTTAATCTGACATTCTTAGTTACTCCAGGTTTAGACAAAATGTCACTAAGAAAGCACAACAACTCAAACAACTTATTATTATTTTATTATCATTTTAATTCTGACAGTTCAAATGAACAGAGTAATGTAATATTTCTTCATACTTATTTCTTCTTCAATTTTCAACAAGTTTGTTTTCTTAGACTCAAAAGTGTGCTAGGTTTATAGTTCATGTCTCAAGTTTTCTAGTGTTCCGAATGGTCCAAGCTTTCGAACCACCACTCTGATACCAAGTGTAATGCCCAGTTAAACAACCCACTTGAGAACCATGAACCACCTAGGTTAGTTAAAAAATTATGGAATAATTATTTTTTAAGGTGTTAGGAGTTGACAACCAAAGTCTCAAGGACAATAAATTCAACTGATAACCTTTCCCATTATAATGATTACTAATTTCACATTATAAAGCAATAAATGTAATAGGTCCACACCTAGCTCAAATCTCTCTAAGGATTAATTTAATTACTGATTTCATTGACATTTTAGCTAAAGATTTCCTGATTAAATTTTAGGGTTAAGGGACCCAAAACAATTAAATACCCAAGGTATTTAATTTCCACCAGATCAAAGACATGAGCAGGATTAAATTATAGTGAGGAAAATAACACATAAGTAAAGTCAACAGAGCAAGGTCTCACTTACCCACTCCCAGAACTTGATTAGGAGTGTCTACAACCAGGTTGCTAGGCAACAACTACCACTAACAGGTTCTGGAACAACTCAAATCCACAAGAACAAAATTCTCTTTTATTAACAATTCTCAGAGGTCACAAGGTCCAAAACTTAGGGCTAGAAGTTTTAGTTAGGTTCAGGGAGCAATTTTCCCCCATACCCAACTCTCTAATAGGATCAGAGTTTCAACTAGATTTTTCCCCTTCTTAATGCTTCCAAAATTTCCCTAAACCATTCCCAATGGATAGGAAATTTTCTCACCTTTCCGGTGATATAAAGAAGTCCTCCTAACTCCTCCAAAAACTCAAGATATGAGCAAGCGGAGTCTAGGGATAAATTTTCCCCAAGGGGACACGTGTCAAGAGGAGGGGAAATCCCCTTTGGCGGGTTGGCGGGTCGCGGGGCAGCTCTAGAAACTTTTCCATTTCATGGGAGAAATTTCCCAATTGCCTTTGCGGGTCCTCCAGGGACATGTGGTGGCCTCTGAGTCATCACCAGAAACAAGGGAAGGAAGGACGGGGCGGCGGAAGAGTTTGGGGCATTTCACCCAGATGGGAGAAAAGCCAATTTGGCTTCCACGCACCCGTGGGTCTACCAGGGACATGTGGCATGCCAAAAATCACCGCGGGGAGATGAGAGAAGGAGGCGCGGAGCAGTGGGGTGATTCGGTGATTTTCACCAAAGATAAATTTTCCAAAGGTGACGGAGTTCTCCCTCCTCTGCTGACGCCCCCCAAGGTGCCACGTGGCACCCTCTGGTTGGTTGCAGGGTGCGGGGTATAATTGGAAAAATTTTCCAAAATTTTAAAAAGATCAAAGGGTAAAAATATGTTGCACCTCCACCACTACCCCGTGAGGACATGTGGCAGCCTCTGATTGGCTGCGGGATGGCGGAGGAAAATAGAAAATTTTCCTGAACCAAAATTTTTCCAAAAACTTTTCTAAGGCCAAAATGACGGGAAATTTTTGGGTTGCGGGCCCGCCAGGGAAAATTTTCCCAAATTTTCCCGCCAAGGCACAAAAACTTCAAAGTGCCATAACTTTTTGCTAGGGAACTCAGTTTTGGGAAAACAAGGACTTTTTGGAAAGCTCTCGATGCTCTCTCTACACAGGAAACATAAATTTTACATTTTGATAAGTTTTAAGGGGTCAATTTTAAAAAGGATCTGCAGGATTTTAATTAGCCAACTGGCAAGTTTCCAACTTTCAATTTTGATTAAATTAGATCTCCTCCTTCACTCAACATGTCAAACAGACATGGAGGATTGGTCTAGGGAGGGGTTTAGAGTGTTCTAGGAAAGTCAATTTTGTTCAATTGATTCCAATTTGGAATTTTGTCCAACAAATGATAGAAAACGGTTGAGGAAGAGATTGAGCTCAAATTTGTAGTGGTTCGAGTTACTCTCTTAAATATTCTTGTCAATTTGAGTTCATTACTAGTATATCATGTTGGATTTGAAGGTTTCCAAGTTGATTATTATGTGCTGGTCCAAACTGAGCCATTTATTTAGATTCACCAGTTTTAAAAGTCACAATGCCAATGATCAAATTTTTAAAGGATCTATTTGTCAATTTTATCATTTAAGTGTGGCATATAGTTTCTAAACTAATCCAATGCATTTAGTTGTTTACAACAAACCATTCTGAATCAAAAGCAATTACTAACTTTCATTTTTACACAACTCCAAAAATACAAAATACAACATTGTTTCCATGTGCATTTCTTCCTTTTCCATTTTCTAAACAAGATTCCAATCCCAATTTGATATTTCCAAATTTTTTTTTTACACAATGCAAAGGAGAACTGAACTTGCAATTCTTATTGACTTCAATTGAACAACATTACATATTTCAATGTTGGAAACCAATAACAACATATAATTCCATTTCTTTCCAATGTATAGAGCAAAATGTAAGTGTCTTTCACATTTCAAAAATATAACTTCATAATCAATTTACATACATCTTTCTTCACAAAATGCATATTACAATTTCATCCACATCACGTGGGAAAGGATTACAAATGAATGTGTTTCCACAAAGGATGGTCAAACTGTATTTTTCCATTGCTCCAGGACAGCAACATGCACATTTTCTCTTTCTCCAAGTTGATCACAACAAAAGAGGGGGAAAGGCAATGCTCTCCACCCAACCAAGACATCCAATGAAAGGAGAATCCTTCCTTCATCATTGGCCCCCTGAGCCGCAACCAAGATGCAATAAAAGGTGAAATTCAACCATGGCAACAACTGGCTTCCACACACAACATTCTTTCACATACACATTTCATTTTTAAACACAATGCAACACTAAAAGCAAACAACAGTTCATAACTGCATTTAAAAACATTCAAATCACAACTCAGGCTTGATCATGCAAGCCAAAGGAGCAAGGACTATGGGGGAAGCTACTTATGCCTCCCAATTGGGAATTGGGCATCCACCAAATAATCATACTGCCAATATAACATATCATAACCCATAAACCTTATGCCTCCCAACCCCTCCTTATGCCCCCCCACAAATTTTCCCTTATGCCCCCCCACAAGTAAGAAATGCAAGCTATTTCTTTTCCATGGTGGATCCCAAACCCAAAACTCCCTCCACAAAATTCTGATGCCCATGGCATTTCCCTTATGCCCCCCCACAAGAATTCCCCATAGCCTTCTCCTACACCATTCCTAAGGCAGTCTACCCAACCAGCCAACAAATAAAACAATGCATGCACCATACACACAACACAATAAGAAAATAACAGCAATAAGGAAGAAATAAACTCCTACCTCTCCATGGAAGGATTTTCTCCACACAGCAAGCTTTGAATGTCAAAAACACAGTCCCAAAATAGCAGTGCCAAAGTATCAAATGCTCTCCAATTTCCTCCAAATCAACAAGAGCTCTAATCATAGAAAAATGTGCCCAAGGATGCATGCAAAACATAGTCCAAAATAGAAAGCTCCCAAGCATGCAAAGCTATCTCCAAAACTTCCTTCAAAAACCAAAGCTCCCACAAGAAAAATGTGCCCCAAGGAAGAATGCAAAAAGGTTTCAACAACCCAAAACAAGAAAAGAGTTTGAATTAAATAGAAGAGGGAGAGAAGAGGATGATGTGGATCCATGTAGGATGCCACATCACACATCCTCCAATTCAAACACAAAAGACAAAATTCCATTCTCCCAAGCACAATAAACGAAATGAAAAATTAACTTACACACTCCAAAAGAGCCCACACCTCAAGGGACAGCTATTTAATAAAATGTAAGAGAGTGCAATCCAAAACAAGCAACATGATGAATAAAATGCATTTAAAAGTCACAAATCACATCTCCATCCATAAGTATGGTTGGTATATTAAATTTAGAGGCATGGGACAAGTTTTACTTGTCCCACAAGTCTCCAAAAATAGCCCCCAAGGTCAAATTCGAATTTCCATGGAGGTGGAGTATTTCATACTCCAAATCTGACTTACACAAGCTCTTACAAAATTAAATACAACAACCATCAACTCTTATAATTACTTCCCATATCCCAATTTGATTTATTTAAAGTTTAACTATATGATTCCCACATTAATCCATCACAATTTTAATTAATTTAAAGGAAAGGAACACATTACTTAATAAAATACATACAACAATAATAAAAGGAAACACATTAATAAAATACACAAACCCACGATCACATGTAAAGGTAATTCCCCCCCCCATGGGAATCCCTAACAAAATACAACACACACACAAAACAAGTTGCCATGGTGACCGTGTTGAATTCACCCAGAATTCCATTTTGGATTGGTCTCCGATCCCCCGATGTTTTGTTGTGATATTTTTAAACCTTGCCAAACACAAATACCTCCTTCGGCCTCGTGGCCATATCAGAACATCCAAAATGAATATATAATATAATCATGAAATCATCTATACATATGAATCACAACAGTCATCAAGGTAATCAATGAAATCATTTACAATTTATATCAACAACTATGTCATCATCAAATAATTTTCCTTTTCTAGGTTTATTCATAATCTCCAAAATCACACATCCGAATAACTTCCATTAAACATCCATGCCAATAGTATATCATCATCCACATATGAGTGTCTCTAATAATCACCATGCATTATATATAATCAGATTCAACAATAATCTAGGATCTGACATCTAACATCATACTAAATCAAAACTATTAAAATATATATCATATAGTCTACAATATCATGATCAGTAATAAAAGGTGCCAAAGGGAAGTGGTTCTCCCGTGCCTTAATCTTCCGCATGCATAATTTTGTGCCTTCTTTTGTTATCTTTTGAGCCATGTGGAATGTGTCAGGATTTGAGTGTGCTACATGCAACCAACCTAAGGATGCCAACAAGGTTTCGAATCCTTGCAACAAACTAGTGGATGGCACGTGGCAGAAACGACAAGGCACTTACACAATTGGTCATCCTTTCAGCCAATCCATGTGTGCCAATTTCCTTGTGTGTTTAGAGCTCTGATAGCCACATGCCTCATCTCATTCGATAGCTTTTAACATCATCTACAGTGCAAGATACTCAAATTTGAATTTTAGCGGGATCTGGTAGGCGAGGAACTAGAAAAAAATGTCTTTTACGCCATTAATATGTGATCTGATTGCTTCAACCACCTAGATTTGATCCAATTTTCCTTCCTTCCTTCTCCAACATGCCAAACAGACTTGGAGAGCCACACTTGATAGATTGTAGGCATTAATGTCTAGTGGTTGAGTTTTCAAATCATATTTTTCCTCCTCTTATTTTCTCTCATTGATCTATCTATAAATGTAAGAGCTGAGCTCATTGTTAATGTTGTACATTTTCAATCCTTAGGCTCTTTGCTAAGGACTTCATATCTTTTTATTTTGAGTTACAGACCTCTAGATCTAGCTTGTGCACGTGGATATCATCCTCTTGTGCTATTGTAACAAATTTTGCATCCTTGGAAGTAATAGAAGCATTGTTTTGTGGCTATTCTCTACCTTAGCGTGTCTATATTATTCTTTCTTTCCTTCCTTTTACTATGTGTTTTTTTTTGTGTCATTTTACGTTCCTTACAACTCCATTTCCTAGTTGTGTTTTGAGGAAATGATCATGTAAATGTGTTATGGTTTGTGCTACGCATGCCTAGCCTTTCTTGACGTCTTTCCCTTCATTTTCATTCAGAACAAATAGTGTTCATCCATCTTTTTCTGGTGATATCACCTCCCTTTTAGTTTAGTTTTCCATTCTGTTATCCTTCTATCCCTGGTCCCTTGGCATTTTTAGCTTAGATTTCCCTTCCAACATTAGGAGTAATAGTAGCAGTAGAAATAGGTAGAGGAACTGGCCTTCTTCGTAGATATGTCTCAAGTGCGCAAGGTCCCACAACTTGGATATGGTTCCATTGTTATCTCAAACAACTCGGTTCTTTCATATCCGAGACATGGGTGTAAGTTTGACAAACAAAAACTACCATGAGCTGAAAGGAGTATACCATTTATTGGGAGAGATGAAGATTAAGCTAAAATAAGGCACATAACCTGTTAGGAAGATGCCTTATAGGATAAATCAAAAATTGTGCGTGAAGGTGAAAGTGGAAATTGATAAAATGCTTAGGTCTGAAATTATTGAGCGAATTGAAGAGTTTGAGTGGGTTAGCCCTATGGTTATCAATATCAAGAAGGATGGGTGAATTGATATTTGTATGGACTAAGGACAACTGAATGCTTCATGTGTCATAGATCTTTTTCCCATAGCTTTCATTGAGGAAATCCTGGAAGGAGTTGCAAGGCGTGAGATCTATTCTTTCACAGATGGGTTCTCAAGCTATCACCAGGTGCACATTACATCAGAAGACCGGGAAAAGACAAATTTTACAACTGAGTGGAGAATTTTTACGCATGCTATTATGCCTTTTGAGGTTGAAGGATGTGTCAGTGGTATTCTCATGCATTGTTGTGCATGTTTTCCATGACTTCATTCACAAATTATTACAGGTGTACTTGGATGACTAGACTATTTATGGGCTTGTTAGGGATCACTGTGATAGCCTAAGGCTCATGTTCGATAGGCGTAGGTAGTTGACCATCTATCTCAAAATTAATAAGTGTATCTTTTTTTCACCTTTTGAAACTTTTCTTGGGAACATAATTTGTAAGGGAGGATTGTTGGTAAACCCAGCCAAAATAACTATGATTTTGGGTTTAGAAGAGACTACCAGTCAAAGTGAAGTGCGCAGATTTTTGGGGCATATGGGTTACTATAGAAAATTCATAAAAGGATATACGAAGATTTCTGTGCCACTTAAATAACTTCTTAAAGCTAAAGGGAAGTTTCATTGGGATGACACGCAACAAATTTTTTTTGAAACATTGAAGGAGAAGATTATCAATGCATCACTTTTGCGCTTTCATTCATGGGAAAAACCATTTCATGTACATTTTGATGCCTTTAGCATGGTGATTGACATATTCTTGGTGCAACCAAGAGAAGCTAATGTTGACCATCTTATTTGCTTTACAAGTAGGAAGTTGACACTCATAAAGTAGAATTATACAACACTAGAGCACGAAGATTTGTCTATGATCAACACATTTCACAAGTTTTGGTAGTATTTGTTGGCTATGCCATTTATCTTCTATATAAATTATATGACATTGAAATATTTGGTATACAAGCCTATTATTGTGAGGGCACATCTACAGATGAATACTTCTTTTTCACGAGTTTGAATTCACAGTTGTTGTATATCTTGACAAGAGAAATTCAAGGCCTGATAATATATCAAGGCTTAATTCTAGCAAAGGACATGAAGAGTATTGAGGACACCATGTCTGATGCCCAATTGTTTAGGTTGAACCGTGCATTTGAAAATTTGGAAGATATAGTTGTATTTTTGCGCACTAGACTGGAGCCAAAGGGGATGAAAACATTGGAGAAAAAGTAGTTTGTTATACATGTAGTGCCTTATCAATTGATTGGTGGAGATTTATACAAGTTGGGCTAAGATGAAGTCTTGTGTTGGTGTGTTCTTGAACACGAGTGCATAGCTATTATGGAGGAGGCTCATGGTGGTATAGTAGGAGGACACTATGCATGTGATGTAACTGTGTGCAAGATCCTTCTAGCTGGATTATGGTGGAAGACATTGTACAAAGATACAAAGGTATGTGTTAAAGCATGTGATCATTGTCAATGCCTTGAAAAACCAAGAAGTAGAGATGAAATGCCCTTGCGACCCATAGTAAGCGCAAAGCCTTTTGAAAAGTATCCCATTGAATTTTTGGGACCTATTGCACCACACGCATGCAGGACTAGAGCGCACTACATAATTAAATGCACATATTATTTTACTCAATAGGTAGAGGCTGCACTTACAAAGGATTATACTGTATCCACAGCAACAAGGTTCCTTTGGGATAATATCATTAGTAAGTGCGGTTATCCATTTAGCTTGACCAATGATAGTGGAGCTCATTTATTGAATGAGAAAATTAGAATGCTATTGGAATAGTTTATGGTGGCACACCATAAAACTACCCTTGTCACCCTCAAGCTCATAAAACTGTAGAAGATTTCAACAAGATTTTAGGACAAACACTGAAAAAAATTGTGATGTTGGAAGAAAGGATTGGGATGATAAAGTATCAATTTTCCTTTGGGCTTATAGGACTACACATAAAATATTGAACAAGGCCACACCCTTTAAATTGGTGTTTGGAACGGAGGCAATCCTATATGTGGAGTTTTTATTGCCATCCCTACGTATTGTGCACACATGTGGATTATCAGATGAACAGGTGGTGGAAGAGCACATTGAAAAACTAATGCAACTAGATTAGAGGTGCGTCATTGCGGGTTTGAGCTAGAAGACTGAGAAGGCAAGACAAAAGAACTCACATGATAGGAACATTAAGAATAATTCATTTGAAGTTGGTAAGATTGTCCTTCTCTATGATTCCAAGTTATCACACCACCCATGAAATTTGAAGGTTCATTGGTTGGGACCTTTTGTAGTAACCAAGATAATTGAATCAGGTGCATGTTAATTACAGGCGCTGGATGACACCATATTGCCCGATTACTTCAATGGGAGTAGGCTAAAGCCCTACTATAAATAAAGCTTCTTGGTGTTTTTAATAAGGTAATATTGCCACTTATATTAGATCTACTTTTCATTTTTCACTTTCCCGATGTTGTTGCTTTGTTTGTGTTTTTTGTAATAAGCACATTTGTGCGCAGGAAGCTGATTACTATTTACTAATTTCATGTGTAGAGGACCACACATAATTTTAGTGTGGGGTGAACCTAGTGCAAGTGCATGAGAAAGTGTGAGCAGATGTACGTGTGACAATTGAAAGGTGGGATACCGTTGTAAAGGTGTGTGTAAGAAAAGGAAAATGGTGTCACAAGTGCTGAGAATGATGGTGCTCATTAAAAATTTCTCATAGTGAAGACCATGTGATGAAGATGTCACTCATTGTAACACAAGGTAGGCAACATTAGGATGGACTAATTGGTATAAAACATATAGGAAATATGTTTTGTTGCACAAGGAAATGCGTGTGCCAGAAGGATATGAATAAAGTGCATAGAAGAAAGCAAAGAAAAGCATGACAAAAGAAAAAAAACATAATTAAAGGTATAATACGGTGGTAGGTGAGGAGCAATTAATGCAAAAAAATCATGAAAATATATAAGAAGGGTGTGAGTGAGTGATTTCCTACCCTATATGATAGAGTATTTGGAGCCCTTTGTAATGTCCTCATTTTATACCTTAGAACAAGTGAATTTTTTTATTTTTTTTTGATAATTGCATCCTGGTTCTAAATACATAATTTAGAACTCACAAATCAAATAACCATTCTTATAACAGACAACCATATGCAGCTGTAATGACTCGGAGTACCTCCGATCTATTCATTCCATGACTCGGTAATCTACCGATCTATTCATGAGTAATAAGAGTTTGGCGTTTTTATTTAACACTTCACTCTTGCGGTTCTCTTCCCTATTCTGGGATTCAGAATGCTCTGTCCAAGGAACCTAACTGAATAATTGTTACCATTATTCATCGGCATCTCATCCCTTAGACTAGGTGAATTAGGACAACGCAATCAGTAGCTTGCGATACTTTGGCCAAAGATTTGAAACATACTGTTTATGTCTCGTATTCCTTAACGGCATACTCGTCAATCTGGAATACGCCCTTCACCCCATTCTTATGTTATATAGAATGTCTTATACCGACTTCTGTCAGTCCTTCCTATCTCAACTTAATCACTCGGAGATAGATTAACAAGGTGATAATGTTATATGGATGCCCACGAGGATTAGGGATACGATGACATACTGGTTCAACCCTAGTTAAACCAGTGTGTCAAGATACCCCGAATCTCCTAGGCAGCCTTATAACGTGACCACATTCCTAATCGGTCCCTGAGTAACTCGTTCGAGATCAAAGTGTAAATCTTAGCGATCAATGCAAGGGGTGTCGTCATAAGTCACCTGCATTGTTGTAACTTCGAGAAGATCCTAATCTTCTCGGAGGTACAACCCTGCAGTTGACTTGTGCCGTCAAACTTTAAATCCACCTCGAAAAGATCTACTTATTAATATGCTTTACGCACGTTGAGTTTGAATTACATTAAAGACGTTCCCCTAAGGTTAGCCTTTCCCGATCCCTGGATTCTTCGTCTTAGGATGGCCTTCCTCAATAAAACCCATTACATGGTGGAGATATTAAGGCCAAGGTCTCATCAAGGAGTTCTTAGAATATACATGATTCTAAAACAACAGAATTGGACAATATCTCATAACCTTCACATGAGATTGCCATCTGAACCCCATTAGATTTATATCAGTTCTCCTAACTGAATTTATATCATACTTATTAGTATCAAGATATCAATGATTAAGAATCCAATTTAATGTTGTCCTGTCATAATCAAGACTAGGGATTAGTAATTTAATTCAGCTTGATTAGCGTTCTGCTTAGGTTCATTTTAACCCTATCTTTTAGAAAGACAAAGATTTAAATTTCAATTTTTGCTTTCGATAGAACAAATTAGAACTACTAAACACTCATAAGAATTCAATCACATTTTCTTGTAAGCTTTCATTGACAATCACAAAGTCTCCAAATTTATACAATGATAACAATGCCCCTCCGGTATATAAACCGAAGAAGGTCAACATTCAGAATAAGGATACAACACATAAGTAGCAAATACTCATTTCCATTCCTTTCAGAACTATACAAATACATTTTATGCAATCAACATATTTGATACAACGCTCAACGGAAAAAGAACATCTTTCCTCATATAGTACATTTTAGAGAATCTATCTGAAACTCTACTTAAAATCAAATTTAATCAATCTGATCATCCTATCAGATCTGCATGCTTTTACCACTTACGGCAACCATCTGCAAAAATAGTCAACATGAGTCAGTTCAATGAACTGAGCATGATAAGCACTAACTTTTAAAACAATTGCAATCCATCAATTGTTTTCATTAAACACCCTGTTTAAATGATATAAAATCACCAATCAAGTAAACATGACTCAGACTATACGTTAGGAATATATCATGTCTATAACGTGTAATAATAATTTTCGTTACAGAGTAGTCCTATATACTTCTCAAATATTTCATCAAAATATTAGGGATCAAGAAGAACAAAAGTATCCTAAGCAATTATTCATTGTAAATCCCAAGATGAACAAACATCAGACAATCATTATATTCAACTTAAAAAGAGGAATATCATATCAATCCAGTTACCGTCATTATGTAAAATCAATTACAGATGTTAGTTAAACAATTATATCAACTTATAATTTACAACAGAAGAGAAATAAACAAATTGTACATGTTTCCCTCTGAACTAGCTCATGACTATACCATCTTTCCAAAAGCAAGGCATTCACTTAATACACATGCAAATAAATCAGTCGAGTCCATCATCAGCACCACTGTTTTGTTAAAACTTACAATAAAGCAACTACAGTACAGTAGCCCCCATGCCAAACAACGGTGTCTATCTACCAAGCAGACTCAGAATGACCTCACGCAAGAAGCGACAGACAAGAAGATAAACACTGCCACCTGTTTAGGTACAGGCAAAATTTTTCAAGAATGGACAATGCAAGAAGACGTCGTCAACAAAATAACAAAGAACCCATTCAAGCCCTTTCTTGTAAGGCTATAGACCCAAGGTCGAATTCAAAGGATCTCCTTTGTTGTCGCAGTCAAGAGACTCGATCATTTAAGCAATGACATTTCCCTACGACTATGCAGAAGGGATTTTTAAACGAAATCCAAGCAGCATGCACAGCCACATCAAACTGGAATGTAATCAGAAGGAAAACATACACAGAATATCGTAATTCACCCCTGAACGAAATCAGAGTTGAAAGTATGGTATTCATGACCTACTTAAAAGGCCATAATTCATGTTATCAAGCTTAATTAAAGAAAACCAACAAAGCCAAGAACATTACATGTTCATACTCAGGCTTATACGGAAAATAGTGACATAGATTACCATTCGAGGAATTAAAACTAAGTCCATAAACAGTATTCACAGTTTAGCTTTTCCAGAAGCCGACATACAAGATATCTTCCCATACTCACAGAACCCAACAAGTCAAAAACAAAGTAAACCCAACAGTTATAATTTGAAGCAGTTACACTGTTTATCTATCAAGAATTCAACTGAGTCCTAACAACAGTAAAAAAAATACATAGAAGATAATGATTCCATCCGTGCCAACATTGGCAAGCCTTTAAAATCAGGTTTATACAAAAGCTATATAATGATTTAGTAACAAGGAATCCAACGGAGCCCGTATAACTATATTTGCTCCAAGCTTACATAGAGTGGAATACATATTTAAATGCCCAACTGAGTCTGAACCACAAATTCCTTGTAAAACGAAAGTATTCATTACCAAATAACATAAGTCGCCTTACCTGTTACTCCAACAAGACTCAGACAAAGCAATTTCCAACATTCATAATATATATATATATAGCTTCCGCAGTGGCCCAATTTATACGAATCATTCAATGGACTCTACAGAGTCGTTCAATATAAAATACATATATCCATATTGTATACTGTCAACGGGTTGAATCCCATTACCACAATAAAAAGGAAAAACAACTTCCACAGGGTCGTAATGAGATACTGTAACACAGCAAGTTACCTCTTCACAAACAACTTTAAAAGACAAAACGAAACCCAACAAGTATCAATAACCACCCCATCAATAACCACGACAGAGCTTACAAGGTTCTTTTAAAACTGAACAATCAAACAAATGTCCAGCAGTTTCCCTTCCAACGAGTATTCACAACAAGCATCGACGACAAAATCGACAAGCATAATAGTGGCCTGTACCCATCACAAGAATAATTTATGGGCTCTCACCGAGCAGGCCGAGCATACATTCCTTTCATATATTTCGCATATTTAAGCCAGAATGCAAAACACAAAGAAATAAAGCCACAGTTCGAATTTAATAAACACCCATCAAGGGATAAATGAAAAATTGAACCAGCATGAAGATACAGTGTCAAAATCACACAAGACATCCAAAGAAAATCATCTATTACCATAAATCATTTGAACAGAGTTGTTCTAATGAAATCACTTGAAAGACAACAATATTTTTAAAGGTTAGGGCCTAACATGCCTGGATTTTTGCTCAAAATTCCGAAGCAGACCACTGAAAGAGCTCGGACTTCCTTTTCCTTTTCCAAGTTAGAGCGACCAACAAAATTTTGCTATCTCCATGACATATATATTTTCCTTGCTAGAGAAAAGAGCTAGATACGCTCATACTCACCATGCAACACAAAGAAGACTGGTGCGAAGAACCAGTGAACAGGCAGAAGGAAAATCAAAATTCGCGATAAGCCAAACAAAACAACAACTTTCCAATTTACATGCCTTCTCGCAAATTCTGAGCTCGACTACCGAGCTCATTAATTGCATTAACTCCAAATTTCCCGCTCAAACTCCACTGCCACCGACCGCCAAAGTTGGCGATAGACAAATAGAATTTCAAGACCATTTCCAGTTTTGGCGACCTGCCACGTCGGCTCAGTTAGCCGTTTCTAAAACCTCCACCAATACCTGTCCTTCATACTTATCCTTTGCATTAAATAACATAGAAACTGCCGCCCATGGTTCACATCCCCTCCATAGGTCCCCATAATCCTTGCCCAATAGTTAGGTTAGTAACTTAGGTTAGAATTTAGGATAACACCTAGTCTAACTTCATAGAACATAGATACTAACTTAGGACATTAGTTCTTAGCCTAGGTCTAGGTTAGATTAACACTAATCTAACCCCTAGGTTAGGTTTAGTTTTAGGTTACTAACATTAATAATTCCAGTTAGGTCTACATTCCGTACACTCAGAAAAAGACCTACAACATGCATTCTTGAACAGGGTTAGCTCCTGTTCTGCCTTTAGGCTACAGAATTATATGAAACTGAATTATTACCTGGTCCACGATCAAGACCTTCCAGATATACTTCGATATCAGGAACCAATCCATTTCACATGATCAACCTGAGTTATACTCCGGACTAGCTTATTCAATGCTTCTAGACCTTGCAACCTGTTCAAGGTCTGTAATTTTAATTCATCACGAACAAACTTAAAGCAATACTTGGATCAATTCCACTGATCCAAGGCTAGGTATTATAGATGGATAACTCTATAATTCATTCCGAGATCAGATTAAACTCAGATACAAAATGAAAGAAATAAAAGAGTCCAATCATATTCCGACTCAGTCAAAGATCTGCAATCTGCAAAGAAGATACAATACATATCAAGCATGATTTCTCAATCAAGGAACACATCCTTTTTACAAAGAAATCACATATCAACACTTGTATGCTCAGGAGGAAGTAACAACAGTTCAGGGTGTTACAAACAAAGATAGGGTTTGGGGAAAAAATCATAAAAGTTTCAGTTCTAAGCTAGGGTACATGGGTTCAAAGGACAAACCAGAGTAATCAGAGAGATGAGTTGAAAGAATGATTGGGGGTTTGAACGCTCATCACAAAAGTAAGTGATTTGATACTTATGGAACACAACAAATTTAGATTTTTTTTTGGTTAGAATCAAAGTTATCAATGGCACCTAGAAAAAATTTCATCGCATCACCAAATAACAAGCACAAAGGAAGGAATCCCGCAACTGAGGAAGGACTAGACGAATGGTTCTCAAAGATGCAATATCGAAGCGAAGTGATAGAAGGAAAACCATAGAAGTCACACATGAAAAAGTGTAAGATTAACGAGTTTAATAATTAATTGGAGACACATAAGGAAGAAATTGAGGACACGATCATCAAAACAAACAAGAGGACACAAATAGGGAAAAGGATTTGTGATGACTCGGTGTATAAGATCTTGGAGAGTGTGGGAGTACTTCAGCTCTATGAGCTGCCATTTTTTATAAAACTAGAGCACCTGTACCAATGGCTTCTATCAAGAGTCCATGAGGACTACTTTTATTTTACATGTAGGAGAATGTGCACCACCACATAATTTATAGGAAGGGTGAAAAGATTACACATCTCGAGAAAGGAAATAGAGCCAAACTTGGATGATGATGTGGTTGTATAAACCACTGTAGTCACACTCAAATATCAAATGGGAGGTTGTATGATGGATGTAATAGGTATAAGTGACCCTGAAACACGATTGGGGGTGCATGCAGCCACAAAATCATGCACTTTGTGTAATTATCTAGTCACGATCTAGAAAACCCAAATTGGCACCTTAGCAAGTTAAAATTTCAGAGTTCAGGCCCTTTACGCTTCGGGTTTTTCATCCTCTAATCTCTGATGTAATACCCAGCCTGAATTATGATGTGCGAGCCACCATTGACCCTGAAATGATGTTACCTTCTGAAACCATTGCATCATAATTTGGATCCACATTGCTTTGGACTTCTTGTCTGTCCCTATGTGTAACTTGCCACCTGATTTTTTATCCACCAAATCTCTGAAGTCCAAAATTCAAACTTCAAGATTTGTATGTCTCGACATTACCTGACTACCCTGTCGAGATCATCTTGTGAGCTCATACCCAAGCTCATATTTCTACCCTCCAAGATTTCTCTGTTCCACGTTCAACCCGGATCATCCTCCTCACTTGGACAACTTTTCACGACTCGACCCCTTCTTTAACCTGTCTGACTTGACTCAGCTAACTTAGGCCGACCTCCATTTTCTGTTCCCCTTAATTATGAACTTACCGCATTCCTTAGACATGCGCCCCTTTTCCTTTCCTTGAGCTCACCCTAAGATCGACATGCACTGAATTCCCTAGCTCTTTCCCGCCATGTTTAGCCTAACTCGGCCTTTACTATGCCTTACCCCCACTGATTATCTCATTGGCTTCTATCTCCCAAGTCGGCCATCGCCGATCTACTTCCATGACTCAGCTCATTGAGGTAACTTGATGAGCCACCATTTCTTTGACCTGAGCTTGACCTGAGATTACCTGTGCCAAGTGATTTTCCATCATCTGAGCCCCTATACACCACTTTCGAGTTAGCTCCTTGCCGAGCTTCTAGCCTATGCAACGAGCTATCCCAAAAACCCATGGCATTACTTTGCAATGCCAACTCACCAAGTCAACCTATAATTTCCTCCACACCTTTGAGTTTTGGGAGCTTGCCCCTCACTCACACTGACCCGACCGACTTGCTCCCTTGTTCAACTCATGACTCGACGAGCTAGGATAGCTCATTGAGCTCTCACCATATGTGGCCCTAACAACCCCAAGTGAGTATCTCACTTTTCAACAAGCCGTACTACCACGATCCAACTCTAATGAGCTTGGCGAGCTCTGCTACCACCCTGCCAACCTCGTGCACCAACATAGCTCGGTGAGCTATTTTTCAGCTTGATGGCTAGTTGGGCCATTTTTGCACTTTTCTCCTCAGACTTTGAATTTTTTGGGAATGTTTTCAAATTTTCTCAAACTGGAAGGCCCCTGGGGACTGATTAACATGAATCTTGAGCTCATTGTCCATTTTCTCCATTTTTCTAAGTGTGGGTCTGCTCGATCCCTTTGTTCACCTCAAGTAAACTTTGAGCCCCTTCAAAAACCAAAAGAGGAAAAATTCCTCAAATTATTTCACTTCTTCCCAAAACATGATTTTCACTTGAAACACTTTGGATCCTTCCCTGAAGCTTTGGTCAAATGCCTAGGTCCAATTCTTCTCTAGTTGTCCATTTTTTCCCAGGGGGAAATGGATAACAATTTTGGTGACTCATGGGGACATCTTCTTGCTAGATGTGGTTAACCAGTAGCCTTGTACATCCATTAGGCACAGATTCATTATTGATGGCCTGAACTGATCCAAACCTACAAGATTTGACTCCAAAATTTACTTAAAATGTTGTTACACATGGGCTTGACTAGAATTGACCATCTCACTTACCGAATTTTTGAATTAAATTTTTTGTGAGAGTGGAAAATTGTCTTGATATGAAATTCTTATCTTCTTCATCTCTTGAAATTGACCTGTTGGGGTGAAAATAAAAACTTGAACCTTCCTCCAAAATCTAATTGTTTCCAAGTATGAAGCACAATGATTGATAATTTCCTAATATTTATGAACACCGTAGAACATGGGATTTCATGTTGTCTTGGGAAGTACTTGTGACTATCTATTTAAATTGATTTACTCATCCCAAATGTCGCTTGAGACACCACTGAAGGTTGGGACTTCCTATAAATCCATAGATTTACAACCAAAAAAATTCTCAAGGATTTGAGGTTGATCTTATGCTCGAAGCCTAGGAGGACCTTTGAATGACATGAGAAGGTTGTTTGCTGAAACTGACGACTGTGTCGATACAAGATTTGCCACTTGTTATACAAAAACTGCTCATGGAGATGATTTTATGATCTTACAAGGGGTACTAGAAGCTTAAATGATTGATATGAAGGAACAAGAGGATGGAAATTATTAAGATATGTCCTTAATATGATTTCATTGCTTTTTGTTTGGAATTCCTTGAAGATTGTAATTGTTCCCTGTAATTATGAGCTTCTTCCAGAGGTGTTCTTCCTCTGAAAGCATGGTGAAATGTGGAGGAGAAAACATGAACAAAACTATATACAAAAGGTGAAATCATACATGTCCAAGTGAGACATGCAGAGTGTACACAAACACTTGTTCTGTTAGAAAAAAAAAACTACCCCTACCCTACACTAACCGAAAGCAAGGAAGAGTTCAAACAAAAATGACACTAAAAAGGAGAAATAACTCCCTTGCCTCAAATTTTGGGACCATGCAACTAATTTTGTAATGAGAATTTTCATGTACATGAGTGAAAAAACTAATTTGGAAGCATTTTTCCACCCATCTAGTCAAGGTATCAACATTAAATAAATAAAATACCTCCTGAAAATGCTCACTGTTTTGATCTTGGAGGCTTTCATATTGACCTTTGGTGCTTTGAGAATTATATTCATGCTTGGAAGTAAGCATGACTAGTTGTGGATCCTCTTTTGGATCAAATGAATCCAAGTACCTGATAGGGCAAGGTTTGATCCACCACATTTTCCCGTTGCTCTGAGTTCCAAATCCAATAAGGAATTCTTGTTGCAGACATTCTTGGAATAGGTGATTATCACTGAGATGATTTCCTCCTTGTTTCTCATCTATAGACAACTGATTTTCTGCCATGATGACTGGTATGAGAGTGATTTCATCCTTGTTCTCTTCCCCTTCATGGTCTAGTGTGAAACTTGGAAGATTCAATTCCTCCAATCTTGATTCAAGAGGGTTGTTTGAAGAAGCAATTACTTATTGAATATTCTCCTCCATGGTAGAAGGATCTCGGTGTTGGAGGATGAATGATGGAGAAACAAATATTGTTATATTTTTATGGGCTCTTCTTCATCAATACACTCCTCTAAGTCTAACAAATATTCATCTTCTTTGTTTCCCTATTGTGCCAAATGTTCTCCCTCTTCCCTGATGACCTCTAGATTTGTAACTTGTTCATCAGGTGTCTTTTCATCTTCCAACATAAATTTTGACAGCTCAGATTTATCCAAAAAATCAGATCTTTAGAAAGTTAAATTGGAGGGAGAGGCTGGAATTTCTTGTGTAACCTTCTTTGCGTTCAAATCCTTCAAATCTATTTTTCTCTTCTCCTTGGTATGTACATGCTCCACTTCTTTTGGATTTAGAGTTGATTCTTCTTCCCTTTTTTATTCTGCAACTAGTAATGGATCAAAAACTTCTACATTTATAGTGTCAGTGTGAACATCACACTCAGAGTAAGTGGATTGTTGATCTTCTTCTACCTCTTCTTTCCCAACTTCTGCTGCACACTCAATTTTCACCACCTGTTCTCCAACCCTAGATTCTTCTAAAGGCTTAACCAGTAAGGGAATTTTATTTATTCCAAACCTTGAAGCCCAACTCTTCAAATTTTCTATCATTTCTTCTCTGCTAGGATCCTTTTCTTGTTATGCCTCTTGACTAGTTTTTTGATCTTCTTCTCAACATGGATTTGGGAATGCAAGAGGAGGGATGGGTTGGGTCTCAAATATTTTTTTCATTTTTTGTGGTGGAAGAGAAGATTTAATTTCTTGTTTCTATGGAAGGGATGGATCTTTGGAAGGGAAAAGGGATGAAAATTCAAGATGGGGTGAAATAATAGGAGATGAAGAAGTGAATTCCACAATGGGGACAGCCGGTAAGAAGATTGGGAACTAAAATTCAGGTTGAAACGACATTGATCAGGGAGTGAGGAAAGGATTATAAGCTTCAACATTCATTGGCAATTTCTACGTTTTTTGACGATCATATGGGTGTCCTTTTCCTGCCAAATTTTAGCTCAGAAATCTTCTCCTACGTGGCTTATTCTAATTGGACAAGGATCGGCAGGTCATTTCTAAAAACTTAACGTTTTTGTGATTTTGGAAAAATGTGCAAGTTGCCCCCACAGCTTTGCAGGCCCCAGAGGAGGTACACATGTTGCAGGAAGAGTGAAGGTGGACGGGCGGGTTGTTTTGTGCCTTAAGGCACTTTGGAAAATGTGTGGAAATGAAGAAAATCCCCTAAGACCTGCATCCAATTAGAGGAGGACACGTGGTAGGTAGGGAGATGGAAAGGTGGAGGAGTTTGATACTTTTCAGCCTTTGGTGAAAAAATGTTAAAGTATAAAATTGGACCGCAAACTCACAGCCAATGGGATGAAGACACGTGTCATGTTCGCATCAAAGGCAGAAATTTAGGCCTCAGGGAAAAATTGTGATTTTTTCCCATTTTTGGCATAAAGGCATAAAATTAAAAGGAGGAATGCAAGCCCGCAGCAAATCAAAAGGTGACACATGGCAGGGAAAGACGAAGGTGCGGGATGGCGGAGGAAATGTTAAAAAATTTCTTCACGGAATATGATTAAAATATGAAATGAGAAGTGTTGCTCCTCAGCCAATCATATGAGGACACGTGTCCTGCGAGAGGGAGGAACTGCGGATGAAAAATGAAAATTTTTCCCTTTTCTAAAAAGAGGAAAAATATGTAAAATTGAGCCGCGACTCCGTATCCATTCATATTGTGCCACGCTTCAGGGACAGAATCAGAGATGTGGGCCCGTGGAGATAATTTGGAAAATTTTCCTTTTTCCAAAAAAGGTGGAAATGTGTAGAATCGGTCCGCGATTCCAATGGGGCACACTTTGGGACATGTGTCAGGCTCGTTTTCATGGGGCGGAGGGGCAGAGAAAAATGTCAAATTTTTACATTTTTCCAAAAGTGTTAAAATGTCAAAAAGTGATCCCAAGCCCATTTCTAATCACATTGTGACACGTGGAGGGCTCAGATTAAAGGATAAAGGAAGATCAATGGTAATTGTGCATTTTTCAGTTTGGCCGCCATTTGAGCTCCAGGAAGTGTGGAAATGCATTTTTTGCATCGATTTTGATCAAATTTTTGGAAAATTTGTGTCGTTTGTGCCTGCAATGACCAATGTAATTGGTCTTGAGGATCAATTTGAAGATCAGAGATGTTTTTGAAATAAATTTTTTCCCTAACCCGTCCAAAAACGTAAAATATCAAATCCAAAAGTTGTAAAGTCAAATTTTGGAGGGATAAGGATGAAATAATGAAAGGAAGGGGGTATGCATGCTTTGAATATGAAAAATGTGCCTCCACAATGGATAATGATGAAAATTTTACACCGATTCATCTCTTTTTGAGACAACAGGCAACTTTTTGGACGTGTTCTGTTGGACGTGTTCTGTTAAACGTCCTTGTCTGCGTATCATGAGGAATTTTTTTAATAAATTTGATCCTTTGGCATATTATTTTCTTAGGAAATAAGGCTCGAAGGATATTAAAAGCTATATATTGCATGAATTTTTCATGTAAAGGGTTAGAAGAGTTTAAAAAATCCTGGAAAACTAAAAATTTCATGGGAAAATCTGGGAAGAAGCCCATTCTCTGAGAAACCACCTGAGAACCATTTCTAATTCCTTTTTGCATCATATTTGTATCATGTTGAGTTGGTTTCAGTTATAAAGTCATAAAAAAGCTCTGAGATTGTTCTTGAAACATTCCCCTACTGCTAAATTCGATCATTTCTGGATTATTTTGTGTTGTCTCTTGGCAAAATTTGCATACACTTATGTTTCAGAATACATTTCAAATTTGTGTTTCTTGTGTCCTGTTACAGTATTGTGTTTAAAATATCTCTTGATCATACATGGTCTCATTTCTTGTGATTAGTTTAGTGGTATTTGCAATCTCACATTCAGAAGAGCTTTCATCTGATAAAGAGATAAACAAATTTAAAATCACTTTACTTTCCTTGATTTCAGAGATTGTTTGTAAACCTTTGGGTACACCTTAGGTCATGATTAAATAGTGATTGCTAAATGTTTCATTGGTTCATTCTAACTCAATATTTTGTGATAGATGATCAAAGATTGTGTCGAAAAGTGTAGATCTGGGCCTTCATTTGATGCACATATCCTAGTTGAAGGGATGATTAACCATTTTGATACTTTCTGCTGTTATGTTTATCCATATTTTGCTGAAATCCTCAAAGAGTCTAGCGGACCTTGGTTTGTCTTATCTAAACTCCCACCCAAAAATCATTCAAAACAGCTAATCCTACCCTGTTTTACCCCTGTTTTGACCTGTAAACCCACAGAAGATCAAAATCCAGTTACTAAAGTATGCAGAACAGATCAGGATTTTAAAATGTCTTCAGTAACCCTCACCTTGCATTGAAAGTATCTCCATAATCTAGAAGTGACAACTTGTGAAATTCAGATTTAGGGTCTTGATCATATTTTCCCAAGGCCCCTTCATACAATTTGCACAAATTGAGGGATATCTTCACCTCCTTCACCATTTGAGGGTTACAAAATAGGTTCTCTTACCTTGGTTGAGAGGCACAACCTAAAACAGTTAGGATAATATCAAGTCCCATTTGAGTGTTATCCATCTCTCCACAAATCTAGTGCCAGTTAGATCATATCCCTGGCTACAAAAAGACACACACCATGATCCATATGTCTTCGATCTTCATGCCATATCTTTGATGCTATTCAGACTGAAAAGGAGAACAAATTTGGGTACCAACACCAAAGCACCTCCAAGGGTTGGGTATTTCAGCAAGATCACACCAACTTGTTGCAATGAAAAATATGGGTAAGATATTACATGGAACACTTGTAAAAATGACTTCTGGTCTCAGCAGGCATACCAGAAATGTTATCACTTAATCACAACACCCCTTGAATTGCTAGAAATTTACTAAGGCATTTGGTGTGATTGGGTAATGTGGAGTTATCCTAAAGTGTGGGACCTTGTGAATGGGATAACTCTCTGGAGAAGGATGGCTTCCTCTTCATAAACCTAGCACTACACTACTCAATAATGTAGAAAAAAACCTAATATAATCCTATCCTAACACTTCAAAGGAGATAAGGATAGAGAGAAACATGCAAGAAAGTAAATCCTACACTAAGGGGTGGTGATAACACCAAGAGAAGGTGTTGTTAGACAATATTCAGCTTGCAAATGGAGAAAGATGAACATGGAGAGGGTGGACATGCACCACAAACTAGATTACATGCATTAAAACATTTCAAATAAGAAAAACAAAAACTAAACCCTACAATGGAAACAAGAATATGCACAAAACACTTATTTCATGATGAGAGGTAAGATAAAACAACAAGCCCTTGCAAGGATAGAAGAATTAACACAAAACATAGTTTTATTACTCCATAAAGTATGCATAGTACATCATGGTATAGGGAGAGGAAAGATTTCCATTATAGTATTTAGAGTGAATACTTGAAGCCCCTAAATTTGAAACATTCTAGTTGAGAAGGAGGGGGAAGCAACGTGAGAATAAAATGTCTAACCCTTTCAATAATGCATCTCCTTTACATTTTATAGAAGAAATTTACAAGAGATGGAGGAATTTCAGACTTATAGGTGTTAGATCACCCATAAGGGGCACCATGCCCACTTACATCATGTTATGGGAGGCCTTGCTAATTCCCATGTCTTTAGTACTCTTCCCTACGGGAGAAGGATGTGTGCCCATGCTTCATTTATTGCACATTCACCTACCTAGGAACTGTTCACATTTTGAGGAGTTCCTACACTTTAGGGGAACCAAAAACTCCCAAAATACATTTTTTATGATTCCATACTATAGCCCTCTGAAATACCTCTTCATCAACTATAATTTTGTGAAACACAGACATGAAGAGCTCAAGATATGTTAATTTTAGTAAAAGGGGGTTTTTCTCCATGGTTTGGCCCTATGCATTACTTCCATGGTGAGCTAGTATCTAGGATTCTTGTGCTATGTTCTTGGAGGATTTTATGTCTGGTTCACCTCCATCATTAAGATCCACTCTGATTTTCTTTGTTTGACAGGATTCTCTTCATGTGGACCCCAACCATCCTCATACCACCTACCATTTACTGCCTCGGGCTTAGTGTTCAACTACCTCAGTGTGTTCCCAAAAACAACTCACCTTCAGACATTTTCTCCACATGGGGTTTAGATTTTAACCTCCATCTTGCATTTCAAAACTAACCTACATCCTTGAACTCAATCTCTAATCCTGAAACCTAAATTGATGCCTCGACGAGTTAAAATTTCAGATTTCGGGCCCTTTCCACTTCGTGTTTTTTCATCTTCCAAACTCCGATGTAATGCCCACCCTGAATTTTGATGCACAAGCCAGCATTGACCCCAAAATTATGTTGACTCCCAAAACCATTGCATTGGACTTCAAATTCACATTACTTCTGACTTCTCATCCCCCCTATGTACAACTCACCACCTGATTTCTTATCCACTGAATCTCTGAAGTCCAAAATTGGGACTTTGCACTTTTTATGTCCTTGTTTCACCTGATTCTAGATCGTTTCTTCAAATGTTGACAAAACAGATAGGGGTAAAGGACTAGGAGGAATACCTATCGAAAGATGCTGGTTATAGGTTGTTGCGCGGGTATGACTTTTTGATCCACAGCTGATCGTGAGAGCTTCCTTTTTACTTGGAGGAACTACCTAAAATGGAAAACAAGACCACCAAATGAAAGTTAAACAGTATATGTAGTGGACTGCCTAGTGTATGATAGATCTGGGAAGTGTGATACTCCCTAGATGGCTGTTAATCCACTATTTAAAATAACTTAATGTTAACAATAAAGGAAATCCTACTGTAGTTAAAATGATTTAGGTATCTCATTCGACTAAAATAAACAAATTCGTTCGCAACAGGCTAGGCTATGATTAAGTCTAAAGGTCAAGATCTCTGTCAGGGTATTGGTACTGGTTAGGGTCAAATTCTGGGCTGTTTTGGGTATTGGGTGGAATTTTTAAGCTTTGTTCCTTGTTTAAGGGTAAAAAGATAGAGACCGACATCGGTCTGGTATGAACGATGCCAGTTTAGGTGAACTGGCAATGGTTGTGGGTAACCGGCGTCGGTATGGTCAGGGTACATGAAACTTATAAAAAATTAGACGTGAGGGAAAATCCAAAACTAAATGGAAATGGAGAGGGCTATGACAAGGTATGCATGGGTCTTAGGTATACTCAGGGGTAATTAAAATCTAGGTATGAGTAGTTCAATGGAGTGGGTGAAGGAATGGTCAAGTTTGCATGGAGGTAAACGGTGGGGGAATTGCAATGTGAGTAGAAACTAATAACAGAAGTAAAAGAGTCTACCAAAATGACAATGGACAAGTGCTGGTTAACAAAACACTTACTGTTGTACGAGTTTGTTGTTTGGTTAGAAATAACGGGTGATAAAATGGAAGGAACTTGGTGTGGTGCTGATGCTTCCTTGGATGCTCCCGTGAAGGAAAATGGCTCTGTGATTGCTTCTGGTGTTGGCTTTGGATGTTCTGATGCATGTACAAATGCTCGTTCTACTTGCATGCAGCTCTAGTTTTGTCCTCACTCTCAGAAGATGTGCCAACCTTGAAATAAGGTTATTTTGGGGATTAAATGGTAATCGACGGCTGTTCTGGGTTGACCAGAGGCAGTTTAGGGTGACTGGTGTCAGTTAGGTTGGGATTCCCTAGGTTTACTAAACTGGGCCTCTTAATTTTCTTGGATCTCATTCATTTTCTTCCGCAGATTAGAATGGAAGCTTCCTTCTAACAGGCGGGAATGTGGTTAGAGGGAATATAGGCTTTGATTTTTAGGGTTTGGGTATGTCTTAGTTAGTTATGGCAACATACTAAGAATAGGTCTTAGGGTGAGGTGGCTAGATGAGGTGTATAGGTGAGGTGGATATGTGGGAATTATCCAATTAGGATACTTAAATAATAGGTATTTTTAAGATCATAAATTAATTTATTCAAATTAATTAAATTAATATTAGAGTGGGGTGAAAGGGGCCATGGTTAGGTGAGTGTGTTCGAGTTGGTGATTTGTCGAGGGACCAAGGGGAGTGTGACCCAATTTTGGTGTCTACATTTTTCCCCTTTTTGTTGTGTGGCTTGTATTGGTAAGCGACGCTGATAAAAATAAGATGTGGTTGCCCCATGTGTGGGTGAAGGTGATCCCCCTCAAACCAGGAACTAATGAGGCAAAAGGTAGAATCGGTGAGTGGTTTGATAAAATGTGAATGTGGTGAAGAAGAAGGTGGGTAATGGGGGTAAAAAAAAAGGCAAAAAGGTCTACTCGGGTAATCCAGGTAATGGGTCAGGGTCAAAGGTAGTAATAGTCAAACGCACACACACAAGTATAAACTACAACATGGTACTAGGTTGAAGAGCATGCAAAATCTACATTGTCTAAGGGCAAGCAAGTTTATCCAAACAAGGTTGAGGTGATTTTGGTATCCAAGGTATAGGATATGGTCAGGAAACACATCGCAGGTCAGGTGTAGGAACGTTTAGGTATGTTTCGGTACACCAAAGGTTGGGTCAGGATAAACAGTCATGGCAAGAGGCAAGGTAAGGTCAGTATGTCCATCAACATAGGTAACAGTGCCACAAGGTATAGCAAACACATGAGGTCACAGGTCACTAGCAATGTTCTAGGTCCAAGTATCTAGGTCACGACATGGGTGGGGCCGAGGGATGGGTAAAATAATGAGTCTTGGACTGGGGACATAGTGAGGGGGTCAATGATAAGGTCACAAAGATAAAGGGAAGTGTCCAAGTGAGGTGTGGGTGAGGTAGGTAGGATTCAAGTCAAAAATTAGGGGTAGGGGGTAGGAAAAAGACTAAGCAGGGAAATCGATGATGGTTTTAAGGAACCGATGCCGGTTGCTATGGACCGACCTCGGTAAGCTAGGGCATAGGACTGATGGCAACCAAGGTAAAACCGTCACCGGTCAAGTCGGGTAGGTTATAAAAATGAAAATTTTCCGTGTTTTTCAAATCATTCGTCTTTTACCAAATTGGGAAAAATGACAGGTGAAAGAGGAAAAGGTGGAAAGTGATAGAGTGAGATAGAGGACTGAGTTGGCAAGCCATGTGGCTGGTGATAGTTGGTCGATAGGTGGATCCATGAGCTAGAGTGGATCAATTGGATTGGTTGGAGAGTGAGAGGTCATTCAGTGATGGTAGAGGTAGGAGAGGGATCAGGTGGACCACCGGTGCAATGGCCCGACGTGCCACCATGGCAAGGTGATAGTGTGATGAGGTAAGAATCAATCCCTTTTCTTTGTTTTGTTGATTAAATTTATTTAGATATCATGCGTGGGAAAAAATGGGTTTGGGGGGGGGGGAAATGCAGTTTGAATTGTGATTGGGTAAAATTGAGTTAAATAGGAATGGGAAGAGGGGTGAGTGGGTGAAGGAAGGATGGCGAGGGGTGGAGGGGGGATTTGGGTGGGATTGGGTGGGTAGAAGGGAGAGAAAGGGAGATTTGAGGAAGAAGGGGAATTTGGATGTCGTGGTGTTTGTGGCGACAGTGACCAGCGTCGGCTGAAGGTTAGCCGACGTTGGTAGCACCGAACTGGTACCGGTCACGAAACAGGTGACCAATGCCAGTGTAAGGGGGACCAAGGTCAGTTAGGGGTAACTGATACCGGTCATAGTTTGGGGGAAAAGGGGCCAAATTTTCCCTAGGTTGGGTGGAGGAGGTAGGTAATGGGAAGTAGGAGGTGTTTTGGGGAAAATCATGACATAGGTAAGGGGTAAAAATAGGTGAGGGTGAATGATAGGGAATGAGGGGTAGGATAGATAGATAGAAGATGTGATACAAAGGCAGTGAAGTCTAGGGAAAGAGAGGTAAGGTGGTTGGTGTAGGTGAGGTGTCAAGTGGGATTGTGGTTATGAGTAAGGTGAAATTAATGTGATGTTTGGTTGGATGTAGGTGAGAGAGCAGTTGAGTATGAGAGACAGGGTGTCACCCCTACTCTTGAGAGTTCAAGGTGTGGTGACGGTCGAGCAGTGGAGGCATGTCCCAGATGTGGGCTTGATTGGGGTCTGACATCACCGGCATGTGGTCTGGCAGCCAAGCTTGATGGTTGCTCTCATCGATAGATGGGATTCCGTGACCAACACGTTCCACCTACCGACGGGGGAGATGACCATCACCCTGGAGGACGTGTATAGGATCCTGCGATTACCTATATTGGGGACGCAGGTATATTCGATCTCCTCAGAGGCATCTGAGGAGTTGATGCTGATGGTATTTGGTGAGGGACTAATGGAGCTGACATTCCACAGTGCCAGCTTGAGTTATGGAGAGATGCACCTAGCCTGTCCAGAGGAGACGAGGCTAGTAGTATTATTGATGGAGGTAGTCTGCTATTTTGCACTACCGGATGCAGAGGGTGGGAGATTCCCACGATCATTGATGGGGGTCCTACATGATATGATGATGGACAAGACCTATTTTGCATGGGCACCAACATTCCTTGTATAGTTGTACAGAGAGCTATGGAAGGCTCCACAGGTTCAGCCTATGCTGCACATTTATTCTACATTATTGGGCCTACGAGCACATTGTTTGTGTTCTTCCGATGGGTATGCCCCAGACAGATGCATTTGAGCCTAGTTTTGTGTGGGTGGGGTATAGGTGATGGGTGCCTACGATGGGAGAGCAGCGAGCAGGAAGGGTTACACATGATGTAGCCTATTACAGGTGGCTACTAGAGGGATTGTCTGGTGTGGACATTATTTGGAGACCGTATGTGGGCTATCCCTCATACAAACAGATGGCCGATGAGTTAGATGGCCTTAGGCTACTCAGATGGATAGAGAGGAGCCATGCAAGGGAGCACGAGATGATCCCAGTTGATAGGGTCAGACGATAGTTTGGGCTACCACAGGATATACCTCCACCCTTCCCACAATACAGGAGAGATGACGTGAAGAGGCCATTGCCTCTACCAAAGCCGATAGTGCCTACCGGGTAGGAGGAGCAAGTGATAGACTGGTGGATCGATGATGTTGGAGTGACAGATAGATACAGATAGTGGTGGGATGCCCATTTACAAGCAGTACCACCCAGGCCAGGGCAACCAGATTTAGCCACTATCACAGTGTAGAGAGACACCCTACAGGGACAGGTGGTGACCTTGATTACCTAGTTGGGGATGGTACAGGGGTAGTTGGTAGGTTTAGAGGTGGAGGTGGCTGAGCTACATGCACAGGTATCCAATCTGCAGGCCCAGATGGCCCAGGGTGGAGATGGAGAGGGTGATGATGAGTAGGTGGCTGCCCTACAGGCACATGTTACAAGTTTGTAGGGCAAGTTGGCCACTGCACAGTGCAGACAGGCACTACAGGCTCATGTACAAGCACAGGGTGCGAGGCCAATGGCACCTCCATAGGTACCGGGACAGGGTCCCACAGGATAGGTACAGGGTCAGAGGCTGATGGGGCCACCACAGACAGTACCTGTATCTAGGTTACGGGATACCTTCGGTGAGGCCAGATATTACTAGGATCAGTTGATGGTGGCTGAGATAGATTTTCTATCCTATGGAGAGTACAAGGCATAGCAGGCCTCGAGTGAGAGGACTAGATCCCATACTCACAACGTGGAGAGCACAGGGGGCCATCGAGCTTCGAGACAGGAGTAGGGTGAGGCCACCAGTTCATGGAGGCCAACTCCAGGTGATGTACCAGTAGGGACCCAACCACGACCCATGGTGGGCGGTGAGATGTTATCAGGCCGCTAGACAGGAGCCAAGGAGGAGATAGGAGAGACTGATATGGAGGATATCTGGCAGGATGATGTTTGATGTACATCCCTCCATTTTGATGTATTGTAGTCATTTTTGATATATACCGGCCTGCGTGTCGAAGAGAGTGAGGATGTATACTAGATTTTTGTATATTTTTGATCATATACTGGCCTACGTGCCAAAGATGGTGAGGTTGTATATGAGAGTTTTGAGAGATTTTGTTATATACACCGGCCTACATGCTAAAGATATTGGAGAGTTATGTATATGGATACACATGTTTGGATGTTTTTATTTATAGAGATGATGATGATTATGGTCATTATGTTTATACATAGTTGTGGTTATCTTGCTATTTTTATTTTTATATGTGATGGAAACCAAGTAGTGTAGGCATGATAGATTAAAGTCATAGGCATGGATTGAGTCATGTCATAGGCCTGGATGGAGTCAAGTCATAGATGTGTTAGGCATGGATGGAGTTAGGTTGTGTTCGAGGCATGGATTGAGTCAGGCTAGAGGCATGGTGGAGTTAGGTTGTGTTCTAGGCATGGATTGAGTTAGGTTGTGGTCTAGGCATGGTGGAGTTAGTTTTTGGTTTAGTTTTTAATTCATTAATTTGTGCAATTAATGATGATATGGAGCATGTTTGAGATGTTTTATAGTAATATGCATGATAATGGTAAAGAAAATGGTAGACATAATGAATGTATGTATGATGATGATAAAAATGTGGAAAGCAATTTGTTGTTTATTTGGTTTAATTCCCAATTATTGATATATAAAAAGAAATCTAACAAGGGTAGATTTTGATTTAAGAAAATGAAAGGTGAAATGGTTAGGGTAGACAGTGGCCAAGCTAACCTCCAAGGGCCCCATGCCCTCTGAGTGTTGCCTACATAGTCCCGATGAAAAGGGACCTCAGGCCGATGTAGTTCTCCCATAAGCTAGGGAAGAATGCGAGGAGGTATGAGTATGAGTTGGTAGGTTGTAGGCATGATTTGAGTCTAGGTTTTGGTTAGGCATGGGTGATTTGGAGTTGGTTACGGAAAAAGAGGAAAATTACCCAAAGATAAGCATCGAGGATCTAATCCTGTTCAAGGTAATCAATATGTAATGAAGAAGGGGAAAAGACAAGAGGAGGTGAGGGAGCCACATAATTGGTAAGGATCATAATGAGTAGGTCATACCTTAGATAGTTTGATGAACATAAGACCCTAAAGACATTGCATGATTGATTATTCTAAAGGTGAAGAAAAGTCACATGATCACCAAATGTCACAGTTTCAGCAAGTCCCTTAAGGCGGTAAGAAATGAAGGTGAAAAGGGCAAGAGGGTGAAAAGTGGATAGTTTATATGGTATTTGGTAGCATGTGTTTTGGGAAAAAGATCTAAGATCACAATGGGCAAGTCCATTACGAAATTTTTTTCTGTTTGACTTGTATTTGAGATAGACTGATCGATGTGGGAAGTCTATATGGGATGAGGAAATTAACTCCTTGAGGTCTTCGCGAAGCTGATCGATGCAGGAAGCTTCAGATTCTACATTTCTTTTGAAGCAGGATTTACATAGTTGTCCTTCGAGGGAGCAGTCTATTTATAGTAGCGATGTAGAGAGAAAGATGTCCTTTTGAGGGAGTCATCTTTTATTGGAAGTTTGACTTGAGGAGTTGGATCCCAGGTGGGGGATTTTAAGTCATGGACAAGACTAAGGTAAAGGATTGGATTCTTGTTCAGAAAGCAGGGTGAAACGACCATGGGATCTCATCTAAAAGTAGACGAAAAGTATCCATGAGAATCATGCCATGGTAACACCATGGTACATATTTAAGAGAAGATAAAAGGGTGACGTGTACGCACATGATTCTTATTTAATCATTGGTGATGGTGTAGGAAGTGGGTAGTGCTCAAGGGATGGGCATGAAAGAGGCAGAAAGTGAGGTAGGACTGAAAGTCAATAGTAGAATGGTCAAAGATGCAAGGCATTGAGGGGCTCAAGTTCGGGTTTACCATCTAATGAAGATAAAAAATAAGCACCTGATCCATAAGTATGAGTCACGATGTATGGTCTAAGCCAATTAGGAGAAAATTTGTCCCGTTTACTTTTTTTGCTTTGGTTACATGTTGATTTTTTTTCAAGACAAGGTCATCGACTTGGAAGGTTTGTTCATGGACACATTTTTCATAGGCACGTTTGATACATTTTTAGTAAACTTGAAGATGGTCAAGAGCATTAAGATGGCGTCCGCATAATAACTCAAGTTGTGCTAAATGGTCTTGACGAAAGTCATCATCATTGAGAGAAATGTGAAGTGAGGGAATCTGGACTTTGAGAGGCAGAACATCCTTTGTACCGTAGACCAGAGAAAAAGGTGTGGTAGCGGTGGAAGTGCGAATACTAGTGCGGTATGCCCACTGGGTGAAAGGAATGTGCATATGCCAGTCCTTCCTAGTATCACTAACCACCTTCATGAGAATTTTGTTTAAGTTTTTACTAGTGCATTCAGATTGGCCATTGATTTGTGGGTAATAAGGTGACGAGAAACTAAGCTAAATGCCGAAGGCATCATAAAATTTCTGCAAGGTTTTATTTTTGAATTGCTTACCATTATCGGTGATGAGGCGATGCAGAAAACCAATGATCCAGAGGATCCTCACTAAGAAACACTAATCTAAGATCTTATTAGAATAAGTTGTAGTCATTTTTAAATCATGGAGAAAAATTATACGATTCCGTCGATATCTCATTTGCAAGAAATGGAGCTCGTTTGCAAAAGTTATAGTCTGCTGAAATTTTTGAGCAACTGGTGAATTCAATACTATGTGCAGAGATGGTGCGTGTACACATGGAACAATCAACATTTTCCATGTGGACAATATGGGTGACAGAGAAAAAGGTGGATTTTGGAATAGTCTTAGCCTCCTTTAATTAACATCTATATTGCAGAGTTTCTGTATATATTTGTTTTAGTTTGTAAATACGGGATACATGTGGGATTATTCATATTTGAATTTATTAAGGGATAATACATATATAATTTATCCAAATTATCAAATTTAAATTATATACTATCTCCTAATTGCCACACATTATATACTATATTTCCTCCATATTTAAACAAACCTTATCCCTTAAAAGCCACCTTACACAGTAAATGCCCCTAAATACCATGGGAGGCAGCATAGGAGGTGGGATTTGAACCGTGATCCCTTTCACCAATAAGATATGCCTTGAATTCCATGCTATAGGAGAAGAAACATTATAAAAGGAGCTATTTTGTATATGTACAACCATCCATGATTTTGTGAAATATTGATTTGCTCATAACTTGAGCTAGAGAAGGAATTTTGAGATGAAGTAAAAAGTGAATCCTATTATTTTTGGCAAAGGAACGTGATGAGAAGATAATATTCTTGTAGAAATATTTGTAAATATTTATTTTCAATATTTTAATAGATTGGTCCCATTCAACCGGACCCGGAAACGTAGGCCACAAATGCCGAACTCCGTTATCAACTCTTGTGTCAAATTCCTGGTGATTCATCTCTTTATGTTTTGTTTTTCCATAGTAATTTCAGTTTTAATTATTTTATTAAAAATAAAAAAAGGATATAATAGTCAATTTTTATATAAAAAATCAATACAAAGAAAAGTTAAGTGTGTGCACAATCGCTAATTAAAATTGATTTTTAGATCACTGGTATCAGAGCTGGTTTTGACTGATTTTTGGTTTAGATTAAAAGCTTTTGGATTGCAAGTTGTGTGTTGGATGTTAACAATGTCTCGATCTAAGAAGGGTGAAGGAGAAATAATAGAAGGAGATCCCAAAATTGGTACCAGATGCTCTCGAAGTCCTATAATGGCAGATCGAGAGGAAGAAAACTTTCGTTAATCATTCCTACAAATGAAGGAAATGGTGGAAGAAATGTACTAAGATAGAAAAAGGGAACATGTAACTAGAGAAGGTAAGAAAGAAGAAAGCTCTAGTTCTAATAATCCTAAAAGAGACCCTTTGAAATATGATTTTCCTTCATTAAAGTTAGATATCAAGTTTGAATTGCCTATGTATACTGGAGAGCTAAATGCAGAGAAGTTAGAAAATTGGGTCAAGCAAATAGAAGTATATTGCAGGGTTCAGAGAATTGTTTTTGATGAAGCAAAGATTCATTTGGAAACTCTTCGGATGGGTGGCACAACACTCATTTGGTGGGAGAGTAAGCTTCAAGAAGTGGAAGAAACGAAAGGTATATAAATCACTTCTTGGTCTTAATTTGTTTCAAATCTTAGGCAAAAATTTTATCCTCTTGGTTATAAGCAACAAGCTATGATGGATTGGAAAACATTAAGACAAAGTAAGGGACAAAGTGTTCAAGAATACACACAGGAATTTAGAAAAAGGGCTCTAATTCTGGGAATTTCCTTAAACACAGAAGAAACACTGCTTAAACATATTGGTGGATTGCATAGTTATCTAAGGCATATGATACTTGTTTTGGGTCCTACTAATCTTGATGCAGTATGTGTTCAAGAAACCGATTTAGAAGCATGAGGGAAAATGAAAAAGGAGTCCTCTTTCTCTTCTTTTAAACAAAATAACAAGCAATCTAAAGGAAAAGGAAAGGGTAAGCATAAGAAAAACTCTACTGTTAAGAAGGAATATGAAAAACCATGTTGTAATCATTGTAAAAAGAACCATGATGAGTCTAAATGTTGGAAATTACATCCTGAATTGAAACCTAAATGGATGGTTAAGAAAGGAAAGGAAAATAAAAAAAACACTGCAGTTCATGATCTTGGGTAATATTCAGGTGATGAAACCAAGATCACAGCTATGAGTTTTTAAGGTAAATCAAAACTTTCAATTTCTAACAATAGTACTACAAATGTTACATATTCTTCTAGTAAACAAACTATACATGATGATAAGAAAAGGAATGAGCTTTTCCACATTAGAGTGATTTCAAAACATACGAAAATTTATACTCTTTTTGATAGTGGATCTCAAGCTTATATGATTTCTGAGGAGGTTGTAAAGAAATTAGGACTCAAAACTAATCCACATCCTAAGCCTTATCCTTTGGGATGAGTTTGTGATGATGCAAAACTACAAGTAACTAAAACTTATACTTTCAGATCTGCCATTACAGACAAGTTTATAGATGAGGTTGAATTGGATGTAGTTCCTTTGGATATTTGTGGGGTGGTTTTGGGAAGTCCTTATTTGTATGATCGTAAAGCAATCTTCTATAGGGAAGAAAATAAATATTTGCTTGTAAAGGATGGAATTGAGTTTATTGTTAGAGATCACCGTGAAAAGAATAATCTATCCTTGGTAACTGCAGGTCAAATTAAAAGGCTGGTAAATTCAAGCAAAAGTTTTGTGCTCATGGTGGTCAAAGCCAAAGAGAAAGAACATGAGATGGCTTTTGAGACTTGTGATATGAAACATAAGGATGAATTAGTAAAAATTGTTTCTGATTTTCATGATGTTTTTCAGGATCCACAAGGTCTACCTCCCAAAAGAGGGGTTCAACATGAGATACAGTTGCTTCAGGATGCACCTCTTCCCAATATTGGAATGTACATGTTGTCAGTAGTAGAGAATTAGGAAATCAAGAGACAGGTAATGGAACTTTTGGCTCAAGGTATAATTCGTCCAAGTACATCCCCATGTGGTTCGCCAATTATTTTGGTTCCTAAGAAGGATGGCACTTGGAGAATGGGTGTTGATTTACGTGCTTTAAACAATATTACTATAAAGAATCATTACCCTCTTCCTAGAATAGATGATTTACTGGATCAATTAAATAATGGAATTTATTTCACTAAGTTAGACTTAAGAAGTGGTTATCACCAAGTAAGAATTGTAGAAGGTGATGTTTGGAAAACTGCTTTTAAAACGAAACAAGGATTATTTGAATGGTTAGTAATGCCTTTTGGATTGTGCAATGCACCGGAAACATTCATGAGAGTTATGAATGATATCTTTAGACCATTCATTTATAATTTTGTTATTGTCTACTTAGATGATATTCTTGTTTTCAGTAAATCATGGGATGAACATGTTAAACACATCCAGAAAGTCTTAGATGCACTAAGGAAAGAGAAATTCTATTTGAAGATGTCAAAATGTGAATTTGGAAAAACATCTTTAGTTTACTTGGGTTATATTATAGGAAATGGTGAATTGAGAATTGATCCTGCAAAAATAGAGGTTATTGTGAAATGGCCTAGACCCACTAATGTGACGGAAGTTAGGAGTTTTCTAGGTGCAGTTCAGTACTGGAGAAAACTTATTGCTAACTTCTCATATTTTGCATCTCCTTTGCATGCTTTGAAAAGTATTAAATAGGTCTTTCATTGGGGAGGAAAGCAACAGAAAGCCTTTGATACACTGAAAGAGAAGATAAGTACCGCTACGATCTTGGCACTTCCAGATTTGCAGCATTCATTTGAGATTGAGACAGATGCTAGTGACTATGCAATGGGGGTAGTTTTTATGTAGAACAAGTGACTAATGTGTTACCATTCGAAACTATCCAACTTATGATAAAGAGTTGTATGATTTGGTTCAAAGTGTTAAAAAGTGGAAGCATTATTTAATGGGAAAAGAAACAATTATACATATTGACCATCAACTGCTTCAGTACTTACAAACACAAACCAAATTGCAGCAGTCTAGACATTTCAGGTGGATGGGATTTTCGGAACAATTTCATCTTGTAATCAGGTATAAAAAAGGTATTCAAAACAAGGTTTCTAACATGTTATCTAGACCACCAGTGGTAGTAGCATCTATTCTTTTGCAACATATTTCTTTGGCTCATGTTAGCTATAAGGAACAATATGTTAATGATGTTTATTTTAGAGAAGTGTATGAGGATCTAGTAAGTGGGAAACAAGTAGGAGAAAAATATTATCATTTGCATGAAGGATTGCTATATCATTCCGGTAAACTTTGTATTCTAGAAAATGAACGTGTGCATATGATTAGGGAAGCACATACTTATCTTATTTCAGGGCATTTTGGTGTTAGTAAGACAGTTGCACATTTATAGAAATATTGTTATTGGCCTAGAATGCATGAACATGTAAAGAGGTATATTAAGGGATGTGTTCTTTGTGCCATGAGCAAGCCAAGTAATAGGAAATTAGGACTTTACACTCCTCTTCCTATTCCTATAAGTTCTTGGGAAAGTGTTTCCATGGATTTTGTAGGAGGATTTCCCATGACACAGAAGAAACATGATTACTTATATGTGGTAGTGGACAGATTTAGCAAAATGTGTGTGTTGGTTCCATGTACTAAACAAATAACTGGTGAGGGAACTGCACATTTATTTTTTCAGTTTTTTTGGGTTCATTTTGGATTACCTACTTCCATTATATCTGATCAGGATTCTAGATTTCTTGGGGAATTTTGGTCAAAATTGTAGGGGTTAATGGACACAAAACTGAAAAAGAGCACTGCTTTTCATCCATAGACTGATGGTCAAATAGGGGTTGTAAACTGCACAGTAGTACATTTTCTTAGGGGCCATTGTGGCAAACATCCTAAGTTATGGGATGAACATCTATATTATGTGCAACATGCTTATAATCATGCCTTACATTCTTCTACTTTGAAGTCTCCATTTGAGACTTGTTATGGATATCTACCTAATTCTCCTTTAGATGTATATTATGGACATGAAATTGTTATTAATGGTTCAAGTGATTCTAACAGGGCTAAAATATTTGTTCAGAGAATTCAACAGGTCCATCAGTATGTCCATGAACAATTGGAGAAAATTTAGGCTAAGTACAAAGCCAGGAATGATAAACATAGAAGTGATCACAAGTTCAAAGTTGGTGATTCAGTTTGGCTTCACATCAGTAGGGAAAGAATGACAGGTGAAGGTAAAAAATTGAAACCTATACGGTATGGTCCATTCCAAATATTGGAAAAAATTGGTAACAACGCTTTCTGGTTAGATTTACCTCCATATATGCAAATCTACTCAGTTGTAAATGTTGATAATTTAAGATTGTATGAACCACCTATGATTGTTGATCATGATGATGCTAACATAATGCCTTCCATTGATGATTTTGCTCCTGAGTATCTTGATGAGTTGCAGGAAGACATCATTTTGGACAGGAAGGTCAGAACTTCGCGAAGGGGTGATATTGAGTATCTTCGTGTTGGTTTTAAAGGAATTCATCCAAACAAGGCTAAATGGATGGAAACCGGAAAGGTGAGGGAGAAATACCCTCACCTATTTACCAATTAAGTTGACTTTTGGGGTCCAAAAGTTTCTCAGTGGGGAGGAATGATCCAGAAGATCCTCACCGAGAAACACCGATCTAAGATATTCTCAAAATAAGTTGTAGTCATTTTTAAATCGTGGAGAAAAATTATACAATTCCGTCGATATCTCGTTTACAGGAAACGAAGCTCATTTGCAAAAGTTATAGCCTGCTGAAATTTTCGGGCAACTGGTAAATTCAATACTATGTGCAGATATGGTGCATGCACACGTGGACCAATCAACATTCGCCATGTGGACAATATGGGTGATAGAGAAAAAAGTGGCTTTTGGAATAGTCTTAGCCTCCTTTACTTCACATCTATATTACAGAGTTTCTGTATATATTTGCTTCAGTTTGCAAATACGGGATACATGTGGGATTATTCATATTTGAATTTGTTAAGGGATAATACCAAATCCCATTAAATTTGCACATATATAATTTATCCAAATTACCAAATTTAAATTATATACTATCTCCTAATTTCCACACATTATATACTATATTTCCTCCATATTTAAACAAACCTTATCCCTTAAAAGCCACCTTACACTGCAAATGCGCCTAAACCTTACCATATAAAGCGCCTACATATCCACAATGCTAGGAATGTGGGATAAATCCCATGGGAGGCGGCATAGGAGGTCGGATTTGAACCGTGATCCCTTCCACCAAAAATATATGCCTTGACCGCCATGCCATAGGAGAAGAAACATTATAAAAGGAGCTATTTTGTATATGTACAGGCATTCTGGGACTGTGTAAATTATTGAAATGCTCATAACTTGAGCTAGAAGAAGGAATTTTGAGGATGAAGTAAAAAGAAACTCCTTGTTGTTTTTGGAAAGAGGAAGACTGATGAGAAGGTCAGAGTTCTTATATAATTCTTTGTAAAGAATTATTTTCAATATTTTAATAGTTTGTTCCCATTCAACCGGACCCAGAGACATAGGCCTCAAGTGCTGAACTCCATTATCACATTCTTGTGTCGAATTGCTAGTGAATCATCTCTTCATTTCTCTGTATTTTTACACAGTAATTACAGGTTTTAATTCTTTTATTAAAAAAATAAAAAGGTTGTAATCACTTAATTATAAATATGAGACATCAATACAAAGAAAAGTTTTGTTGTGTAAACAATTGCTAGTTAAAATCGATTTTCAGATCACTAGTATCAGAGCTATTTTTGACTTATTTTTGGTTCAGATTAACAGTTTTTGGATTACAAGTTGTGTGTTGGATGTTAACAAGGTCTCAATCTAAGAAGGGTGAAGGATAAATAATAGAAGGAGATCCCAAAATTGGTACTAGATGATCTCAAAGTCCTACAATGGCAGATCGAGAGGAAGAAAACTTTCGTCAATCATTCCTACAGATGAAGGAAATGGTGGAAGAAATGTACCAAGATAGACAAAGGGAAAGGGGAAATAGAGAAGGTAAGAAAGAAGAAATCTCTAGTTCTAATAATCCTAAAAGATACCCTTTGAAATCTAATTTTCCTTCATTAAAGTTAGATATCAAGTTTGAATTACCTATGTATACTGGAGAGATAAATGCAGAGAAGTTGGATAACTAGATCAAGTAGATAGAGGTCATATTGTAGGGTTCAAGGAATTGTTGTTGATGAAGCAAAGATTCATTTGGAAACTCTTTGGATGGGTGGCATAACACTCATTTGGTGGGAGAGTAAGCTTCAGGAAGTAGAAGAAACCAAAGGTATAGAAATCACTTCTTGGTCTTAATTTGTTTCAAATCTTAGGCAACAATTTTATCCAGTTGGTTATAAGCAACAAGCTATGATGGATTGGCAAACATTAAGACAAAGTAAGGGACAAAGTGTTCAAGAATACACACAGGAATTTAGGAAAAGGGATCTAATTCTAGGAATTTCCCTAAACACAGAAGAAACACTGCTTAAATATATTGGTGGATTGCATAGTTATCTAAGGCATATGATACTTGTTTTAGGTCCTACTAATCTTGATGCAGTATGTGTTCAAGCAACCCATTTGGAAGCATGAGGGAAAATGACAAAGGAGTCCTCTTTCTCTTCTTTTAAACAAAAGAACAAGGCAATCTGAAGGAAAAGGTTTGAAAGAACAAGGAAAAGGAAAGGGTAAGCATAAGACAAACTCTACTGTTAAGAAAGGAAGATGAAAAACCATTTTGTAATCATTGTAAAAAGAACCACGATGAGTCTACATGTTGGAAATTACATCCTGAATTGAAACCTAAATGGATGGTTAAGAAAGGAAAGGAAAAGAAAACAAACATCGCAGTTCATGATCTTGGGTCAGATTAAGGTGATGAAACCAAGATCACATCTATGAGGTTTCAAGGTAAATCAAAACTTTCAATTTCTAACAATAGTACTACAAATGTTGCATCTTCTTCTAGTAAACAAACTATACATGATGATAAGAAAAGGAATGAGCTTTTCCACATTAGAGTAATTTCAAAACATACAAAAATTGATACTCTTTTTTATAGTGGATCTCAAGCTAATCTGATTTCTGAGGAGGTTGTTAAGAAATTAGGACTCAAAACTAATCTGCATCCTAAGCTTTATCCTATAGGTTGGGTTTGTGATGATGCAAAACTGTAGGTAACTAAAACTTGTACTTTCATATTTAACATTACAGACAAGTTTATAGATGAGGTTGAATTGGATGTAGTTCCTTTTGAAATTTGTGGGGTGGTTTTGGGAAGTCCTTATTTGTATGATCGTAAAGCAATATTCTATAGGGAATAAAATAAATAGTTGCTTGTAAAGGATGGAATTGAGTTTATTGTTAGAGCTCACCGTGAAAAGAATAATCTATCATTGGTAACTGTAGGTCAAAAGAAAAGGTTGGTAAATTCAAGAAAAGTTTTGTGCTCATGGTGGTCAAATCCAAAGAGAAAGAACATGAGATGGCTTTTGAGACTTGTGATATGAAACATAAGGATGAATTTGTAAAAATTTGTTTCTAATTTTGACGATGTTTTTCAGGATCCACAAGGTCTACCTCCCAAAACAGGGGTTCAACATGAGATACAGTTGCTTCAGGATGCACCTCTTCCTAATATCGGAATGTACAGGTTGTCAGTAGTAGAGAATGAGGAAATCAAGAGACATGTAATGGAACTTTTGGCTCAAGGTATAATTCATCCAAGTACATCCCCATGTGGTTCGCCAATTATTTTGGTTCCTAAGAAGGATGGAACTTGGAGAATGTGTGTTGATTTCCGTGCTTTAAACAAGATTACTATAAATAATCGTTACCCTCTTCCTAGAATAGATGATTTACTTGATCAATTAAAGAATGCAATTTATTTCACTAAGTTAGACTTAAGAAGTGGTTATCACCAAGTAAGAATTGCAGAAGGTGATGTTTGGAAAACTGCTTTTAAAATGAAACAAGGATTATTTGAATGGTTAGTGATGCCTTTTGATTTGTGCAATGCACCGGCTAACATTCATGAGAGTTATGAATGATATCTTTAGACCATTCATTGATGATTTCATTATTGTCTACTTAGATGATATTCTTGTTTTCAGTAAGTCATGGGATGAACATGTTAAACACATCTAGAAAGTCTTAGATGCACTAAGGAAAGAGAAATTGTATTTGAAGATGTCAAAATGTGAATTTGGAAAAAAATCTTTAATTTACTTGGGTTATATTGTAGGAAATGGTGAATTGAGAATTGATCCTGTAAAAATAGAGGTTATTGTGAAATGGCCTAGACCCACTAATGTGACAGAAGTTAGGAGTTTTCTAGGTGTAGTTTAGTACTAGAGAAAATTTATTGCTAACTTCTCATATATTGCATCTCCTTTGCATGCTTTGAAAAGTATTAAACAGGTCTTTCAGTGGGGAGGAAAGCAATAGAAAGCCTTTGATACACTGAAAGAGAAGATAAGTACCACTCTGATCTTGGCACTTCCAGGTTTGCATCATTCATTTGAGATTGAGATAGATGCTAGTGACTATGCAATGGGGGCAGTTTTGATGTAGAACAAATGACGAGTGTGTTACCATTCAGAAACCTTTACAAGTGCGGTAAGAAAATATCCAACTTATGATAAAGAGTTGTATGCTTTGGTTCAAAGTGTTAAAAAAGTGGAAGCATTATTTAATGGGAAAAGAAACAATTATACATACTGACCATCAACCCCTTCAGTACTTTCAAACACAAACCAAATTGCAGCAGTCTAGACATTTCAGGTGGATGGGATTTTTGAACAATTTCATCTTGTAATAAGGTATAAAAAAGGTATTCAAAACAAATTTTCTGACATGTTATCTAGACCACCATTGGTAGTAGAATCTATTCTTTTACAGCATAGTTCTTTAGCCCATGTTAGTTACAAGGAACAATATGTTAATGATGTTGATTTTAGAGAAGTGTATGAGGATCTAGTAAGTGGGAAATAAGTAGGAGAAAAATATTATCATTTACATGAAGGGTTGTTATATCATCCTGGTAAACTTTGTATTCCATAAAATGAACGTGTGTATATGATTAGGGAAGCAACATACTTCTCTTATTTCAGGGCATTTTGGTGTTAGTAAGACAGTTGCACATTTATAGAAATATTGTTATTGGCCTAGAATGCATGAACATGTAAATAGGTATATTAAGGGATGTGTTCTTTGTGCCACAAGCAAGCCAAGTAATAGGAAATTAGGACTTTACACTCCTCTTCCTATTCCTACAAGGCCTTGGGAAATTTTTTCCATGGATTTTTTAGGAGGCTTTCCCATGACATAGAAGAAACATGATTACTTATATGTGGTAGTGGAGAGATTTAGCAAAATGTGTGTGTTGGTTCCATGTACTAAACAAATATCTGGTGAAGCAACTGCACATTTGTTTTTTCAGTTTTTTTGGGTTCATTTTGGATTACCTACTTCCATTCTATCTGATCGGGATTCTATATTTCTTGGGGAATTTTGGTCAACATTGTGGGGGTTAATGGACATAAAATTGAAAAAGAGCACTTTTTTTCATCCATAGACTGATGGTCAAATAGAGGTTGTAAACCGCACAGTAGTACATTTTCTTAGGGGCTATTTTGGAAAACATCCTAAGTTATGGGATGAACATCTATATTATGTGCAACATGCTTATAATTTTCCCTTACATTCTTCTACTTTGAAGTCTCCATTTGAGACTTGTTATGGATATCTACCTAATTCTCCTTTAGATGTATATTATGGACATGAAACTGTTGTTAATAATTCAAGTGATTCTGACAGGGCTAAAATATTTGTTCAGAGAATTCAACAGGTTCATCAGTATGTCCATGAACATAGTTGGAGAAAAGTCAGGCTAAGTACAAAGCCATGCATGATAAACATAGAACTGATCACAAGTTCAAAGTTGGTGATTCAGTTTGGCTTCACATCAACAGGGAAAGACTGACAGGTGAAGGTAAAAAATTGAAAACCTATAAGGTATGGTCCATTCCAAATATTGGAAAAAATTGGTAACAATTCTTTCCGGTTAGATTTTCCTCTGTATATGAAAATCTACTTAGTTTTAAATGTTGAGAATTTAAGATTGTATGAACTACCTATGATTGTTGATCATGATGATGCTAACATAATGCCTTCCATTGATGATTTTTCTCCTGAGTATCTTGATGAGTTGCAGTAAGAAATAATTTTGGATAGGAAGGTCAGAACTTTGCGAAGGGGTGATATTGAGTATCTTCGTGTTGGGTTTAAATTCATTCATCTGAACAAGGCTAAATGGATGGAAACCGTAAAGGGGAGGGAGAAATACCCAAGCAAATGATGGCAAAGCAAATACCCAAGCAAGCTCTGGTTTTGTCCTTGCTCTAAGATGTGTCAAACTCGAAATAAGGTTGTTTTGGGGATTAAATGGTAACTGATGGTGGTTTTGGGTTGACCGGTAGTGTTTCAGGGTAAACAATGTCGGTTAGGGCTAGATTCCATAGGTTTACTAAACTAGGTAGATCCTCTTAATTTTCTTGGATCTTGTTCATTTTCTTCCACGGATTAGAATGGAAGCTTCCTTCTAATGGGTGGGAATTTGGTTAGATGGAATATAGGCTCTAATTTTTAGGGTTTGGTTATGTCTTAGTTAGTTATGGCAACATACTAAGAATCAGTCTTACGGTGAGGTGGATATGTGGGCATTATCCAATTAGGATATTTAAATAATAGGTATTTGTAAGATCCTAAATTAATTTAATCAAATTAATTAAATTAGTATTAGAGTGGGGTTAAAGGGGACATGGTTAGGTGAGTGTGTACAAGTTGGTGGTTTGTCGAGGGACGAAGGGGAGTGTGACCCAATTTTGATGTCTACAATCCTGACACTTCCTAGCCACCCTACCAAGCTCATCTTACGATCTCCTCCCTAAGCTCACCCATCTACCCTCTGATCTTACCCACTTCTATGTTTAACCTAGATCATCCTCCTCACTCTGAAAAATTGTCGCAACTCAACCCCTTCTTCCACTTGATCGACTTTACTTGGCCAACTTAGGCTGACCTTTGTTTCCCATGGCCCTTATCTGTGAACTCTATGTATTCCTTGGCTAGGTGACCCTTTGCCTTAGCTTGAGTTTGTAATGCACAAAAAGTTCGAGCTCACTCCCACCCTTCTTGGCCAAACTTGGTCTTTCCCATGCCTTACCCCCGCTGATCAAATTTCTAGCTTCTATCTCTGGAATCGGTCATGGCCGACCTACTTCCATGACTCGGCTCATCGAGGTAACTTGATGAGCCACCCCTTCTTTATTCTGAGCTTGACCTGAGCTTCCCCATGCCAAGTTATTGGCCTTGAATGAGCCCTCTACACTCCATCCTTGTGTGACCTGTGAGATGGCTCGTCTGAGACCCTATACACCACTTCTAAGCCAACTCCTTGCTGAGATTCCATCCATTGCACCAAGCTATATCAAAAAATTTCAGCCGTACTTTGCAATGCTAAATCATCGAGTCAGCCTCCCATTTCCCTTGCATCTCCGAGTTTAGGGAGCTCACCCCCTGCTTGTACTAACCTGACTAACTTTCTCCATTGTTCAACTCATAACTCGGTGAGCTAGGATAGCTCACTGAGCTCTCACCAATAGTGGCCCTGACAACCCCAAGTGAGTAGCTCTATTTTCCACCCAACGAACTACTACGAGCCAACTCCAATGAGTTGAACAAGATTTTCTACCACCCTGCCATCCTCGTGAAATTCCCTGCTCTGATGAAAGTTAAAAATTTTCAAAATTTTGAGTTTAAGTGTTTTCTCTAATGTACCAAGTCGTGAAATTGAGAAAAGTCTGCAGTTTTGGGTCATTTTGTATGTATTTCGGGCCTGTCGGACATTTTTGTCCCGCCTGTCCCAAGTTCAAAAGTGCGCTCTGTTCCCCGATCGGCCGAAATCCCCGAAGTTGTTCCATTTTCGGGCCCGTCGGACTTTTTGTCCCGCCTGTCCCAAGTTTTTCGTGCGCTCTGTTGTTCCGATCGGCCGAAATCACCCCCGAACCGCGTACTTCACTCTTTCATGTCCCGCCTGTCCCAAGTTTAAAAGTGCGCTCTGTTCCCCGATCGGCCGAAATCCCCGAACCGCGTACTTCGCACTTTCGTGTTCCAAATGTCCCAAGTCAAAAAGTGCAAGTTGTTCCATTTTCGGCCGAAACTCCCGAACCGCGTACTTCGGAACTTTTTGTCCCAAATGTCCCAAGTCAAAAAGTGCAAGTTGTTCCATTTTCGGCCGAAACACCCGAACCGCGTACTTCGGAACTTTTTGTCCCAAATGTCCCAAGTCAAAAAGTGCAAGTTGTTCCATTTTCGGCCGAAACACCCGAACCGCGTACTTCGCGCGTTTTCGTCCCAAATGTCCCAAAATGCATTTGTGCGTCTTCTCCTTGTTTCGCCCGAATCGGCCGAGCCGCGTGTTTCGCGCATTCGCGTCTCACATGTCCCAAGCGAACCAAATGCCATTCATACTTAGTTTTTCCCGCTCTACCCGAATATGCTGTTTTTCAAACTGATAGATATGAATGTAATGCGCATTGATCACCCTTCTCTCTCCTCAACGGCTATATAACGAGCAAGCCACCTTTGCAATTCTTACATTGTTTCCATGCTACCCTTGCTCGAACCCTTGCAACCTAATTCCCTGCGCATGTATCCCTTTTCTCTGTAATTCCTCCCCGAATTTAGGTTGCAGCTCTGTTACTATCAATATGAAGAGAAGTCCTGGAGGAGGCTTTGGGAGAACTCAGTTGGCAGAAGGGCGAAGCTTTCAAGACACTGGTTGTCTCAGCTTTCAAGGATATTCACTGTCATCTTCCTGGTGTTTCCCTTTCCTTGCAAGAAATCAAAGCTCAATTCAGAGCTTATATCAAAGATAATCTATTCAAGGAAAGCTCAATCTCCAAAGAGAAAATGAAGGAAATCTGCTCTCTTCAATCTGCCGTTGGAGAAGCAAACATACTCATGTCGAGTTTGATAAAGAGCTGGAGAAATGTCTTGGATTTTGGACGCAGTCTACGGCCAACACGTCAGTCCCTCGTGGCAGAGACATAGCTGAGGCGTTAGAGAAATTCAGGCAGCGGATTCTGAAGTCGGTGGGTCCCTCTCAGTGACTGGCCACCTGTCTTCTTCTCCTTGTTCTTTTCTCTTCTTCCCTTTCTTTTTCCGTTTTCTTTGTAAGAAGTTAAGGTATTGCGATTGGCGGTCCTTAACTGTTCTTGGTTAAAGAAGCGGTTACGAAGAGTAACTGATTTGTAAGCTATATAATGGCCTTCTTTACGCCATTCAAAAAAAGGAGGAAGAACTTGGCTTATTTTCTGAAAAGTGTAAATAGATTATAAAGAAATCAATACAGAAGGACTTTCCCATTCTTTGTCTATCTGATCTCTGTTATTCCTAAGCTTTCATTTATTTTCTTTGTGAAGATCATTTGTCTCAAGTTCGTTAGTCTTACCGATTGCATACTCTTCAACTTTGCAAGCACGGTGATCTTGTATAACCAAGAAGGAACTTTGTGTCCTTGATTAATGAATCTGTGTTATGTTAAGAAACTTTGTGTTCTAAGCAGATGTTATTTACAGAACTTTGTGTCTTTGAATTCCATCTTATTTATCTAATACAAATGATCTTGTTTCAATTCACTGTGACTTTCGCATACATAAAGAATTACTCTGATATCTATAATTCTGCATGTTGCCTTTCTGCTCTTTCCCGTACTCTCATTTCCTCAGTCCTTTTGTAATTGATGATCTTCATAGAAAACACTTTCGTGATATCCAAGTTTAACCAACAAATCATGTCTTGTACATTTGTAAATAAGTTCGTTTCTGAATAAGGGAACCTCTCCCATTAAAGAGGAGGGACTTCTTGTCCCCTGACTGTTGCTCTTCTTAAAAGTCCTATCTGACGACCAACAGTTTTTGGCGACTCCGCTGGGGAAAATCACATTCCAGTTCTGTAATTTTTCGATCATCTTTTGATCTGGCGACTCCGCGTTTTACTCGAGGGAGAAGGACCCTTGGTATTGAAGATTCTCAGTTCCAGATTTTGGAGCAGCAGGGTTTTCCTTTTCCTTCAACAAGAAATAGAAGAACTCGTTCGACAAGCACTCCACCTGTTCAAGATAGAAGTCCTACGGGTGGTATTCCTTCAGAGCCAGCTAGCCCTAATCTGCGAGCTTTGATTCTTGCTGGTGTTGCAGTTCCTCTCCAAGCCGTTTTTCCAAGAATGGCGGCGCCATTGCCATGGGGTCATCGTGTCAGGCCCCTTGCTCTTCCTCAGCCTTTGCATGAGTTACCCAGAGGTAACCGGAAGAACTTCCCCAAATTCAAAGGCGATGGCAAAGTGCATCCTGATGAACACATCGCAGCCTTCATTGTTGCATGTGGAGTCCTGGGAGTTGAGCATGAAGACGTCTCCGTGAGACTGTTCGTTGAGACGTTACAAGATAATGCTGCTGATTGGTTCTACCACCTTCCGGCTGGCGCTATCACCGACTGGGGCACAATGAGAACTCAGTTTGAAAACCGTTTCAAACCAGCAGAAGATGTGCATGCCTTGCTTGCCCAAATTTCTCAGATAAAGAAAGATTCATCAAGAACCCATGAGAGAATTTGTGGCCCGATTCAACAGACTGATCAACAAAATTCCGCAGCCTACCCGACCTGTTGATCAAATTCAAAAATGTTTCTTCCTAAATGCTCAATCGCCCAAAGTTAGTTATGCACTAAGAAGGGCTAATCTCGCAACATTGGTCGAGGATCAAACTCTCGCTGTTAGTATCGAGGATGACTTGATCATGTCAGGGAAGTTGAGAAGAGACCCTCCCAAATCTAAGTCTGCTGCTTCTTCCTCCTCCACTCCTGGACCTAATACTGATCCGTTAGTCCAGAAGCTTGCGAATGATCTCATTGCTATAAAGAAACAATTAGCTCAGCATGCTCCTTATGCAGATGTTCCAAGGAGAAATTTCCAGCCCAGGAATCGTTTGCCTGCTTCTCAAACAAGACTAGCACTTGAAGGACCTCCTGTTAAGGTTCCTGTGAATGCAACCTGTGAGGTTGAAGAGCCAGATGATGATGAGGATAATGAAGCTTGCGAGGAGTTTGCGAGAGAAGTTGATGATGAAGCAGATGAACTTGAGGGATCTCGAGTAAATTTCTTCACCACTGAGGGCATTGATGATGGAGATGATTATGATGAAGTGGTAGCAGACATGAATAGCGAATCATTTGCTGTCATGACTCGAGAGCAGACAAGTCAGAGGGAGAAAGTGACACAGCCTATCAAGAAATCTAAGGAGCAGTCAAAAACTATTCCCGTGATTGCAAAAAGAGGATCTCCTATCCCTACTTCATCTACACCAAAGGTAAGTCCTATCAATCCTGCTACTAAAGTTGCTTCTTCTTTCTCTCCTAAAGTTGATAAGCCTAGAGGACTGAATGATGATGGCCCGTCCACTTCTGGATCCTTTGATATTGTTGATCACCTGAAAAAGACCAAGGTCCAAATCTCAGAAGCTGAGTACTATCAAACCCATCCCAAAGCTTTTGCCAAAATGATCCACTTTGTTAATTCCCATTCCAAGACCACCTCTAAAGGCCTTTTTCCTACTCCTCCTTCTGCACCACAGCCTAGTCTGGTAGCTGCTGTCACCTCGCCCTGGTGACAAAATTAAACCATTTTATGTAACACTTCTTATAGCTGGTCATAGGCTCAGTAATTGTGTCATAGACTTAGGAGCTTCAGATAATGTGATGCCTGCTAAAGTAGCTCATGCTTTAGGCCTGACCCTCACACGCACTTATGGATCTTGTTACTCCATGGAGAGTAAAGAAGTGCCCCTGGTCGGGAGAATTAAAGATGCACAAGTGGCTTTTGCTGCCTTGCCTGAGAAGAAAGTGTTGGCTACCATCTTAGTGGCAGATATTCCACCTTCATACGGGATGTTGCTAAGTAGGAACTTCTGCAAAGACGTGGGTGGGGAAATCCAAATGGACTGGTCACATGCACTCATACCTGTCAATGGACACATGAAGAAGTTGCTGCCTGAGAAGCAGTCTGAGTATATTGTGCAGAAAACGGATGACCCTAGAGCACAAATACTTTATGAGGATATGGGGCATGGAAACTACATGATTATGTCCCCTGATGAAATCTGACCCCCCAAAGTGTCTCCTAAAGGTCCTAATGGGGTTTGGATTTTAGAGTTTGATGGAAGTTGTTCCTCAGCTGGTTCTGGAGCTGGTGTCCTGCTGGTGTCACCTGAAGGAGGCCTACACCCCTTTTCATTTAAGTTGCAGTTCGAGAATACTAATAACACAGCAGAGTATGAGGCTCTCATTCTCGGATTGCAAGTGGCCAAAGAACAAGGTGTAAAGAATCTTCTGGCTCGTGGTGATGCAGAGTTGATAGTAAAGCAGGTCAGAAACCTTTTTCAAGTGAAAAATGGAAGGCTGAAACATTACCGGAATCAGGTTTGGGATTCCATTGAATTCCTTGATGCTTTCTCTATCGAAGCATACCTAGGGAAAAGAACAGCAGGGCTGATTCACTAGCAGTCTCAGGGTCACTACTGATTCCTCATCCTGATTTCTCTCAGGATAAGTTCACCATTGAGATGGTCCATCGGCCTAGTGTACCTGATAATACCAATAACTGGCAAGTTTTCAATGATGATCAACATTTGCTTTCCTTCCTGGAACTCAAGGGTAATTTCGAACAACTGTATTTTGAGGGAAGTGACAACCTACCTCGTGAGAATGTGCCCTTTGACCAAGCAGTCGCCCAAGGAGAAGAAACAGATCAAGATGGATGCATCAATCTCAAAGGAAACAAGATTCCTAAAGGGTTGGTGAGTTTGGAGGAATTATTTGATAAACATGACAGGTATGTGAAATCTAAAGCTTCTACTGGACCTCAGCAATCAGCTGAGTATGATAAAATCAATATTGGGAGTCCTAATGACCCTAAGCTGGTGAACATTGGAAAATGTTGCACAGCAGATGAGAGGAGAAAAGCAATTGATCTTCTAAGGAGGTATAAGGATGTTCTTGCTTATTCTTATGAGGATCTAAAAGCCTTCAGGCCAAAAGATATGCAGCATTCTATTCCTCTTAAGCCCGGAATTAAGCCTTTCAAGCAGAAACAGAGGCAATACAATCCCAAAATAGCTGACACAATCTTTCAGGAAATTCAGAAGTTGTTGAAGGCTAAAATCATCTTTCCCATTCACCATTCAACATGGATTGCAAATATTGTGCCTGTTAGGAAGAAGAATGGTGAGATCCGCATCTGTGTTGATTTCAGGAACCTGAATCAGGCGTCTTTGAAAGATAATTATCCTTTGCCTATGATGGATCAGGTCTTGCAAGCAGTTACAGGGTCTGAAATGTTATCCATGCTCGATGGATTCTCGGGATACAATCAGGTAGAGGTTGATACTGCAGATCAACACAAGACAGCTTTCACTACTCCTTGGGGCACCTTTGCTTACAAGAGAATGCCTTTTGGGCTTATTAATGCTGGTGCCACTTTCCAGAGAGCTATGGATCTGGCTTTTGGAAGTTTGAAAGGGAAGTGTATTGTCATATATCTTGATGACCTGACAGTGTTTTCCAAGACAAGAGCGGATCATTTTGATCACCTAGAGACAGTTCTGCTGAGATGCAGAGAGCATGGGATCTCTCTGAACCCTAAAAAATCTATCTTTTGTGTCACTGAGGGAAAGTTATTAGGGCACATCGTTTCCAAGGATGGTATTAAGATTGATCCTGAACGAGTTCAAGCCATCCAGCAAATTCCTCTCCCAACCAGTAAAAAGGGCGTGCACTCCTTCTTCGGTAAGATCAATTTTTTGAGAAGATTCATCCCTGATTTTGCAGAGTTAACTTTGAATATTTCTCAGATGATGAAAGGGAAGCAAACATTTGGTTGGTCTTCTGAAGGAAAGGAATCCTTTGAAGGTATCAAGAGAGCTATCGCTAAAACTCCTGTTTTAGCCTGTCCTGATTTCAGCAAAGATTTCATCATCTATTGCTATGCTACAGATAATACCTTGGCTGCTGTCTTAACTCAAGAAGACTCTAATGAGCATGAGCTACCAATCGCGTTCATGAGCTATATTCTGAAAGATCACGAGTTGAAGTACACCATGATGGAGAAACATGCTTTTGCAGTGGTTAAAGCTGTCAAGCAGTTTCGCTTTTACATCCTCAACTCTCATTCCATGGTATTGGTCCCGGATACAACTGTTAAGTCAATTCTCACACAGCAAGAATTTGGATCTAAGAGAGGGAACTGGGTTGCTAAGGTCCAAGAGTATGACATTGACATCAAGCCGACCAAGCTGGTTCGTGGAAAAGGTCTTTGTGAGCTCATTGCTGAAGGAGCTAAACATGAGTTGCTGGAGGAGAAAGTTGACCTTCCTACTGTTCTGTTCCTTAGTTCAGTTGACGAATGGTATGCTGACATCACCCATTTTCTCACCTATGGGGAATGCCCCTCTCATTTAACTGCCAAAGAAAAGAGGACTGTTAAATTGAGGTCAGTGCAATATGTATTATGGGAAAATGCTTTGTTCAAGCGTGGCTTAGATGGGAGATTTTTGAAGTGTGTGGACAAGGAACAACAGAGAAAGTTGCTCTCAGCTTTTCACGATCAGGCATGTGGAGGGCACTATTCATCAATGGTTACAGCTCATAAGATACTCCGTGGAGGATACTACTGGCCTTCCTTGTTCAGAGATGCATCCAAGTGGGTGGATAAATGTGAGGCTTGTCAGACCTTTGTGGGAAGACCTAAATTGGCTTCTTTGCCTCTCAAGCCAGTTGTGATTGAGGAACCATTTCAACAGTGGGGTTTGGACTTCATTGGTACACTTAATCCTGCTTCTAGTGCTGGTCACACTCATGTGCTAACTGCCACTGACTATTTCACCAAATGGGTGGAAGCTATTCCAGTCAAGAGTACTACTTCTGAAGTGGTGTGCAGCTTCATTAAAGAGAACATCTTGGTAAGGTATGGTGTACCTAATAAGATTGTAACAGATAATGCCTCGAATTTCTCTTCAGCTGAGATAATGGACTTCTGCTACGGATATGGCATCTCCCTGGCTCATTCTTCAGATTACTACCCTCAGGGAAATGGGCAAGCAGAATCCACAAACAAAAATCTGGTGACTATTATAAGGAAGTTAGTCAATGAGTCTCAACGAAACTGGCACAAGAAGCTCTATGATGCTCTTTGGGCAGACAGGATTACACCAAAGAGAGCTATTGGAATGTCTCCTTTTCAAGTGGTGTATGGAGTTGAAGCTCAATTGCCAGTGACAGTGGAACTGCCAGCCTTGCACCTAATGAAGGCCATTGAGGATACTAGTTTCAGAGATGCTTTGGACAAGAGAATTATGTACCTGCACAAACTGAATGAGGACAGATTGGAGGTTGCTGATCGGATATCTGTTCACCAGCAGAAGGTAAAGGTCCTGTTTGACAAGAAAGCCAGGTTCAGAGATTTCCAAGTTGGAGACACCGTGCTGTTATGGGACAAAAGACATGAACCTCGTGGCAGCCATGGAAAGTTTGATTCCCTGTGGCTCGGACCTTTCAAGATCAGGCACTTTGCTGGTGAGAATTCCTTTTATCTTGATTACATGGATGGTTCTTCTCTCCCACTTCCTTATAGTGGGCAGTATCTCAAGTTGTTCAAGTCCTAGGTGATTAGGAAGTCCCTTGTATATTCTGTACAGTGTTTTTGCTTTTCTTTCCTTTTTGTTTTGGTGTGTTGTCCTCTGTATTGATCTGCTTTTTGACTCCGTTGCCCAATGGATAAGGTACTGGTCTGCTTCCCCTGAGTTTGTCTAAGTTCTTGCCTTGTCTCATTCCTTGAATTTATGCCAAGTCATCCCCAGAAGGAGCCAGCTGTTGTCCACTCAAAATTCCCTGCTCTGATGAAAGTTAAAAATTTTCAAAATTTTGAGTTTAAGTGTTTTCTCTAATGTACCAAGTCGTGAAATTGAGAAAAGTCTGCAGTTTTGGGTCATTTTGTATGTATTTCGGGCCTGTCGGACATTTTTGTCCCGCCTGTCCCAAGTTCCGAAGTGCGCTCTGTTCCCCGATCGGCCGAAATCCCCGAAGTTGTTCCATTTTCGGGCCTGTCGGACATTTTTGTCCCAACTGTCCCAAGTTCCGAAGTGCGCTCTGTTCCTCGATCGGCCGAAATCCCCGAACCGCGTACTTCGGAACTCTTTCATGTCCCAAATGTCCCAACTTTTCAAAAGTGCAAGCTCTGTTCCATTTTCGGCCGAAATCACCCGAACCGCGTACTTCCATTTTTTGTTCCAAATGTCCCAAGTCAAACTTTTTGTCGCGAGTTGTTCCATTTTTGGCCGAACACCCGAACCGCGTACTTCGAACTTTTTGTCCCAAATGTCCCAAGTCAAAACGTGCAAGTTGTTCCATTTTCGGCCGAAACACCCGAACCGCGTACTTCGCTTTTTGTCCCAAATGTCCCAAAGTCAAAAAGTGCCATTGTTCCATTTTCGGCCGAAACACCCGAATCGCGTACTTCACGCGTTTTCATGTCCCAAATGTCCCAAAATGCATTTGTGCGTCTTCTCCTTGTTTCGCCCGAATCGGCCGAGCCGCGTGTTTCGCGCATTCGCGTCTCACATGTCCCAAGCGAACCAAATGCCATTCATACTTAGTTTTTCCCGCTCTACCCGAATATGCTGTTTTTCAAACTGATAGATATGAATGTAATGCGCATTGATCACCCTTCTCTCTCCTCAACGGCTATATAACGAGCAAGCCACCTTTGCAATTCTTACATTGTTTCCATGCTACCCTTGCTCGAACCCTTGCAACCTAATTCCCTGCGCATGTATCCCTTTTCTCTGTAATTCCTCCCCGAATTTAGGTTGCGGCTCTGATACTATCAATATGAAGATCGAAGTCCTGGAGGAGGCTTTGGGAGAACTAAAGAACAGTTGGCAGAAGGGCGAAGCTTTCAAGACAGTTGTCTCAGCTTTCAAGGATATTCACTGTCATCTTCAAGATGAAAATTCTGGTGTTTCCCTTTCCTTGCAAGAAATCAAAGCTCAATTCAGAGCTTATATCAAAGATAATCTATTCTCAAGGAAAGCTCAATCTCCAAAGAGAAAATGAAGGAAATCTGCTCTCTTCAATCTGCCGTTGGAGAAGCAAACAAAGATTATCATACTCATGTCGAGTTTGATAAAGAGCTGGAGAAATGTCTTGGATTTTGGACGCAGTCTACGGCCAACACGTCAGTCCCTCGTGGCAGAGACATAGCTGAGGCATTAGAGAAATTCAGGCAGCGGATTCTGAAGTCGGTGGGTCCCTCTCAGTGACTGGCCACCTGTCTTCTTCTCCTTGTTCTTTTCTCTTCTTCCCTTTCTTTTTCCGTTTTCTTGGTAAGAAGTTAAGGTATTGCGATTGGCGGTCCTTAACTGTTCTTGGTTAAAGAAGCGGTTACGAAGAGTAACTGATTTGTAAGCTATATAATGGCCTTCTTCACGCCATTCAAAAAAAAAGGAGGAAGAACTTGGCATATTTTCTGAAAAGTGTAAATAGATTATAAAGAAATCAATACAGAAGGACTTTCCCATTCTTTGTCTATCTGATCTCTGTTATTCCTAAGCTTTCATTTATTTTCTTTGTGAAGATCATTTGTCTCAAGTTCGTTAGTCTTACCGATTGCATACTCTTCAACTTTGCAAGCCTGGTGATCTTGTATAACCAAGAAGGAACTTTGTGTCCTTGATTAATGAATCTGTGTTATGTTAAGAAACTTTGTGTTCTAAGCAGATGTTATTTACAGAACTTTGTGTCTTTGAATTCCATCTTATTTATCTAATACAAATGATCTTGTTTCAATTCACTGTGACTTTCGCATACATAAAGAATTACTCTGATATCTATAATTCTGCATGTTGCCTTTCTGCTCTTTCCCGTACTCTCATTTCCTCAGTCCTTTTGTAATTGATGATCTTCATAGAAAACACTTTCGTGATATCCAAGTTTAACCAACAAATCATGTCTTGTACATTTGTAAATAAGTTCGTTTCTGAATAAGGGAACCTCTCCCATTAAAGAGGAGGGACTTCTTGTCCCCTGACTGTTGCTCTTCGTAAAGTCCTATCTGACGACAGGATCCAGTCTGACCCCTCATATGCATTTTTCCTTTTTAAGGTTCCGATGTTTTGTCTGCAGTTTTACTAGGGTGCCCATTCACTCATACCATGGTGCACAGCGACATGCGACCCCTATCAACTTCTCTAGAGCGATCCCACAACGATGGTTTCACATCATCTGAAGACACTGTGAATTTGGCTTCCAGACCTCCTGCATAGATCAAGGTGCCCATAATCAGGCTCAGAGTGCCCTGGGTGCCCCCATCCATTCTCCAGGCACCCCAATCTAGCCAAATCTACATTTTTTCTAGCTCATGTGTAACGATATTTCATTCTTGTTCAACTAGTTTTCACTGTGATACAGTCTCGAAACATCTTCAAATAAGATAAGACTCTTTCAACCCTATTTGGTATTATTTAAGTATTTTATTAGACATTGATTTACCACAAACTTGTATTTAGATTAGGCTATTATTTACATTTTAGCATAATCATTTTGGTGAATCCAACCTTCGACACAATCCCCCTTCCATTTAACACTATTATCCTCATCTTACTATGTATCAATCTTATGAGAAACTTGTCATCATGAAGAACAGCTTAAAGCCCTTAATGATCATATCGCTAAGCACCCCCAAGATCTTGACTTTATCTTACATGTTGATCATGAGGAAGATAGCAATTTGGTGGAGCTTACTACTAGTCGCAATCATCTCCTACTTTGATATGCATACTCAGACTCACATATTTATACTCTATTTTGTTGATGCATTTTCTACCAACATCTTTGCTATCCCTGCTCCATCCAATCCTCATCACTGCCATCTTTCTATATTTCTCACACACGATGATCCACTCTTTCATATCTTGATTCGCACTCAACATTTATCCTCCCTCTATCAAGCATACTCTAATCAAAAATGGATCTTAACATTACATCTATGTCCCATGTCATTCCTTGAAAAGGCGTATCCTGTCAGCTGCTGGATGTTCAGGTCTTCATGTGCTACTCAATCTTCATGCTTATGATGGCTTGTCATTCTTCCATCTATAAGTCACATTGTTTTTCCTAATCATTGTCAGGGCCCCCAAGATCTCAACATAGTCTTCAATGGGCATGGTGACCCATAAAATTCATCTCCGAGCATTGTTTACTTGGTAGGCCATTTCCTTGATTCCATGTGGAAGATTGTCTCCTTCTACCGTGCAACCATATGTCCCCTAAAGTATACATGAGGGTGTCAAGTATATTGTTCTATGACGTGACCGATTCCATTCGGTACACCTATTGCGACACATCTAGTCGATGATTTCCTCAGTACACTTCCTATATCAACATCGTCTCTAACACTATCCTATGACTTGTAACCTATAGATGAGCTTAACATAGGGATGTACCACTTGAAGGTGTCACTTCGCCGATTATAGATTTTGAGATACCAATTGCAACTGTAGCTTCTCAGATGTCAAACATTCTTAGGACCACTCCTCCAAGCTCTAGGACGTATTCAGCTAGAATCTATTACCTCCTCTCCAAGAAAGTGTTCTCCTTGAAGGTCCACATTCCTTCATTTGAACAACGGATTTCATACTCTTAAGATTTTCGAAACTAATATCTTGGATCTATAGGCAAGATTCAATATAAAGAGAAAGAACATCATCCTCTACACAGTTTTAACCTGGGTTAAGCCAACCATGTCAAACATTGCACAAACTAAACCAACCTGGGATGCCAAAAATCATCTATTAACGTAGTATCCACTACCAAAGAATTCTATCGTAGCATCCATAAGTCTACGATGTCACAATGTTAAGGGTCCCTTGTACATATTGTTAAGATGCCGCATCTTATCAGATATTAATCTCATCACACTCCCTCCTCCAATCCAATTAGATCCATCTCGACTGAAAGGTTGTAATTATAATAAAAAATTATCCATTGCACTATCATCAGAACTGTGCATAGGGGAATTCTACAAATCGTTGTATCAAGCTTCGTACTATTCTTATTCAAGACCTCATTGACGATAGTAAAATCAAACTTCCAAATCCTACAACTTCTACACTTTTTAACGAAAAATCATAAGCTCATTTTTAGATCTATAAATAGTAGGCGAACTGACCCAAACATGAAAAGAATTGTTGGTTGAATCTTTAGGCTGAATCATGCAGAGTCACATTGTTGAAAATTCCTCATGCATTGGGGGATATTCAATTTCTAATTGCGCATGCTAACACTTCTCCACCGATCATTTCCTTCTCTAACCATGATTATCATGTGGATTTATCTTGCTAATCTACTTACATATTAGTGCCTTTTTGGATCAGGTCCCTATCAATACACCAAGGTTTGTCCATCCTAGCCTATTAGTGTACACCTTCTATTACCACCCTCCATCAGCTATTGGCTGTCTACTTTCACAAATGCATCATATCTCATGAATAATTCATATGGATGTCATAATAATTCCTTTAACAGTAAGTCCTACTTACTGATGCTTGTACCATGATTCCTTATCTCAGAAAAGCAGTTGATGGTTATGACATGCTCATAGGCCTCAATTAAATTTGTAGGTCTAAGTATATTATCTCCATTAATAATTTATGTCTAAAGTTCATTCATAACAATCACAGTCATTTTATTGATGGTGTCACACCATCTCTCCATGGCTCTCCACCTCATCTAAATTCACTAGTATGCATCACAACTCCATCTCACATTCTATAGACTTACAACATAGTCTGGGCTCCTATCTCACCATGATCACACACATCTATGCGGCCTCATGCACTCTGCCCTTAGTCCAATGCACGTCATTATAGGCCCATTCCTAGGATAGTTTCTGTATCTAGACATAAATCACCACCTGAATTTATGCACATAGATAGGTCCATCACCATCACATTCTGCTTCACATATATCTCCATCACCTACACATTTTGTTGTTCCAATGTGCCCATCATATACTCATCTATCACATGCATATAGAATACACTCGTATGCACATCGTTTATCTACTATACCACCACTCTTAGAGCATGATCACACACTTTCATCACCACAATCATCAAGTAGAGGACATGCATCATTTAGATTTCATTGAATAGTTCTCTCACCATTACAAACTTAGGGGGAATCACACTTATCTTCTCCCCTATCCACAAATTTTAGAATTATTACATAGACATATTCACAAACACTAGCATCGACATTTACCCTATGACACAATCTTGTGCTTCAGTTCACACTTGACTGTTGAGGGCATCCTATACACATGAACCTCACACACAATGCATAATAGACACTACACATTACACATCTTCACACATTACTTACACTTACATACAGACACATCATCTTACATTTACATATTTTGCATCCTTTATCATCTACACATCATATGCTTAGTCTACACATCATACATTGCTATAATTACACTTAATATACATCCAAATTACACCTCTTTACACATTCACACACACATGACGACATTCATCATCCACATCTATTTCACATACTGTACATTTTAGGTCATCCATATACATTATATGTGCTACACTCACTTCCTTATGACACACTCTAGTTTCATGGTCCATACCTACGACTATAGGGCATACAAATCACATCACATTCATCACATTTCCATTCAATATTTTTCTCATGAGTATTCCTAGATATTTACGCCATATACATGTCATCACTTCTCTATCACCATTGTAGTGATATATGTCTATAGGATACATCATCACTTATTCTACTCATCCTTCCTAGTGATATACACTTTAGGGACTAAATCATCACTTCTTTCTGTTATCTTATTGTGATATATGCTTCAGGCCAAATCATCACCCATTCTTGCACTTCATATCTATGTCACATATCATCACTATACATTCATCACAACACGCTACACACAACACATAGTTTGACGATTTCCTAATGACGTAACTCTCATTTACGGTTCATTCTTGACTTCTGAGGGGGTATAAAGAAATGAACCTCACTACATAAAATTCCATTCACTTGGGGGGCACGAGGCTCATATCATTCACTTTGCATTCCATTTCATCCATCTACAACATGTTGCATATCTTGGTTTCATTTATTCTCACTTGCACTTTCTTTTAGTCGATACATGTTCATCTTATTATACATGCTAGATAGATATCCTGTATGTCATTATATTTATCATACACACATGTGCATTCACATTTCCTTTCTAGTTTTGATCACAGATTATACAGATCCATTACACGTGGCATGGATGTTTGGCGAAGTACCTAGTACTAGTCCCATAAGTGGCTCCTAGGGGCATCCAATTTCATACATTACATGTGTTATTGTTTCATTTTGTTTCATATCACACTACTTTATCATATTATACATGCTTTGACATAATTTTTTATCTTTCTAACATGCTAACGGGTGCTTCATGTGGAGCATTTGTTTTATTGGTCTATTTACCACCATGTATGTTACTTACATTATTTGTACTTCCTTGTCATTGTATGACATTATTTTCAGGCTTTTCCCTTTTTCTTGTGTGCACACTTGTCAATGATGTTTGCGGCTTCATCGGCCTTGATTATATTGTGACATCGTGAGTGATGTCCCATGTTTTCAACCCACTTTTTACAGTCTATACGTTGTCTTCTTGGGTGTTTCATTATCTTCTTACACATTGTTTATTTATCTTACATTTCGTCTTATACATGCATGTTTGTCTTTGTTTATACTAACACTTGTCTCATAGCCACTTGTTTGCATGTGACTTGGTTTCTACCAAGCACATTCCTCCCCCTTATAAGGGCACAGTTTTAGTGGTTGGTCCTCTTTTAGGCCACATCCTCCTTCAACAATGTCGCATGTGCCCCCAAAGAGGGGGGCATCATTTGGGTGAAATAGTCACCAAATACATAGTATACACAATACAACACATTACTGGTATAATATAGTTTTCAGATTTCAGCGCTCAAAATCAAGCTTGGTTCCATAACATGGTGGCCTTTCTTGGATTGCCTAAGACTAGCGAGAATATCACACAGTGACCTTACCTGGATTATCTTAAGACCATGGGGAATATCACACAACAATTGGGTTTAGTTCAAATGGTCTACAAAAATCCACACATATGCAGATTTTACTAGGGTAGACAGTCATTTGCACATGCATACACATCATCTCCAGTGGTTTTTTATTCAACCGATAAGCGGTTAAAGGTTAGCAGGATAACACAAGACAGTTTCTTCCTATAATTATTCCATTACATTTGTGCATGAGATCTACACAAAAAACTTGTGCACATAGACATTATCTACATGATCCTTTCTACACTCTTTACTCATCACATATCAGGTGCACATGTTCATTTTCCACATTTTTAGCATTTTTCATTTCATACTTCCTTATATGATTTTTATACATATACATGCGTATTTGACTACTTGGTCATCTTCTCTTTTATAGGTCCATCCATATGGGAAGAAAGAATTCAACATCACTCAACATCAAACACATCAACACCAACAATAGGTACATCACACCCATCGACATTTACACACGCATTTCCACCCTAGGTTCATTTTCATCACCTATTTACATTTTTGGCATCTTTAGTCTCCAAGATCCATCTCTTTTATCAGTCCATGGTTTTTTTATTCCCTCGGTATGCTTTATACATCAATCTACATGGATATCAGGTATGCATATCTATCTACTTTATGTTACCAAGAATTCTACTCACTAAAATAAATTTGGGGCAAATGTAAACACAAAATCATGCACTTTGGGTAATTATGTAGTCTTGATCGCATACTACTATTCATATGGTTCCTAAGTAAGAAAATTTCTAATAACCCATGTCTTTGGCCACCTTATTTTCTTTTTGTTTCTACTTTTGGTCTTACACCTTTACTGGCCCATTCTATCTTTTCACACTTTAATTTTACTCTTTCTGAATTGGAGCACCTAGCCAAGACACCAGTTTCAGGAACCCTCGTCCTCTCTAGGAACCCTAGTCCTATTTGTACTATAATCACACTTTTTGGGTCCTTTCTAGCCATTTGAGCATCTTACCTTTTTGGTACTTGGCCTTTTCAGGGTTAATTAGGAAATTCAAGTGAAGGATTCATATAAATATAAAGTTATGTGATCATAATAAGGGACCAATCACTAATCACTACTTATCACCACCTAAGGTTACATCTATTAAGGTATATATAACTCCATTTGCATCCATCTAGCTCCATCACAAGGTTAAAAGGTTGGTTCTTTTGCATCACACTTCACAATATGGGAGTCTATTATATTCCATACACTCATTATTTACATTCTACATCTAGCTACTTTCTCTCTACTTCAAGTGCGACATACACAAGACTCCTAGAGCATAATTCCGCATACACACACAAAACTACATTGGGTCTGAGATGTAGTGGAACACTCAATTGTAAGTCCACCATTGTGGTGGCTGAGGATAGTTTGACCCCTTCATTTATATATTTATTTTCTAGGGTTTGATGCTTTGTTTGGGGTTTTATAGGTGACTCATTTATTCTAGATCCACAACAACATCTGACAAAGTTTAGTGACACAGTAGTGAAAAATAGTGAGGGTTTCGCATCATCTAGCTACCCTGTGAAATTGGCTTCTGGACCTCCTACACAGACATGGGCACCCAGAATTAGGCTCAGAGCACTCCAGATGTCCCCATCCCTTCTCCAGGTGCCCCTGTCCAGGAAAATCTTCCAGATCTGCTTTTTTTCTAGCTCATGTGCGACAGTCTTCCACTCGTGTTCATCTGTTCTTCACTATGATATAATCCCGAAATGTATTCCAATCAGGTAAGGATCTTCTAACCCTCTTTGCACATTAGGGTTTCATAATTTCATTATTTGGTTTATTTGGGTATTATTTCAGTATTGTATTATTCAATTATTTACTACAAACTTACATTTAGATTAGGCTATTATTTCACATTTTAGCATAATCAACGTGTCTGGTAAGCTACAAATTAGGCACATCTAAGAGATGGAGCTAGGTAAATATGCGATGGTTACATATTGCACATAAGATGGAAAATAAGACATATTACAATGTTTTTCATTTCATAGCCAGAGGTATCATTAAAGAGGCGTGTGTGCAGACAAAGAAAGGTGAGAAGATTACTTGGGGCACTATTTTTTTACTCTTAGTATTTTGTGAGATTGGAGTATAATACGTGCCCAAGGATAATATGTAGCTATATCCTTTAGAAAATAAATCACCTACTTTGAGGTTCACTGAGTTTACATGTGATGGAAATATCACTGACACATACAAGAAATAAGTAGATAAGTGGTACAGAAGAATGCACGAAGCATTCGAGGAAGAGTGGCACATGTCGAGAGAGTTTCCCTTGATCCTATTTGGCCAAGAAAATTTTTAGGCTTATCAACATCTTTGTTTAGTCATATTTTATATGAATAACGGGGATAAAATCCCATGGTGTAAGTTGTCGTCCATGTTTACAACAAGGTATTTCAAAGACTCTGTGAATATGTTGTATGACGTGTAAAAGTTAAGGTTTGATGTAGACAACGCAGATGCAAAATATCATACACTGTGGAAAACATATGTCTACCCTGAAAAATAACTAATGAAGAAACAATTGAGTCAGATGATATTAATATTACTCCTGAGACCCTAGCAATAGGGAAGATAGAATTTGGGTGAGTATACATGTATTTAAGGCCCAGGTTCCAAGATGGGAAGAACGTTGGTAGCAAAGATATGAAAATTTCAGGGCCCCCAAAAGGGAAATAGACTATCAGAACTAAGAGGACGTGTGAGGTTACTCCTATGAGGAAAGAAGAAGAAGAAAAATAACACAGAGGAGGAGGCAGAGGAATAAGATATTACCACTCTAGATGAGATTAGCAGAAGGAGATTGAGAAGAATGCGTAAGGGAAAAGACAATGGCACGGGGACTTCTAATATGGCGAGGAGGTCACTAAGGATAACATCACCCAAACCAAGCCCAGAAAATAAAAATAAGAGGAGGTGCAAGCTAGTGCAAAAGGAAGATAATGATAAATAAATGTTATCAAAATAGGTTACGCGCAACATAGAAACTCCAATCATTCATGATGTGAAGGATAATAAAGGACCAAGTGATGAGGATGCACCACATAATGGATTAGTACCAAGTGATCGTAAAGATATTCCCACTTGAGAGGATGAAGAAAAAGAGAGGAATGAGGACAAACCATCTGGGGAACATGAGAGAGGTTTTGGCAAAGGAGGATATATGCTCTCAGGCATAGAAAACTAGATACCCACAAGAATACATATTGGTGGAAGAAGGAGAGAGGATGTTCCATGCACACTAGAGGTAGGCTATGTTAATTATCCTATAAAGATAATATGCAACCGATTTTAGAGCATGGTCCCCACCAAAAAATTATATGGATGGGAGATGATTAATCCTGAGGGTGCAACTATGCGTACCAGAAAGATGCTTTCCTGGAGCATGAAGACCCACATGGATGAACCTAAATTTGACATATGTGATAAAGCATGAGTAAGGCATGAATGAAGAAGGTTTTGTATACATCCCATGTGACTGCATGATATACCGAGCTTACTGATGAATATGTTAGTAATGCATTAAATAAAATGACAATAGAAGTGGCTCGAAGAAATTTGGATAAGGGGGCCACTCTTAAGGTCATGATTGAGGAAAAGAATAATAAAGAAAAACAAGTGGAATAATTAACTGAGGGTGAAAAAAGGTGGAGAAACATGTCAAATATTCATTCACAAAGGCCAAATAGATTGAAAATTCTATTAGTGAAGTGTGCTAAGACTTGGTGGAGAAAAATCAGGACCAATATCCATCTACACTGCATTACTTAGAAGACCTAGTAGGGATACTACTTGAGGAATAAAAGTACCTATAGAGTCATTCAATAGAAGAGATGACTACAATCTAAAAGAATAATAGGGCAGTGGTTACACGAAAAATTATTGAATATGAGGCTATAGTTACTACCTTGAAGGATGAACTGAAGAAGGAAGGTTGGGCGTTGAAAATTTGTCAAGACCCTAATCCTATCCTTAAGGCATATACCATCAATGAATAGAATGAGGTTCTTACAGAAAAAAGGATGAAAAAATAAGGTGAGAGGAGAAGATGGCCAAAATTGCAAAGAAGCACAACATGCTCAAAACAACTAAGGAGACATTTGATACAAGGCTCAAGGAACATGGGTCACTGGTTACACGGAGAATGGATCCATTTAAGGTAATTATCGTAGGCCTCACAGGGATTGTTAGAGAGATCAAGGACTAGGGAGAGAACATGGATCCCTTGCAAGTGTAATAGTCAAGGAATTGACAGAGTGACAAGAGCTAGAAGGCACCCTAAATAATGATTTTTCCATGTTGTTGCATCCATCCCAGGAGTAAAATCGTGCTTGAGTATTATTTCATTCAATTAGTGTATATTCATTCATCTACATTCTTGACATTATTTATTCATTCATTCTTTGGAGGGATAAGTCAAAAAACCCATTGTCGAGGATGGGTAATGTATTTAGTGTGGGGTAATGTTGAGTAGGAAAAGTGGCTAAGTATGGGACAAACATAGAGGTTTGGGGCCACGTGTGAAAGGAGCACAAAGGGGCATGTGCATGAAGGTTGGGACAATGTGTGAAGGTTTGCACCCGAACAAAAAAATATAAGGACTTATCCATTTTGCTAAGCACATGCTAAAAATAGACTTGGAATGCATATCAAGTAAGTAGAGAAGCCACATGCACAGGTTAGGATAATAATAGGATCAAAAGCAATAATTATTTGTAGGTTAGGATAATAATAGGATCAAAAGCAATAATTATTTGTAGGTTGATCTATTATTAAAAACTATTGTAAAATCATGCATGCTTTATTTATGCGGCTATTTTTGGAATGTAGTGCATGTTGTCTATTTTGAGAGCATGCCTATTTTTAGGAGAGTGCATGGGCGGTGAAGGTAAAGTCCCCACCCCTATATATGATTGTTGTATGTCATTGTTGAGAGAGTGCTCTTAGGTTCTAGTGAGGTTATGTTATTATTAGTTTTTTATGCTTGCACGCCTGGTTCTGTGTAACACTATAGTGACAGGTTTTGTATCCAGTTTATTTATGATGTAATGAGTTATATTTATGATGGATAATTATAAATGGATTTGGATCATTGACATGTCTAAATATGGAAATCTAATGGTGCAATTGATCTTGGTTATTTTCTAAATTGTTATGTTTTCTTATTATATGTGTTTCCAAAGTGAGTTAAATGTAATCGTTACGTGTATCTGAATGGCTTCATGGTTAATTACTGTTATAAACATACATGCTAAATTCCTATCAAACATCTCAAACAAGGGACCTGATAGTTGCACGTGCTTTGGGTGATCGTTTAGACGAGTCTAGATGAATTTTCAACATGTATAGGTTTGAGGTCAAACTCAAATTCTACATGCCACATATTTTTGGTCTCGATTTCAGGACTTACTATTTTAGCATGTCTTATCAGGACTGCTATTTTTAGCAAATTTTCATTGTTTTCACTTCATAATGCTTCTTGATTATTTAGAGTGTTGATAATTATGAGGATTTTCCTTTTTTGAAAAATTTCTATTGTTATACATGCTCCACCATGAATACATGTTATTTTTGTAAGTGTACTGCAAGTGTCAGATTGTAACGAAAACAGTCTTGAAATTTTAGGTTTTATTCCAAGATTAGTTGTTCCAATTCTTAGATGATTCCCTTGTCTGGATGAGTGGGAAATGATATTTTCATAGAAAGGGTAATAATACTAATAAAAAATTAGTCCTCCATATCTCAAAAAATCACCCACCCCATTGTGCAAAAAATAGTCTCGATAAAACTATATATTTTTAGGATCCTTCTCTCCAAATTTCAAATGTTTTTTTCTGGAGGGATCTTTGGGAAAGTAAAAAATTATTGAAGGAAGAAATAATTTTTAGATAAAACACAATCCTCAATATCCTTAAAAATTAGCCACTTCATTGTGTAAAATTGGCTTGCATGAAAGTTAAATTTTTTATGTTCATTTGCTCCAATTTTAAGGAGATTTTGCTCACCGGATCTTCAGAAAATGAAGGAGATATTGTTGTCCTTTTGATTTTATGGAATGGAAACTAGTAATGGATTTTGAAAGGTGTAAAAACATAAATTTCACTCAAATGACCAACTATGCAGAAGGAATAAGCCACAATAGTGTTTTATTGCACTTTTGTATTGCCTTGCTAACTTTGGTTTGAATCTAGGTAAGAATGGAGTGAGTGGAAGTTAAAATTTGATGAAATGGGGAAAAGGGGGACACAAAATTGTTTCTTGGAACAATATGATGAAATTTGGCATCATGTGAGGAGGTGAGGATGAGATGAGGAGTTGAGAAAAACACCTAGGGGCTAGGAAAATGCACATGTGGAGTTGTACGGGGTCATATGGATGTCCAAGAGCTTCAAACATGAATGAGGAATGATTTCTTGTATCCTTTTTACCATTGGGTACATGGGATAAATCAAGGACAAAAAATTACACACAAGGTGAGGGAGTGAGATCACACTTTGGTGTCCCTCATGTCCCCCTTGTCCCATGGGGACAATTGGGACACTAAGTGCTCCAAAGTGTGCATTAGGGAGGAGGATGATGGAAAAAATTTTGTGTCCGTCATGTCACCCATGTCCCCAAGGTGAAAAATGGGACACAAATATGTTAAAAGTATGCCTAAGCCATAAACGGAAAGCCAAATTTTACACTATCTAAAACGACAAAAAATTACTTCTTTCACCCCAGGTTCTTAGGATGATGTTTTAGGGTCAAATACTATATTATTTTGACTCCAAAACACATTATAAGATCAATGGAGTAGGTTTAAATACTTTTTTATTCCTGAAACTGAAATTTTTTTCCCATTTGTGTCTGAAACCAAGAGGGGCAGCTGCACTATTTTGAAATGTTTCATGAAACCTTCACACCTCAGATTATAATTAATGTTACCAAATTGTAGAGAATTATTATAAATTTTACATTCCTATTTTATTGCATTATAAATCATTACGTAGCTCCCGGAATCATTTGGATAATTTGAGGTTCACCATTAGAGTATTTTTTCCCTACACCTAGAAAGACTACTTTTGAGAAGATTGTCCCTAAATGATCTAACCTTTCCTAAATATTCCTAAATTGATTCCAAAACTTTCAAGGCTCCCTGATCCAACCTCTGGATTCTTAATATTTTTCTAAACTTTCTCAAGGAGTGTACATAGGCTCTGAAATGGTCAAAATTGTCCTTTCTAGGCTTTTAGGAGAACTAGTATTTTCTGTAACTTCACTGAATAAGCTCATGAACTTTATCACATTCTATTACACACTAAGACAGGTCTACCAAACTCATTAGGACTATCTTCAAGGCCAGGGTGATGATGTCACAGGAGGTAGTTGGCTAGGAGGGGGTTTGGGTTGATTGGAAGGAAAACTTTTACATTATGGCTTTGGTCGTCATACTTCAAAGTTTGAATTTTTAGGCTAGTCATTTTACATGACAACAGTGCACAAGGTCAACTATTCACATTTTGAATATCATATTCAGACCATGATATAGTATGGTGGCACTAGCTCAAAGAATGACAAGGATAATTATATGGTTTTGAAAATGCCTTTTTTAAACTTTGATTTGGCAAACAACAAGTCTTGGACATTCATGCATGTGTGCGGGTAGTTCATATTGTAATGACAACATTGTAAATATTTTAAGGTCCTTCTATCTTTGTACATGCTTGAATGAATAATTAATTAGGCATATTTAATTGTATTTTATATGTTAATGATGCTTACTCGAGGGTAAGTTTATACTTATATACATAGAAAATTGTTCAAATGTATCATTCAATTGTATAATCTAATTTTTTGTTGGATTCATTGTGGTGTGTATCATTACAATTGTTATTGTTATTGAATTTTCATGATGCTTGTCTTCTAAATACTTTTAACTCTACAAGAGTGACAATTCCATGTAATTTCTTTCCTTGGTATGGTAATCCTTAACTCTCTTGTTTGGCTACCCCTTTAAGTGTGTCTAATGTGCTTTATATGACAAGAGAAGCGGTATAATATAATATTCATTCTTATACATATAGATGATAAAGAAAGAAGATGCTTTATTATTATCTTGATATGCATCCTACAATGATAGTTGTAATGTCCATGAGTTGTTGAAAATTAATTTCTAACCTTAAATTTGACATTCATTTGATTATCGCATGGAAATTTCAACCCTAAATTTGATGGCCATTTGACCACACTTAAATTTTTTTACTTTTTTTCTTGGAAAATGTAACTAAATAATCAAAATATTTTGGCCATACCACAAGCTTTGGATATCGTTTATTTTTTTGGATTTTTTAAATCATAACATAGTGGTACAACTCAATTGATAACATTTATCGCTACTCAGTAGAAAATTTACAAACAAGATAATAAATATATTAATCGATGTGATGTGTTCAAAAATCCAAGATACATTCCTTGAAATTGATCTCTCCCAACATTTTCCAAATATATTTATTCAAGATATTTGTACTAATTTATGATATAATTTCTATATTTAAACATGATATAAATGAAGGTAACTAAGTTATAAAGATTCTTGTAAGCTATAATCAAAATGGGAAAAGTTACTTCTCACATTATTAAGGAGATGACATGCTAAAATCAAAATGACGTACATCTTCATCTTTGTTGGTATAAGAAATTTTATAGTTTTTTACATGTTTTTGGGTTAATCCAATAAAGAATTTAACTACTTTGTTAAGCACATACTACTATTTTGTTAAGTGAATGCTTTATGTATTTACGGCACCTCATAACTTTGGTCTTCTCCCCTTCTAGCCTCTTTTCAAATTGGAAAAACTTTAAAAACATGTAACATTTTATATGTCACCCTTCTCACAATTCTTAGAAATACAAGATTAATCCATTTGCACTAAGTAATTGAAGGCTTCAAATTTATTACCCTCTATCCTCTTTTCTCATTAGAAAATCTCGTACAACGTGAAATTTTTTCTTTTAGTCACTCTTGCCCCATAATTCTTACCGATTTGGAATTAACCCAATTATAACTCAATCATGTATTTGTGATTGAGTTGTAATTTTTTTTAATCTTACATTGGTAAGAATTGTGAGATAAAAGTAGATAATAAGGTATTACATACTCTAAAAAAATTCCAATGGGGAAAAATATTAGAGGGTGAAAAGCCCAAAACAATATATTACATTTATCATTCTTACTAAAAAATACTTTGAAGTGCTTGGGTCTATGCATTTAGAGAAATGGCTCTTCATAGAGATCATATTGATATGACTTACAACACCCACACATAAAATCGCGATAATTTAATATTTATTTTTGATATATATTAATACAATTTTTATAATACTCCACTCCCCTCTCATTAATTTTTAAGTTTTTATTTTACATGTTTTCCTTTAAATTTTATATCATCAATGTTGATTATTTTATTCTCTTTAATAATTTAAATTTTAAATTCAACTTTAGTATCTTTTTCCCAACCTTTTTTAATAGAAAACCAATGATTTATATAGATATCGACAATTTTTCCTTATGATGAATGAAGTTAATATATAACTAATTACATTTGCTAAGTAAATATATATCTATATTGAAGGCTTCCTTTGTCTAATAAGTGATGGCTAGGGGCATCCAATTTGTTAAAGTCACTTAAGAAATTACCTTGGCCCTATCCGTTTGACTCTCCATGTCAAGTATCTATAAGGATTTGTAACTCGGTAGATGTTTAACAAGACAACATCCTCACTAGTAGATCACAACCTTGACAATTTCCCAACCTTTTTTCAATTTAATATATATTATTATTATACCTAAATATTTTTCAAGTAACATTTTACTCATTTAGAATCATATGAAATTTATAATTTCAATTAAATTCAATAAATTACTAAAGATAATAAGGAGTGGAAGTTCTAAGTTTATGTCTTTTGGAAAGAAAAATTAAAGTGAACATTATTTTAACATTTATTTTTGATAAAAATATACTTTTGTGAATTTTAGTTGTGCATGCCCTTAAGAGATCAAAAAATATAATTTCAAATATAACACGAGATAGAATTTCATTTTTAGTTAGTAGAATATGATGCAAGAATATGTAAATATATACATTAAAACAAATTATTAGTTGTTATGTTACTATTTTAAGTTAATATTAATAATATCTTGGATTAGGGAATAAGGTAAAAAATTTCTTTATACGAGTTTTGGAATTTCTATTTGGGAATAGTAAATGATAGTAATATGTCATCTCACAATTTAAACAAGTTTTCATATGTTTTAAAAAAATTTAAAGGTAAATAGAGTATAAATATATTGTTAATAGGAATTAATGGTTTTTAATTCTTTTGTTAGTTAAATAATGTTAAAAATATGGAAAATAAATATAATTTTTTGGTCAAACCTATAAATATTAATACTATTAATTAACGTTAAATACAATAATAATATAAGAAATTAAGATCAAAATAATTGATCAATCTATTTTTTTATTAAACTAGAAATTGCACGCGAGCGATGTGATGTGAATTCCAAAAGGAATGCGGTGGAAGAAAGATACGTGGAAAAGGGAAGGAAAATAAGAAGAGTGGTTATGTTGGTTAAATTATTTGATATGTCATATATATGAAGGAAGATAGAGTGGAGTAGAAACTAAAATTAGTACGGGGCGGGTTAGTGGTGTATTGTGTGCTAACATTAGAGATAAAAAACTACTTGTGGTCATTTTTTGAAGGATAGTACCGGAAATGGGATAGTTTATGGATTCTTCACAGGATTGGGAACATGGAAGAAAAAGGCCTCATGCTCCCCATAAGTAATGAGAAACAAGGTTTGGTTTAAGGCTTGATCTTAGAGCCTCTTGAACCTATTTCACATATTTCTGTCCATATGACACATCGTGAGAGGAATGTCATAGTTGGTAGGAAAAAATTTGTTGTTTGTGTATTGTTGCTACACCACTATATAATTGGGCATCCTTCTATGTTTTGTGATCAATTTTAATTCCATGTCGTACGAATGGAATTTTCACACATACATGAGCTTTTATCAGTTTTTGTAGAACAAGGTGACAGGTATATTCTGATAACAAATCTGGAAGGAAAGATTTGACTCATCTATAAAGTGAAAAATGCGACACTCAACAACCAACAATTTGGATATATTGTTGGTCGCAGCATGGGAGGACACAAAGTGGATGTACACTGAGTTAGACTAAGTGGAATCAAGGACGAAACTGAACCATCTATCAAATGCAATGAATTTGATGAAAAGAGAGATGTAGATGGGTAATTGTGCTGACATGAAGCTGACCATTAGAGTTTGAAAGTCCTCACACATGAGGACTAAAAATGTTCTTTTAGCATGCTCGAGAACACCCATAGAGTTTTGGTACGTGATTTTTTGCAACTTTGTTTGCAAGTAAGGCTCTCTCTACATTTTTTTATCTATGCATGTCTGAACTGGCAGAATTTATCAATATGGACCTAATATTTAATGAAATATAATGTTAAAATATCATTTCCCATGTGTTCAAAAGAATATTTAATATTTATTTTGTGTACTTTTATGTAAGCGCACTTTTATCATGTGTCTGTTGCATTTGCAAAAATGGGGGGTTCTAGACACCCTTAAGTCACTCTGAAGCGTGCTACACCTATTGGACTTATATTCTATGTGTGGGGACCTTGACACATGTTGGGTTCCATGTAGGTGGATTGTTGGAAGAAGTTTTTTGTTGGAGGGGGATTTACAGAAGTTTTGTCATAGTTGAATATTTGTTTCCTAACGACCTCAAGTGAGCATAATTAAATTTTAGCGTCAACTAACATGACAAAGAGAGTTATGAGTAATTAATATTTATAAGATGTGTATTAAATATAAAATTACATCTTTCTAGAATGGGCGGGTTTGTTTATGTATTTATGTATATGCAAACCTAGTCGTTAACAAGTTTTCATATTGCAGTTTACTTCAAGTCTTTAAGATTGTTTGAATCTGTGTCTCAAGAGAAACAAGATGGATGCAATCATAAAGATAAGGATTTGTAACCCTAAAATATCTCTTCTGCAATTTATTCGGGTCTTGAAACGATTCATTCAAGATAATCATTTATTGGCTTATTTTTTTGTTTATTGGTTTCCACTCCAATGGGCAAAATTAACAGATGAAGTATGAATGCCGAACGTGGTGAATCAACCTCAAGAAACCCAACATATATTTTCTATCAACTCACACTCAAAATATATGGACAAAGACGGTGGTGTTGTCTATTTTTCAAATGAATGTGACTTTAATGAAACAATTAGATAGGAACTAAACCCTTTTTGGGTGGAGGTATCAACACATCCAAGAGGCATCGTAAATTTCAGATCATTTGGTAGAGGTGACACGACATGACTAGAATAATGGAAAAGCTTGTATGCCTAAATTTCATTAATTTTGGTGGGTTTTAGGGTTTGCATTTACATGTTATATTATTGTGGCCTACAATGGATCAACAACAGCGGGGGATGATGTAATATAAACAACATCCACATTATCTGAACGATGACATAAGGACGTTGTGAATTGGGGATTTTCAGTATTGGTCAACATAAATTATTTTCACTCGTGATTACAGCACAATAGGGAGGTACACTTCTTAGCATGTTTCCTTTCTATCATTTTCTATTGTGGGCATCATCGAATTTCTATAGCTACACAAGACTCATAACTTTTAATATAGAATGTAGGTTAGGGTTTTGCATAAATTTAAGTCAAGGTTTGAAATATTATTTAAGCTTAGGTCATCCTTTATTATGAATTTTGTAAGGGATGTGAATTTGAATTAAAAACATCATAAGACTAAGCCAATCGATACACAATAATTTTAAATGGCTGAAATCCTTATTTAATGTAAATTTTTTGATTTCAACTTTTTTATTCTGTAAAGAGTTGTATAAGATTCCAGAAATATGGTTCTGATTATTTTTTGTATACTTATTTGAAATTATATAACCTGAAAGGTTTATTATAGAGGGTCCCTTACACAATACTTCGAACATGTATCAATACATATACATGATTGCAAATGAATAAACTATTGTTATAAGTCCCACATGCTTGGGGTTTCACCCAAAGGCACAGTAATTTGATAAAAAAAAATGTGTTCATACTAAGGTAATAGTTGTTGTGTTGGTGTGATTGGTAAAAATGATTGTGAAATTTGATACGGGGTCCCAAAAAGTAAGGCCCACCCAGGGAATGGTAAATAACATGCATGTAAAAAGGGTGTTTAAGCCACTTTTGGCCTCTAAGAAATTTGGATCAAGGTTCAAATTTTGAATGATTGTCATGGATAAGATTATTCATTGCAAGGATGATGGCATGTTTAAGAACACTGATATTGATCATTTTTTAATTATTTAATTCGGGAAAAATGTGGGATCACATGGGTCTTGGGAGGAAATCATAAATGTGCATGAATGATCCTTGATATTATGAAATGTTTCCCTATTAAAAACCATTTCAAATTGGCTCTTTGTTGTTTATTTAATTGTTTTTCATTTATTTGACATTTTTAATGTGTTGATTACCCAATCAAACATTGGTCTTGATGGAAAAAAGAAGTTATACGTCAATAATGTATTGTTGGAATTTGCAAATACCTTGTGGTATACAAAATGTTGATATTGGTAATGACATCTTTCTTCTTCATTTTATGTTTGATGTCAAAAAATCAGTCATACTCTTGCAACAACACACAATAATAATTGATTTCATGTACAATAGTAGGGGAAAGTTGATTTATTGGCATATAATATAATAACTAAGTAATTCCATCCATGAGGGTAATTATTAAAAATTTAAAGTGCATCCAATGTCATTATAGCTACTTTTTGTAACTGAAATGCAACACATTGAAGCCAACTATGCATTCTTTCTCATAGTAGAATTTGTATGGGCAGTATCTACCAAATGAGTATTGAATGTAACAACATTGGAGACTGCATAAACAAAAATGAAACATAAATATAATCCCAGGAAAATAGAATTTTTGTAATGAGTATAACAATTCCCTTTAATGAAATGCCAAGTTGATAAATGATGCATATATTTTGAACATTTTTTCTCGTAATAATTTCACTTTACCTTTGCAAACATTACATGCACATAAAATGAAAATATAATTGCCAATAATGAAAAACATTAGTACTTTATCTCAATGTAATTTTTCTTATAATATTGATGTCTTTTGTTTGGAATCGAAAATCAATAAAAAAAATATTGGAGTGATCTCATGGCTGAGAATAATGACACAAAGTTTCTTGTTTCAAGATTGGGTTAGAAGGCTAAGGTCATTTTTACCCTTAACACAAAAGAAAGGAACCCCATGCACATTGGCCTATCACCCAGTGGAAGTTGCGCGCTCACCTGAGGCATGCACAAGTGCCGAGTCTCTCTTTTATGTGAGTTTAGTGGGAAACATCATCTATGATTTGTGTTTAAAATACTTTCAAATGGGTTTAGGACATACAAGAACCATAGAGCTCAGAACGGCCTCTAGATCCTTGCAGTCATTTCAGATAGAGTACTTAACAGAATCTATAATGTGTATCATATCAGAAAGAAGCATACAAGCATCCATACTTAGCATAAAAGGAAAGAGAACTCATGAGAGAGAAGTATGCATCAGAATCATTGATATTCATGTATATATAACAGGTAACCTCATTACATCCATGGAGCCATTACAGAGTGTCACAGAGAAGTAGACCGCAGTCATGCATTGCAACTGGACTAATGTAACTAAGCTACCAAAAATAAAATTACAATTCCCATGCCCAATACATCCTTTCCCAAATGCAATTACCCATTAACAGAGTTCTTGCAGTATTTCTGCAGAGCTCCACCCACACTCTAAGTCTCTCTATTTACTCTACAGGTGCTTGTATTTATAGCTTTTCTGGACTACCAACTCATCCTCCAGTGCCCTCAGATCCGATGCCAAGTGTCTGAATGTGGTCCTCCATGTGAGCATGCTCCTCCAGGCCTGAGCTTCCCACTTTATCCCATGATGTGCTTCTAGAAGATTCTACCGCAGGCATGCTCCTTCCTGGGCCAACCTGTCACCAGGCTGGCATCTTATCCATGCGTAGTCGGGTCATGCTTTTCATGTGTTCTGCCCTAAACGTCCAATTTTTCTAAGTCCCAAACCCTTGGTTCTGTCCACGCATGTTGCGTGCGCCACGGGCTTCCTTAAACCCTTTTCTAAAACCTACCTTTGCCTTTGTCCTTGCACGCCTTTCTTTTGACCTTGCACGCCTACACACCTTTTATACTTATCAAATATTCTAGGGGCCCAACATCACCCCATACTATGCATGTTCTCCATCTGTGGGAACACTTCCCTTAGTGAGAGAAAGAATACAAATAGGCTTACGCCTAGGAAAAAGAATAAGAGGATGAAAGAATGGGAAAGAAGAAAGAATGGGAGAGTGAAAGAATCACTGCAACAGACTGGGAAAATCCTTTTACAAGTCAGGCTCCAATTTATTCCAGGCATTGACTTCATCCTACGCTCTTTGACAGAGGTCACCAACCAGGGCACTTACCTCCCCAAAATTTAGTCCATCTCCTTGCACGCTCATAGTATCTGTGATCTTCTCCAACTCCTTGCATATATCCTCCAATGCATCCATTCTTCATGTGATACATGGATATAGCTCCTTCAACTAGTTTTTGATTGAAACCCTTAAGGTTTCAATGGCCTCTGATTTCTTCTCAACCTCGGCAAGGATTTTGTCTCTCTCCGCCCTATTCCCCTTGTTTTTCTCCTAGAACTCCTTGAGTTCTACTTCATGAGTGGCAACCAAGGTGCCTACCACTTTGTCTCTATCTGCACAATTATCGTACATGACCTCAGCAGGTCTGGGAAGTGGCCCTTACATCAACAAGCACTTTGTTGTACTCCATGACGAGTGCTACGATCTTCAACTTGTCTTCCTTCTCTAGGCACGCAGCCACTTCCTCTATAGACTCCAAGGCTGGCAGCTATCTTTCCATGGTGAGGACCCTTGTTAAATCCTCTAGGCATCCCAAAGTAGATCCATACTTCTGTGTGGGTGATGCTAGGTCTGGATGCTTCAATAGTATGGCCTCATTGATAGATTCTACTTTCTTGTACACAGTGCTCACCTTGGCCTTCTCATCCTTCAATTCCCACTACCACTGGGTGTTGATTAACTTTTCATGGCTTAGCTCCTTGGTTAATGTAGCTATCTCTTCCTCTTTCTCCTTCAACTCCCCTTCCAGATCCCTGATCCTATCATTTCACCCGAAGAGTCTAGCTTCTATCTCAATGGAGACTTTGTTAAGCGCGTTGCTCAGTTGTTCATCTGAGAGCTGCTGGGTATCCACCACTAGGTTATCTTCTCTTGGTCCTGGAAATGTTACTATTTCCCCTTGGCTTACCTCAAACTCTGGTTCATCAAGGTGGGACTCAATTTCCAAGAGATCATCTTCCTTATCTGTGGGTAGGTAGCCTCCTTGTCGAAAGATGACATGCATACAAGCTCCTCTGCTAGAAGTGTACTCTGGAACCACATGTGAAACACCTTCTTGGGGTCATCAATATAACCCATCTCTAGCCTCCCCCCTCTACATGCCTTCCTCCCATGTGCATACCCTTGGGTATACTTACAGTTAAAACTGGGCCTCTAGTGCTACCACGTTCCTCTTCCACGCTCTCCTTCTCCTTGTTCAACACTGGCTCAGCACTGTGCTCCACCTTGTCCTCCACCAGGTTCTCAATGTCCCTTGTCTCCTCTTCTTCTACCACCTTGGCCATTTTCTCTTGTGCCGAGCTTGGAACCTCTTGTTTCTATGCGCTAGCCTCTTCATCTTTTCCCATGTCCTGGGCACTTCCTCCTACCTAGCTATCCTTGTGCCACACAAAAAGGAACCCTTGTTCTTCTTCTCCACCTTCCTCCTCTAAATCATGTATATTGAAAACAGGTGGCCCTTGATCTTTCCTGGGGTCCTCTTCCCCACTTACTTCTTCTTCACTACCATCCTTCTCTCCTATGTACTTGCCCATACTTCCAGCTTCTTCTGAGGTGGTCTCCTCTTCTACCCTCTACTTTTTCCTAACCGGAGATTCCAGTGTAGGTGACTCTATTTCTTCTTCTGATGACTCCTTATCTAATGGTTCTTCTAGTTCTAGAGTCTTTTCTCTGATTACGACCTTTTTCTTATGCGTATACGTGCTAGTTCTGGTGCTTGTTTTGGGGGAACCTATTTCCTATGTCTCCAACACACTTGGGATTTTCTTTTCTGGTTCTTTTTCCTCCCATTTGGGTGTGGATATTTTCCTCCTAGTTAGATCCTAAGGTATAGATACCTCATTCTCTAGGTATGTGCCCTTCTCTGACTTGGGCCTTATGCAAATGTAAATGTGTGTTGTGGATCCTCCTACAATGGGTAGAGTCATGGGCCTTGTCATTTACACTTCATGTGACACGTACCGCTCTATGTACACATGCTTTCCAGGGTAGACCAACCCTTTGCACAATTCCCTGTGGTCTTGGTCCAAACTACCAAGGTCCAACTTAAACTTTTTGGACTCCTTGAACCTGTTTACTCCTACTTGGAAGTACTAAGCTGTGAAGGAAAAGGGGAGCTTGCACCATGGGCTCCATGAGTCATCTATCAACTTGAATCTACCCAGGCAGTAATGTTGGTACACAAAAAATTCTACCTCTCCCCTAGTGGCCACTGGCAGTTGTTCAAGAATTCTCCATTCTACCCTGAACGCATTCCTTAGGCGCATGTACCACTTTTCCAAGCGCGCCTTGTGCACTGTTGTCATAGTGTCACAAACATACTTCTCAAATCTTTTGGCAGGCGAGGGATCTTCATCAGGGTACTCCCATATGAACTTATCTGATGCATGGTACCCCTATCTCTGAGAACATGATGGTCAGTAGCACATTTCTAAAAAGGATCCTATCACCTTCATTCACACAGTTGATAATTTCATCTGTAGACGAATTATAGATGGTGCCCTCTGAAATATTTCTACAAACATTTAACCATGGCTTACTGACTTGAGTCCATATCTCCTAGCCATTTAGCTTTGACACCAGGTGCATGGCCATCTTCATTACTAGATCCTTGATGTCTGCGACATCATAATACCTTGACCCCTTTTTGCAAGCAAGAGTGGCGATAGTTTCCTTAATCACTTCCTTGTATGTCAAATCATCTTCCAACCCATCTCCTTCATAGATGAGGCCTGTGAATTGTGAAATGAGCTGAGGATTTATGCGCATCTTGCACCCCACGAAGTGGAAATAGTCCTTGTGCATGCGCGACATCAACCACTGATACAATCACTTAGGTTTCTCGAAGTAGGGAAACTCAAAGAGTTGTAGTAACCTTGCCTTCTCCAATTTGACCTTCACGTCATCATTATATATGGGAAAACCTTCTGGAATCCTCTTGTTTGTTGGGCACACTAACTCCAGTGCCAACTCCTTTTCAATTGTGCTTGTCTGATGATTATAATCATTTACAGACATATCCCTAAGATGGGACTCCCACTCCTTCCCCAACAACACTCCATCTAGGTACTGCATTTCTACATACCATTCCTCATTTGTGCTTGCTTCAATTTCTTGTTGCTTGCCCTTGCCCTTTCCTTTGCCCTTCTTGGGTGTACTAGCTGGTTTCTTGGGTGCCATTTTCTAGGTCTTCTACCCACTTCAATCACTTCTGTTACTTCATTCTTCCGCTCTCTCCAACCTTCGATATCAAACTTGTGAAGAAAATTACTCACACCCGTGCTCTAGTTCTTCAAACCCTAACTGGGATACTCTCTTCACAAGATGGTGTCTTCTCACACTTTCTCCCACGCCCATGAAATCCCTTCCTCCTGGTTCGCAAATCTGAACTAGCTACTTACGCTTCAATTTCTCCAAATTTTTCTTCACACGGATCAAGTTTTTTTGGAAGCCCTAGTTTGCAAAGGTGTAAAAAGTGCTTCGTTCTCCTTATATGCAAAGTGAAAAATGAAGTGTCCTGACCCCCTTATTTATAGTTTTTCCCTTTTTGAGCATTAAGTGCTACTTCACCTACCACCATACTTTCTTCATTTAATGTGGCTTTTTCAAACAAATCCTGACTTAAGCACTTTCCCTCATGCACCCAACCTGCACAAAAAATCCTCTAACCTTCTAGCACGTAACCAATCCAACCTGACAGGAGACTCTTACATGTATAAAACCAGCGCTGAAGGCACTTCTTCTGTCCTGATTTTTTATCTCGCCTACCTCATGTTGCTTAATGCGCTTTCTCCTCCTTTGTACATGGGATCTATAAGTAGCTTTATCTTGGCACCAACCATCCTTTTTCTATCTTTTCTCTCCATACACCTCTTTCAACCGGGCCATTCAACTGGGATTTTTAACACAAACTTCCTTGGCACTTTAACCATGTGCTCCTTCACATTACTCCACCCCACACTTAAAATGATGTGTGGTCCTCTGCGCACTCACAAATTCTCAAAAAGTAGCAATAAGGTTACCGGTGCCCAAGGCGCAAAACAAAACAACAACACGAAAGGGAAACACAAGAAAAGAAATGCATAAAGGAAAATTCTAAACTAACTGGAAAAACTACCTTATTTACAAACACCAAGAAGACTTATTTATAGTAGGGCTTTAGCCTACTCCCATTGAAGTGTCCAGGAAACTTCATCCCATCCAGTGCTTGTAACTGGCACGCGCCTGAATCAAGGATGTATGAGATTGTGTAAGGACCCAACCAATGGACTTTCAACTTCCCAGGATGGCGCAAAAACTTAGAATCATATAGTAAAACCATCTACCCAACCTCAAACTTCTTGTTTCTAATGTGGCGATCATGCCAAGATTTCTACTTTGCTTTCTCTGTTGTTTGGCTCCACCTAGTGAGTGATCATCTTTCATCCAATTTCATTAACTCCTCAATTCTTTCTTCCAGTGCTTGCTCATCAGCCAACCCTCCTGCGTGCACTATTCACAGAGAAGGTAACATGAATTCAACTAGAAGAAAAACTTCCGTGCCAAACACCAACTGAAATGGTGTGGCTTTGTTCAGCCTTTTATATGTTGTCCTGTAAGCCCACAATACTGCTGATACTTTTTCATCCCAATCTTGTCTTCCAACATCACAAATCTTGGTTAGGGTATGACTCAGTATTTTGTTGAATGCTTCCATGGTTCCATTTGCTTGTGGGTGATAGGGTGTAGTCTTGTGATGAGCCACCATGAACTCTGCTAATAGGATCCTCACAGTCTCATTCAAGAAATGCATACCCCTATCGCTGGTCAAACTCAATGGACATCCATACCTCATGATAATGTTCTCCCACAAGAACCTTACCACTGTGGCTGCTGTGTAATCTTTAGTTGGGGCTGCCTCTGCCCACCTGGTCAAATAATCCGTGCAAGTGATGACATAGCATGACCCAGTCCTACGCACCACTGGTGCAATAGGGCCTACAAAGTATATTTCCCACTTTTCAAAAGGCTTCGCACTAGGGATAGGGTGCAAAGGCATTTCATCTCTCCTTCCTAGTTTGCCAATGCACTGACAATGGTCACACATTTTACAATAGTCTTTACAATCCTTGTATAGGGTTTCCCACCACAAACCTACCATTAATATCTTACGTGAGGTGGCATCACCTACATAATTCCCACCCGCACTTCCTCTGTGTGCTTCCTCCATGATGGCCAGGCGCTCATGCTCTAATACACACCTACGTAAAACTTCATCACGTCCCAACTTGTATAAGTCCCCACTGATTAACATGTAGGGCATGGCACGTATGGCTAACTACTTTTTCTCTAATGCCTTCATTCCTTCCAGTGCCACACCTTCCTTTAAAAATACTGCAATCTCTTCCAAATCTGAGGGCGCATGCCGTAACCTAAACAGTTACGCATCTGGCATTGTCTCCTCAATACTCTGTGCGTCCTCCCCTGAATCAATTCTTGATAGATGATCAGGTCCACAATTGCTTTTCCCAGGCTTCACTACAACGGTGAATTCAAACTCTTGAAACAACAACACCCACTGACATATGTGCCCTTGTAGAATAGGCTTGTTCACCAAATACTTTAATGCCATGTGGTCGATGTAAAACACAAAGGGTGTTGCCAGCAGATACTGTCTAAACTTGAAAAGCACATAGATCATTGACAATGCCTCGCGCTCAGTTGTGGTGTAGTTCTACTCTACTGGTGTCAGCTTCCTGCTTGCAAAACACAGAGGATGATCAACAATTCCTTCACCTGGTTGTGCAAGCACTGCTCCAATAGTGGTCCCTGAGGCATCTACATGGACATGAAAGGGCTTGTCCCAAGAGGGAAAATGTAATATAGGCGTGGTGACAAGCCTATCTTTTAATGTATCAAATGCCCTCTGTTGCGCCTCTCCCCAATGGAAGGCACTTTTATGTCTGAGCAATTCCTCTAAAGGCACGGTGATCCTGGCATACCCCTTGATGAATTTCCTATAATAACCCATATGCCCAAGGAATCCATGCACTGTGCTCTAGCTAGTAGGCTCCCCTAACCCCACAATAACTGCAACTTTAGCGGGATCTACCAGCAAGCCCTCCTTACATATGATATGCCCCAATAAAGTCCCAAAGGGTGTAACAAACACACACTTCTTAATGTTGAGGGATATCCTCAACTACCTACACCTCTCAAACATTAACCTTAAATTGTCACAATGGTCTTTAACTAGACCATACACTGTCCAATCATCCAAATAGACCTGAAGAAACTTATGGATGAATTCCTAGAACGCTTGCACCACTATGTGTGAAAAAATAGCAGGCGCATTCTTCAACCCAAAGGGCATGACCGTGTATGCAAAACTTCCCCACTCAGTGGTGAAAGTTGTCTTCTCCTGGTCCTCCTTTGCAATCCGGACTTGGTGGTACCCCAAAAATCCATCTGTAAAGGAATAGATTTCACACCCAGTGACTCCTTCCAAAAATTCTTCCATGAAGGGGGTTGGAAAAGGATCAATGACACAAATAGCATTCAACTCCCTATAATCCACGTAGATCCTAATCCATCCATCCTTCTTGATGTTGATCACCATCAGACTTATCCATTCTGATTCTTCCACTGCTTCAATGATCCTAGAAGCTATCATTTTATCTATCTCCTCCTTAACCTTCATGCATAAATTGGGATTCATCCGGTAGGGCCTCTTCCTAACTGGGCATGCACCATCCTTTAGCTTTATCTTCATCTCCCCCAAGGAATGGTGAATGCCTTTGAGCTCATGGTACCTACGTGGGAATAAATCCTCAAATTCATGCAACAGATCAATGATCTTAGAGACTTCCTTCTCCGACCAGTAATCTCCAATAATAGTTTCCTTAGGTTCTTCTCCTGAACCGATGTTAACCTTCTTTGTCTTTAAGGGCTCATGGTAGGCACACGCATGAGTATCAGCATTGTCCACTACCTCACATGTCCCTACAGAATGGATAACATCCAATATTTTTACTTCCTCTCCATTAATCACATACACCAACTTCCCTTTCTCCTTTTCCAAACACGCGTGCTCAAGCTGTAACTCTTCTATGTTCCTCTATTTCTTCTTCAAAGTGCAACCTCCAATACTTGGTTCACCTAGTAATTCCAACAGCCTATCTTTTACCATGGCACTATCCCCCATGGTAAGGCACTTGATACCCTACAAGGCCTTATCAACTGATGGCTTGGTACTCTGATACTCAAAGGTTTGAATAAGGTCAGCTGTGAGCTCTTGCCAATTCCCTGTCTGGCGGCATGTCTCTGAATGAATGTACCATGTGCACGCGCAACCCTACAGTGTAGAATATAACTTGTGCACCCAGAGGGATGGTGGAAAATATTCCACGCCTTCTCTCTAGATCCTCTCACACTCTTGGATATGGAAAGAGGTGGGCTCCTTCCCATGGTAGTCCTTGATGGTGGTGGGCACGTTGCTCCTAGAGAATTTGATAGAGAGAGTAATTCTTACCTCGCACCATTCCAAGAGGCTCTCCTGATGTGTAGCCCACCACCGTGCCATTGTGCTAAGTAGGACATAACTTAGCATCCCTCTTCTTTCCTTCTCATCCTTCCACTGAGCTTCCACCTACTATAGAAAGATCTCAGGGAAGGCTCCTGAATACTTGGGCATCTCTTTTCCTCCTAGATGTCAGACTATGCGTGCCTTTGTTACCTTGGACACTGACCCTCTCAACTGTAGTCCCATCAATTCATAAGTTCCCCATGCCCAATTGTCACATGCTAGACTGGTGGTATCACTTACTGACTGAGCATCCTCAAACTAGATAACTCCGTTAGTAGGATGTATTATCTTTGGGTCCCTGATTGAGTGCACATATATCCTGTCCAGAACTTCTTCCCCTAAAGGTTCAATATAGGGTGTCGACTTCTCATCAACTAGGGCTATAATGACATTCTCCTCCTTGTTTTCAAAGTTTATGTACCCTTTGTTGAACTGAAGGTCTGCATTGTTCTTGTAACACCATGGGTACCCAAGTAGAGCTGGGAAATTGTCTTCCTTAGCGAGTGCCAAGACTTTGAAGTCCCCAGTAAACTTAGCTCCCTAGATAGTAATAGTTGCATCCTTTAAGACATTGATGGGCATCGCCTTAGTCTTTTTTTCCATATACAACACATTCAAAGATGGATGTAATGCAAGTCTTCCCATCTGATGCCATGCATCCAAAGTTAGAACATTAACCTCCATGCTAGTGTCAATGAGGATATTACTAAGGAGCCATCCATCTACAACTGCATTCAACATGATCTCCTTGTCATAGTCAAGGCTATGAGGGGGAAGGTTTGCATGCAAGACCTATCTCTCACACTCTCCTCTGGCACATGGTACCTTCTCTCTCAACCATGATCCTAGCAAGGGAATGATATTCTCTTGCCTTAGCATTTTACACACCTCCTTGACCTCATCCAGGTCATCCTTTGGTGCCTCAACTCTCCTTCCTTATTCCTCCCTCCTGGATTGCTCCTTTAGACACTAGATTTCCCCTTGTAAGCTCTAAATGACATCCATAGTGTCTTGATACACCTCCTTCTGATGCAGGGTCTAGATACTTTCCATGAACTACTTCCTCCCTTGAAACTAGGTTCTTTTGTCTTGGTATCTCTCTTGTGCACGTAGCTTCTGCCCTTGTTGTTACCAAGACAGGATCCAAACCTACATCTCATGTTACCCGAGGCATCCACTGTGTGTCTTCCTTCTTAATACTAACCATTACAACACCCTTGTCTTTCCGGTGCTGCTGATTCATGTGCTCAAACAATTCTGGGCACTCCTCATACTTATGCTTCTTTCCACACCACGAGCACTGCAACAGGTCTGGGCATTCACGTTTGTAATGATATGTAGATCCATAGTTGAAATAGGTTCCACATGGGAACTTAGTCCTTCCTCTTCTATGGTTACCAAGACCATGGAATCCTCCTCAAAAACCTCTTCCGTGCATGCCTCCATCTGTGCACTCCTCATAATGGTGATCATCACCCTTGGAACTACTAGCAACGTTGGTTTGGCGCACCCCATGATCAATGGCCTCATGGATTTGATCAATGAGCCTATAGTCCTTAGTATCATGGGTTATAGAGGTGCAAAAATCTTGTAGTAACAAGATACATTCTTTTGGATTGCGTGCTGCAGCAAGGGGCACCTACTCGCATCATGGTCCCCATGACAAATTTCACAATCTACTACCACGACGCGTACTATCCTCTAGGGGAAATTATCCTTAACGTGCCCCTCTACTTCACAATTTGTGCACCACAAACCACTACGAGTCTCATGGGCTGAGTTCACAGACAACGTTTTCCAACTACTTAGCCATAACAGTAATTTGAGCCTCCGGGAATGGGCTAATGCCAATATCAACAATACCAACATCCTCAGTGCGTAGAGAAGCTTCTAATGCCTCACACGGGTCCTGTAAAAGTATTATGAGATAAGGCCCTTCTAAAAGGAGTGATCAACCCTCCAAAAAACCACTGAGCATGTTGTGAAGGGTGAATATCATATGATAATTTAGATAAGAGAGTTTTAAAGCATGCATCATACTCCCGCACACTCTCTATCATTCCTTGTTGAATCTCCTTCAAAGCGCTGATGCTCTTCTACTCAAACTCAGGAATGTGGAATTCTACCAAGAATGCATTCTTTAAAGTAGTATAGTCCACTACTGTTTGATGAGGGTCATACTTCCTATACCAGCTATGTGTGTGCCCTTACAAATGTGGTTGCAAATTGACTAGCCTTCCATTCTGGGGTTGTGATACCCTTTGCACACCATAGCAGTTCACACTTGTGAACATGTTCCACAACATCCTCAATACCTCTGTAATAGGAAAAATGTAGAGACATTTCAAAGAAAACTTGTGGTGGTGGTTGGGGCCTAAATCCTCCTGAGCTAGAGCCTTAGTTTTCACCTGTGTTTCCTCCGCCACCTGATCCACCAAGTCCACCAGATCCACTAGACCCACAAGTTCCTATTCCTCTTGAACCACCAAACCCACCAGGTCCACTAGGTCCTGAACCACCAGACCCACCAAGTCCTAAAGTGGTCATGCCAAGGGTCCCCAAAGTTCCACTAAGTTGCGTGCATGTGGTCTACGACAATGCCCCACTACCAATAGTATACCATGTGCCACTCCCAGACATGAGACCAAAAGCTTGTGTGTCTATACCTTTCCCAAAAATTCCTAACACTAGGTTGGTGTTTACAGCCATAGAAGGCTTGAACAAGAAATTATACCTCCTAGGTGTAGACCGATCACTTCCAATGTAACCAACTGGAATGGAAATATTTTCCCCCTAATCTAGAAAACCAAGCACCAGGGTTCAGTCACTAGGTGGGATCATATGCGCGCCAATGGTTCTTCTTTCTCTATGCGATGAACTCTCATCAGAAGCCGAAGGGGTCTCTCTTACGTGCTTGCCAAGATGGGGTTGCACAGACTTATTAGGTTCCATGTCCTTTGTGTGAACCTCAAATCCTTCCCACAATGTCTACCACCATACATCCATCACACCTGCAACCTCACATTGTCTAGCAATATCCCTTTCATGTGCTTCACCATACTTGAGTCATCTTTCCTCCCTATCCTTCTCCATCGCAGCATCTGCCATCTTCCCCCACCCTAGCTTCCTTGCCCAACACTCAAAATGGTTTATCTAGCTAATGGGAATGCCTCTAAACTCATGGTAACCATCAAGATCTTCATAGCCAGAGGGATAACATGTAGAAATGATCCTCTGGGCTCCTGCAGAAACTCAAACTCAGCAACCTCCAGACAAGAATATGTGGAAATGGCATACTCCAGAGTGTAGCTAGCCAATACTCCTTTCCACCAATGATCCACAACATGGGTCTACATCATATCTGCATCCTGCAGCCTCTGGTAATCTTCTTGGGTCCACACACACGATCCATAACACCAACTTGATCTAGATGCATAGGCTGTGAGCCATTCATACAGTTCCACAAGGAAGCATAAGAAAAAAGTCTCATACAGATCATGGTAGAGGTTCTCTTCTACCCATCTACATGCATTAAACTCAGGTCCAGTGTTGAATCTTTGAGTGAATTCATCCTTCGTGCTCTTAAACCATGATTCAACACTTTCCAAAGTTAACCGCTCTGTCATTACTCACTACACAGACCATGATGAATTTTAATTCCCACTACAACTTCGAAAAGAGGTCCCGGAAATGGAACCAAGATGTAGTCATTTTTACCCTTAACATAAAAGAAAGGAACCCCATGCGCACTGGCCTATCACCCAGTGGAAGTTGGGTACTCACCTGAGGCACGCTTGGGTGCCGAGTCTCTCTTTTATGTGATTTTAGTGGAAAACATCATCTATGATTTTTGTTTAAAATACTTTCAAGTGGGTTTAGGACATACAAGAACCATAGAGCTCAGAACGGCATCTAAACCCTTACAGTCATTTCAGATAGAGTACTTAACAGAACCTATAACGTGTATCATATCAGAAAGAAGCATACAAGCATCCATACTTAGCATAAAAGCAAAGAGAACTCATGAGAGAGAAGTATGCATCAGAATCATTGATATTCATGTATATATAGCAGGTAACCTCATTACATCCATGGAGCCATTACAAAATGTCACAAAGAAGTAGACCGTAGTCATGCATTGCAACTGGACTTATGTAACTAAGCTACCAAAAATAAAATTATAATTCCCCATACCCAATACATCCTTTCCCAAATGCAATTAACCATTAATAGAGTTCTTGCAGTATTTTAGCAGAGCTCCACCCACACTCTAAGTCTCTCTTTTTACTCTGCAGGTGCTTGTATTTATAGCTTTTTTGGACTACCAACTCATCCTCCAATGCCCTCAGATCCACTGCCAAGTGTCTAAATGTGGTCCTCCATGCAAGAATTCTCCTCCAGGCCTAAGCTTCCCACTTTATCCCATGATGTGCTTCTAGAATATTCTACTGCATGCATGCTCCTTCCTGGGCCAACCTGTCGACAGGTTGGCATCTTATCCATGTGTAGTCAGGTCATGCTTTTCACGTGTTCTTCCCCAAACATCCAATTTTTCTAAGTCTCGAACCCTTGGTTCTATCCATGCATGTCACACATGCCATGGGCTTCCTTAAACCCTTTTCTAAAACCCTAACTTGTGTGCTTTGTCCTTGCACACCTTTCTTTAACTGGTAATTTTCATGCCTATGCACCTTTTAGAATTAGTTAATATCCTAGGGACCCAACAGGTACTAATTTTACTGCAATAGTTATGGAGAACATGTATTCTTCATCCATTGATGAAGTGGCTTATGGGGATTGTGATTTGGTGGATGCCAAACATTAGGACAGAAAATAGGTGTTTTTTTTAATTTTTATTGGCTTTGTGTTGGGTTGCATTTAAGAAAAGTTAACAGGATGAGATTAGCACTAGATTATTTTGTAGATTTATTTGGTTGTCATAAGGGCCAAGCAATTTTGTACAGGTGCATTATATATTGCCAGTAGGGATCATTATATAGTTTCCTTTTTTTATTTCTGATGTATTAAAAAATGACTCCACTCTAAAGTGAGTTGAGTTGGGGGGTCAAATCTGGGTGGTCGGTTCGCTCACCCCGTCGCCCATGCATCATGCATATTATCTCCTGATAGAGAATATTGGGGAGAGTGAATGAATGGGGTGGGGGTTTGAATGCCCCTCTATGGGGGAGATATGGCCCCCCACTCTATATAACTATCCCCAACCATACCTCGGCCATATATATAGATAGGGAAACTAGATTCCCTATATAGAGATATATCACAATAAAAAATAAGAGTTTTCTAAAGATTACATTAGGAAGTTTTGAATCTCCAAAAGTTGTATTTCATCATATTTTGTCTTTTGTTGCATGAAAATTTAGCTTCGCAATAATATATTTCCTTACTCAAAACTATGTAAGATTCTTAATAATTCTAACAGAGAAGCTGCATATTTTCTCATCTTATATAAAAAAAATTAGTGGCTAAGATGCACTGGCTTGCAATCCAACATTGTTTAATATAAAATGCATATCTAAGTAGCTATTTGCATAAAATTTTGTTGTGTGGTTTCTGTGTCTAGCCTTATTCGTTGTATTTGGATTTTATGAAGTATTTATAATTTGATCATGATACTTGGAACCCACCACCACAACCACCACCATCAAAAAAATTCCCTTGCCTCAACCTTTGCCATTCTTACTCGCGGAGAATTAGACCTGGAGGAAAAAGTTACTACTGGTTGGGAAATTTTAGATGCTAGCAAGGACTTTCCTGGTCTGGGGTGGTTGGATGATCATGATCCCGCTTCGGGCATGTTTGTTGTTGTTGCTTGATTTTGTTTTTTGTCTGCTTTTAGGCAATGCTTATATTTTGTACTTTCCTAGGCTCGGCCTAGTTTGACTCTCGTTCCTCTAGGCTTGGCCTAGATTTGTTTGTGGTTTTGGGGTGTGCTCTCACACCGCCCACTTTTTTTAAAAAAATTATCTTGTATCATATTGAATTAATATAATATAAGATCCTTTTCATCAAAAATAATTCAATTAGCAGAATGGATCAATTGCTCATCAAGTGTTTGGAAGTATTAGGAAAATAAGTATAAATGGAAATGTTCAAAGCATATATTTAGGTAAATAATTTTTTTCTATAGGGGTTCTTTATTATCTATGGTATTTAATATTATTCATGCATGAAAACTTATGCACGTAGAAATGAATGAACATTGAAGGTTACCAAAAGGAAGAAGAAGATGTTGATGTATTAAAAAAATTAGGTTTTAATTTTCATTGCGCCATGTTCCATGGGAGTATAGACACTGAAAATTTTACCTTTGGAATTTAGAACCATCCCGCAAAGTTGTCAATGAAAATTTTCACTGTACGATAGAAAAGTGATAGGCGAGCATGAGAATCAACAAGTAGCCTTTCTTCATACCCAACCTCCCGAGGTCGTGCCGAGACAGCCGGTGGAAATGAAATATATGTGGATGTAGAAAAACTAGTTGGGAAATCTTATATCCTCAACACGTAATAATGGGATCTGCGAGTCTAAGGAAAAGAAATCTCTCCTAACCTGAATTGGTGTAATGGATCGTTCAGATATAATAGCTGCTCGGAGGCTCCAATCAATGTCGAGCTCTACCGAGATCCTATTTATTGGTTGTTGGATGCATGGAAAATGACCTGTAGGTGCTTCGTGTATATTTCCAGACAAGGTCATGAAAGTGGTAGTAGTGTAGTGGATTTGTAGGAAACTATGGGTGGTTTTCTGGTCTAACCCAGAAAATATTAGCTTGATTGACCTCTATGTTTAATACGGAAAATTGTGTTATGATATCCGGCAGGAGTGGTGAGGATCTAAATACCAGCGTACGTAAACTGGTGTCAATGTTTAATTGATTAGTAGGCCCATTGGGTTGTGGGACCTGGGGATCACAACCATGAGCTCGTGGTTGTTGTGGACCTGTTATGGTCATGTGAAGAATCAATCTCTTCTTCTGACTATCCAATAGTCATAAGCTTTTTCAGCTTCTATGTTTAATACCAGGAGTTGTGCGATCTTCTCATAATACCTTACGGGTGTTCTAGCAACTTGTATACGTAAGCCTGTGTCTATGTCAATGAGAAGGTCTCCTGCATTTGGCTGTGGAACTAATGAATCACAACCAAATGTTTTCTCTCTTTCGGGTTCTTGTATGGTCATGTGGATATCCTATCAAGGAAGTCTATAGTTGGGTTGATTTGACCAGAATTTGTATGCTTTGTCGTCTTCAATATTTAATTCTCTCAATTGCTCACTAACTACTTGTGGGTTTGTTGTTGTTTGAAAGACGTGAATTCTAAGACCTTGATCTATATCTGTTAATGTTGTGAAGAGATTTGGCTGAGGTATTACCGGTTCGAATACATAATCCCTGGGCTCTCTGGGTCCTGTAATTGTCATGCAAGAGATAACCAAACTTAACTGAAATAAGTAAACTAATTATGAAAATAAATCTACACTATGCTTATATTCTTTTTTTTGTATTTTCAAAGATGTGAATTTGAACGAAATTTAAAGAGTGACTATTCTAATATATTCAGATAACAAACAATTAATATAATAATGAAATTAAAACAAGCAAGGTAGCCAGATGTAGCTATTTTCCTGTGCATTTGTGAATTGATCCTAAATATAAATAACTAACTAATTTAATTGAAAGACCTTCAATCTTACCTCAGAAGTGAGGAATAAATCACAGCTTCTCAGAAGCTATCATTCCCCACAGCTTCCCTAGTAATATTTAAAGAAATCTTAACTTAAATAAAATGATTTGCTCTTTCTATTTGATATATTGTAACTACAACTTCGACAATTCAAACCTGGAGTTTACAGAACATCAGAAAATCTAGTTGTATTGTGACTTGTCCCCTCAGTGTGATCTCTTCGTTCCTTCGTGTTCTCGTGAATCCAAAAAAGTGGGAATGTGACAGCGGAAGCAGGAGAAGATGTTCGAACAGTGGCAGCTTGGACGTAAGCTGAACAAAATGCAAGTAGGAGAGGGATAGTGCAAGAGAACGGAGCTTGACTATGCAATTCCTAGCGGGATTTTTATAGGGATACAATACAAGCACACCAAAATCTCTAGGACCTATACTTCCTATGACGAAACAACAACCTATAACTCTAAGCAGAATCAAGATTCAAATGAAATTAATCTAGAACTAGAACTATTTTATGTTAAGCCAGTTGTTTGGAGAACAACAATGGAACAAGATTAAACTAGAGAGATCCAGTGATCTCTAAACCAGAACTGTGGAGCCTTGAACTGAGAGGCTGAAAGCTTTACAAAATCTAAACCTGTTGAGACTTATTGAAGAACTTTCAAACACACTGAATAATAAATCATAGAGGGAGAGGGGCCATTTGCTTGTAAACAAGCTTGGTATTTATAGCACTTTGATTTACCAGAGGGTAAGTTTGAATTGAACTCTTCTATTATAAAAAAAGAGGAATTACTATTTACCAGGTGGCTAAAACTTAAATGAAAGCAAGAGTGGTTGAGCGCAACTTGATTTTTTATGTTGACGAAAGCATTGGAGAGTTTTGGAAAACATGCACAGGACTGCCTCCCAGCACAGGGTGGTGGTTATAGGACCGCTGCCCTATCCTGGGTGGCAGTCATGGGACCGCCACCCTATCCTGGGTGGCGGTCACGGGACTGCCGCCCAGGCAGGGTGGAGGTCCTATAACTAAAGACCAAAATGCAAGGAAAAGAGAGGAACGGGGTTAGAACAAAGCATGTGAAGGCTGGATAAGGCATTTTAGGATGTAAATGTATACTCAGCATGCTTTCTAGATTCTGAACACCTTGCGAAGAGATCTGAATCATCATTGGGGTTTCTGTAACCTCTTTCTGGCAGTATAATACATATAATTTTGGGTATGTACATATTGCCCCCTCAGAGAAGAATTTTAGCCATGAAGGGGCATAAAACGGTGGGTCCAAGTATGGACGGTCCCAAAATGGGGAGTTAGAAGCTATACCTGACATACCCGTGTGTCGCAATGTCACCATCCAGATTCCCACTATCTGCAAAATGAAAAGAGGACTCAAGTGTAGATAGATAAAAGAAATCAAAAAATAAATACTAAATTAAAATGAAATGAGGACTTACCATTTGTGGGGATAAGAACTTACCTCCATTGCTCCAACTCTGTGAAAGAACATTCAAAACAAGGTTAGAATGTTATATATAATAAAACAAGCTCATTTTTCCTATTCATTTGCATGTATCGATTTGGCAATTTTTGAGCTCTGGGACCCATAGTAACCGTTTTCGACGAGAGTGTAGTCAAAATATTTGTTGCAAGATCATGATCATGCCTCTGAGAGCAGGACATCGACCCATGAAGTCTCAGGTTAGTTTTTCTCAATTCATTGTTTTTAAACCTAAAATATAAAAATGTTGAAATCTTTGTCTTGGGGGGGTTATTTTTGAAAATCTTAGTGTTAAATGAGTCTCTAGGGGGGAGTCCATAGGGTAGGCTTTTATTTTTCTCAAAATGGTGCATTTTGCTGTTTTTAAGCATTTTTAGGGCTTTAAGGGCGCACGCCGAATCAGCACAGGACCGCCACCCTGCACAGAGCGGCGGTCACGAGACCACTGCCCTGTGATGGCGGCGGTTACAGGACTACCGCCCTTAGATGGCGGCGGTCACGGAACCACCGCTCTGCACAGGGTGGTGGTTTTGGACAGAAAGTGAAAAAAGATGCCTTAGTTAATTATTTTTACATTTTTGACATTTTTCTATGTTTTTGATGAGCTTATCTATTGGATTATGTTGCTAACTTGCTCTTTTTCTCTGTTTTGGGTGGATGCAGAAGGAGGAGTATATTCGGTGGAGCAGAGAGAGGGAGTGTGATTGGCTCCCGACAGTGTTAGACTTACTGACTCAGACAGAGTGAGACACTCTATAGAGGGCCGGTATTTTGAGGATTTCACAGGTTCCTCATGTTGCTCCTACCAGTCACATATTGTGTGACTTATTCTCATACTAAGATGCAGACCGGAATACTTTCCAGTTTTTGAGTGTTAGGGGTGAGTGGACTATCACCCTGGAGGATGTTTATCGTATACTGGGGGTCTGATTCTTGGGAGGTATGTCTCTTAAGACAAGTAGGATCCAGGTCTCAGATGGTTTAGTGGGCTACTTATATGGGAGATGTTGTTGTCTCCTTTGGCTCGAAGAAGGGGGTGAAGGTATGATCTATTGTTGCTTCTCCTATCCCCATCATCTGTAAGGCTATTATGGGTATCTTGGCCTCATGGTTGATTGGGGATAAGGGAGGAGATACTCTCTTATACTGTTGGGCTCCCATTATTGCACAGATTGAGGCCCATGGCCATACTTATGCTTGGGGAGTAGACATTCTTGGGACCACATACCATGACTTATACAGGGTGGTCAGGTTACAGGGGCAGTCCTTGAGTCATCCTACTCTAGTTATGAGTTGGGTGTATGAGTGTATCGTCCCCTATGGGAGGGTGTACTAGCAGAGGATTCGGGGGCTGTTAGAGCAGTGAGGTGGACAGGGATGTCAGCACTCAGGATGCCACATCAGCCAGTGGCTTCACTGACTATTGTAGATATGGAGGCCACTCCTTATCAGGCCATGACGGGAGTATGGGGAGAGGAGATGCTTACATTGATTGTCTTCTCTACTACAGGTCAGTTGGTAGACAGGATAGAGAGGGTGGAGGTCCACCCATTTGATCGAGTCCCTCAGTAGTTTGGCCTCCCCTATGTTGATATGCTTCCTCCAGCAGGGCCAGTATATAGGACTGTTCGTGAGGCCCGGGGAGGTCCTAGAGGAGATCGAGGTTGGACCACGGTTACTCCTGGAGTTCCTATTGTAGTTAGGTGGGTGGTTCATGCTCGAGGGGCAGCCGGTGCTCCTTGAGCACCCTTACTTCAGATCGGAGCTGCTCCTACTTTCAGTGGGGAGGAGGATGAGCCTGTTGATGTGGACTCAGACTCTGAGGAGTTCACAAGAGGGGAGACTGAGGAGGAGACGATGGGAGAGGGAGTTGGAGGTGAGGCCGGTGGGATGGCCGAGGAGGATGATAGTGATTCTGAGTGGCATGACACTCAGGATATCTTGAGGGCAGAGAGGGTGGAGGCGAGTGTGGAGAAGGAGACCTTGGTCTCAGAGGAGTTACCTTCTCAGGACTTTGAGGGAGATGATGAGTCCATGATAGAATGCCATTTCTTTCCAGATTTTGGGGAGGCTCGCAGTTGGCAGTAGCGTCGGTAGCGGGCGCAGATCCTAGAGACCCTACCTAGATGCCTAGAGATCTGAGTGAGTTACTACTCTTGTCTTGACCTACTACTTAGAGTCATTTGGTTGATATTTCTTTTTTTGTTGTTTTGTTTGTTTTTGAGTTTGTTTTTAGTGATTTTCTAATTTGTTATTTCCCTTTTTTATTTGTAATGACTGCTCAGGGATGGCAGGATTTGATTAACCAGGTGTGTGCCGACACCCTATTGCTCCCTTCAGGGAAGACCTAGGCTCAGCTTACTGAGGACATCGGAGAGCCTTTAGCAGCCGGCTGACACACTGATGTGTTTTCCCCTGTCTGGAAGGTGGCAGAGTTAGTGTCCTCCCTTCGTACTGAGATAGCTAGATACAAGACTGTTGAGCACCTAATGAGGCAGAGCCATTCTCATAGTGAGACCACATCCAGTGGCCATGATCATGAGCACTCCCATCATTCAGTGCATTCAGAGTGTCATCGTAGCAGGATCCCTAGACACGTTCGTGCACCCTCCGAGGTATCCCACAGGGATTGAGAGGTAATTTGGTATTTTTGTAGTGATCTTGTTGGATGTTTATATGAGTTGTTTTTGTATTTTTTGGGCTCATTGAGTGTTTTGACCATGCCTAGTGCATGATGGCATTGTATGTAAAACACAATTCCTATATATATATATATCTTATTTTGGATCTAGATCTTCTTTGTATCTAGAGTTTTGTGATTCATTTCTCATGTGTACACTAGATGATTTTCATAATATTTTTTTAATATGTTTTTCAGAATGTATGCAATGGATGACAAGTGATAACAAATGTTGAACAAAATGTTTCTCTTTTTGTTTGTTTTTGTAATGTTGATATGCAATAATGCAAACATACTGTAGTACTGAACTTTTGGATTCTTTGGGCAATGTTCGTTGCTTCTTCTTATTTTGGAAAAACGTGATGAATATACAGTGATAATGAGATGGAATTTCCCCATTCCTAACTCCACACAACTATTAAGATGCAAAGGCTCAACACTGAGAGTTGGGAAGGGCGCAAATTGTATGAGTTTGACTGAATGGAAATGATGAGAGAAAGACAAGGTATTGACAGAAACCAATTTTAGACCTACGTACTTACCTTACTCAACTACTACATAGCTCAGAATGCAACTTACTTTCCAATTTATCTAGACTTAGATCCATAAATGGCAACTTGGTTGACAAAATCTGGTTTTGAGGATTTGATCTCTTCAAATTTTGGATGCTTAATTTCACTTAATACACTTTGCTTTGAATTTTTAAAATACTAAGATTCATTAATTTATGTGAATGGAGCCCCTACGCCTTGCCCCATGCTACTAGTAATAAGTATGGGCTTATCACCGAAGGCAGGACATATGTGAGTAAGGGCACTCCTTTCCTTTCTCAACCTCGCACCACTAGCAAGAGATGTGGAATCATCACCAAAGGTTGGTAGGAAAAATAAGTGTGTAAAATAAAATATTCTATTTTGTTTAGTATTTTTTATTTAATTTGGATTTGAAATTTCTGATCTGTGATTCTGGAGTATCCTTGTTTCAAAGAGATGTAAGAGGGATAGATGTGACACTAAGAAGCTTCTAGAACAGACCGTAGGTAAGAACAACTTAACCTAGTAGAAGAAATGAGTATGACCAAGTATGCAGGCCTTGGTATGGTTTTTGTCAAGATTTTGTATGTCGGATTGATGAGATGCTTTCGAAACCATTTGATGATATTTATGAAAATTGAAGAGATATTATTTGAATGCTTTTTCCAATATTTTCAGAAGCTTGTAATAAATTGCTTAAGAATAAGTTCCTTGACCACAAAATTTACGAAATGAGTGAACAAAATGAAACAACTGGGTGACTAATGTAATGCAAGATTGATATAATATACAAATGGTGGTGATGATGACTTATGCGTAAAACTGTTTAAGATGCAAGGAATTGAAAGTTTCATTGAATTCCTCACCTTTTAGTGTACACAAGAGATACGCACCATTTCCATAGTCTTTCATGACTCGGTATGGGCCCAACAACTTGGGCCGGAATTTCCTTCCTTCTGCTGGTTTTCTTATCAATCCGGATGTCTAATCTCAGAACTAGATCTCCCTCGTATATTTCTCGTTCATAGACCTTTTTGTTATATTATCCAGTATATCCAGTCATCATAGGATTTGTGCCGTTGTTTGGATTTTAACCTAGCCACATCAAGGATTTCTAGTTGAGAGAGGTGTGTCTCTCTATAGGATTCTTCTCCCAAGATCCCTTGTAATGAGATGCGGAGACTAGGTGTTTCGACCTCAAGCGAGAGAACTGCTTCTACCTCGAATACCAATGAGAAAGGGGTTGTCCTTGTTGGTTTTCTTATTGATGTTCGATAGGCCCACAAGGTTGGGTATAATTTTAAATGCCAATGCCATTTGTTCTCCTTAACTATTTTGAGGAGAATGGATTTTAATGTTTTATTTGTTACTTCAGCCCATCCATTGGCTTCGGGGTAATAAAGAGAGGCCGCATGATGGTTTATCTTGAATTTGTCTGCATAACTCACGGACCTCATCATTCTTGAAGGATGTTCCATTATCTGAGATAATGACTTGTGGGACACCATACCTACAAATGATTTGATTCAAAATGAACTTAGCAATTACAGAACCTGGTACGGTGGTGAGAGGCATGGCCTCTACCCATTTAGTAAAATATTCTGTGGCTGTGATTATAAAGTTATGGCCATATGTTGATGAGGGAGATAATTTCCCTATCAAATCTAGGCCCCACATGGAAAAGGGCCATGGGGTTGCGATTGGTTGCAGAGCCTGTGCTGGCATGTGAATCTTATGGGAGAACTCTTGACATTTATGACACTTGTACACAAACTCTATTGCATCATGTTCTAGAGTGGGCCAGAAATAGCCCATCCGATGTATTTTGCGAGTAGTTTCATGGCCACTCGAAGTGGCCTCCATATATCCCACTTTGGTATTCGTAAAGAATATTTTTGGATTCTTCCATGTCAACACATCTTAAAATCATTATGTTGAAGGCTCTACGATAGAGTACCTATTCTAAAATAACACATTTAGCAGCGAATAATGTGTAACCTCAACTTCTTTGTTGCGATGTGGCACCTTCTGGGTATGTGTGGTCCATGATGAAATTGATACGATGTTAGTGTACCAATGACATATAAAGATGGGGGGTCTGGTTTCGACAAAATATATGCACTCATCAGGGAAAGTCTAGATCTACTAGATCACCCCCATCCAATGGATTTTCAGCCAACCAGTCTGCAATGATTTATCCCTTAATGGATTTTTGGTTTACAAATGTTAGTTCAAACTCACCCATTAAGGTTATGAAATGTCCAACCTTTTTGGATAAAGACTCTTGCATGAGGAATGTCCATAGGTGATCTATTTTTACAATAACCCTTGTTTCTTGATTCAACATGTAATGTCTTAAACGTTTTGTTGTGAATACTATGGTAAGGCATTCTTTTTCTATCTGTGTGTAACTTGTTTCATAATCAAGCAATGTCTGGCTAATGAAATAGACTACACATTCCCATTTATCATTATCTTCCTGAGCCAACATGTAGGCTAGCAAGACATCAGTAGCCCATGAATACAAGATCAAATGATGATCTGGTCTAGGAGGCATTAGCATGGGAGGAGACAACAAGAAGCATTTAACTGCTTCGAAGGCCTCATTGCATTCTTCTATCTAATTAATGTTATAATCCTTCTTTAATAAATTGTTGATTGGATGAACAAAAAAACTTAAGTCAAGGATGAACCTTTGAATTGCACTGAGTTTCCCAAGAAATGATCTGATACCAGACTCATCTGATGGTGGAATCATTTCAAGAACAACCTAGATTTTGGTAGGGTCAACATCAATCCCTTGAGACAATATAATGTAACCTAGAAGCTTGTCTCCTGTTACACCAAATACATATTTCTCTAGATTCAATGTGATGCCATATTCAATCAATTGTGAGAGAATGATACATAGCACTTCTAGGTGATCACAGTGCTTCTTGGCCTTGGCCAACAAGTCATCTATGTAGGATTCCACAATCTTATGAATAAGGTCATGGAATATGTATGTCATTTCCCATTGGTATGTAGTGAAATCATTCTTAAGACCGAATGAAATGACAGTGTAACAATAAGTTCCCCAAGGAGTTATAAACGTAGTCTTGGATTGACCCTCTTTAGATATTTTGATACGATTATATCCCGAGAAGCCATCCATGAGAGACAAAATCTCAAATCTAGCTATTGCGTCAACAATGATGTCAATGGATGGTAATGGGAAGTCATCTTTGGGGCAATCTTTTTTAATGTCCTAGAAGTCTATGCAAATGTGTATCTTCCCATTCTTTTTTAGAATAGGGACGATATTAGATACCCATTGTGAATAGTCGACTGGTTTGATGAACCCCACCTAGAGAAGTTTCATTACTTCTTATTTCACCATGAGAGCCACTTTTGGTTTCATTAGTCTTGTATTTTACTTGATTGGCTTTGCATCTGGTTTGGTGACAAGATTGTGTACTGTGATATCTGGTGTAATTCCCATCATTTCTTTGTAATTAAATGTGAAATCCTTTTGATGTTCCTTGAGGATATGGGTATGTATTTCTATCTCCTCTAGAGTTGATGAGGATCCTAACTTCAAAATATTCGGCTCTTCCTCCGTTCCAATATTTATGTCAATCATGCCTTTGATTAAGGAAGCATTTCCTTCTTCAAATTTAGGCAAGGCTAGAGGTAGTTCCAAACCTTCTTCATTCTCTACCTCATAGATTTTGAGATTCTTTTACGGGGGTGGGATTTCCAAAATAGGAAGAGGAATATGGGATCATGGAGAAATCTACTATGTGATGAGTGAGATGCAGTTATGCATAGGCATTTAGATATCTAAGAGTGACCCTATCATTTTCAAAGTGATCTAGGATGGAAAACTCATTCTCAACTTCTATATGTGTCAAGATCAGGGGTTATTAGTATTCTACGCACCAATGGTTTAGTATGAAGTGATACCATGAAACTTGTATTTTCCAACTCACTTCTTGGAGTGAATTGAGAAGTCGAGGTTGCTATTGAATCAGTGAGAATTTTCTATTCTCGTGGGATTTCTTCAATTGATATGAAGTCGAATCCCTTGGTTAGATCTAATACCTCCATTTTATAGAGTTATAAGTGTTCAACTCTAGTCTCATATACCTCAGATAATTTGTTTACAACTAATTACGAGTCTCCTATTACTCTAATGTTATCAACACCCAACATTTTAGCTATGATGAGGCCAAGGAGGAGGGCTTCGTATTCAGCCCCCATTGTTTATACGTTCAAAGTTTAACTTAAAGGAAAAAGGTAGGATCTTTCCCTTAGGAGAAGTAAAGATCACACTTGCCCCAGTGTTGAAAACGAACATCTAGCTCCTTAGAAGTGGAGTGTCTAATATTTTCCCGGAAAAATGGATGTTGGAACATTCTTCGTGTCTTCTTCTTTTACCTCAGTTACTTCTACCATACAAACTTTGTCTGCTAGAAGGGAGCCAATTCCTAGGGTACATCCTATACCTATGGAATCAAATGGTAGGAGAATAGGTAGATATTTCTCTAGTAACTCGAAAAAATTTGCTGTAGTTCCTAATGATACTGTCTCTATGACGTTAATCTCATTTTTGAGTGTTGGAATGCCTTTGACTAGATTCATGACTTCTAATTTTATTGTAGGAACCAAATTTACTTCTGGATTTGAATTGATTGGTTTGTTAAGTTGATTCGTTGGGAGCTCAAACTTAGAGTGAATGCCTGGTATTTTTTTTCAAATTTTCTAAGTGTATGTCAAAGGGTTTTGGGTCACCTTGTGCCATAAAGATTTTTCTCAGGTGTAAAAATATTATTTCTTGGAATAACATGGAAGGGATTTCATTCATGCGATGTATCCATACTCAACCGAGAATCATATTATAGTTGGTTTCCCGATCTATAATATAAAATTCAGTGAGGAATGTCTTGCGTCTTAAGGTGACTGGTAACACTATAGTCCTGATTGAAGTGGCCTTGAGGGTATCGTAACCCCTTAGCATATTTCGTGTTGTGGAATAATTTGTTTCTCCGTATCCTAGCTTTTGAACAAAAGTGAAGGGGAATATGTTAAATATTGCCCCATCATCAATCATTGCATGCTTAACATAATTATTATAAACCCATACCTACAAATGCAAGGTTGGGTTGACTCTACATGTAATTTCAGCGTCTGTTGGCATTTTGCTTATATCAAATATAAACTCAGTATTCCTATCTAGCTGTCCTGTAGGGTAGACGTCAAAGTCTACATGGTTTACTTATGTTTTAGGAGGAGGAGTGATGTTAATCAGATGACCAAGAACCAATGCTTCTAAGAGAGCAACCCTGTGAGCGGGAGAGTTTTTCAACAAATCCAAGAAGGAAATGTGAGAGGTCTTTGTTAGGTCATTAATTAGATCGTAAGCACCTATAGGTTTTTCCAGTGTTTTTTGAACATTGTCTGGTACTAATGGGTAGGTTGGAACTGGTTGAGAAGAATAATATCACGTTTTTGTTATGGTTTCCACATGTAGCTCGGTGTCTAATTCTACTAAACCAACTATCTTGGTTTATGGTCGAGTTCCTAATTGGGGTGTGACCAGTGGATTTGATGAAGTTGAGGCATTATGATCATTACTTCCTGCCATAACACCCTTTTTTGTCCCATTTGGATCTAACCTGTTATTGTTAGAGTGATTCGGGAGAGGATCGTTAAAAACCTTGAGGGGTGTATTTTGAGGGGAAACTACTCCCGTATAGGTATTTGGCATGGGTAATGCAGAATTTGTTAAAAACATATCTACAAAGAGTTGTCTTTGATCTTTTGTCAAACGTTGCATGAATTTATTGTAGTCACAGTAAGTCCTAGTATCATGGCATTGAATCTTGTGGAAACCATAATACAATTTGGGATTATAATTCCGAGGTTGTTGGTTTGAAAATTGTTGTGGTTTAAAATTTTGACTAAGTTGTTGTGGTTTAAAATTTTGACTAAGTTGTTGGTTGTTAGAGTTGAAATTTTGAGGCTGGTGCCTTTGGCTTTGGTTCTAATATCCAGTTGGGTTTTGGTTTGGACCTTGTGTTTGGATTTTCCATTTTTGTTGTTGTTGTTATGATGGATGATTAAAATCCACCATGTTGGTTGTTGGAGTAAAGTTATTATTTCACTGATTGTTAACAGGTGCTGGAGTGTTTATGACGTTTTCCCTTTTAACGTGGTCTATGACTCCATCTGTTGTAACCCCATGATTCTTGTTAAGGATATTGGGTCCTTGATTGGTATTCCCAACATTAGGATAAGTCATAGTGTTTTGATTGGGAGTGATTAATTTCCCATTCATTCCATATGTCTTACAATCACTGTCTAATGCCACTTGATCGATTTGGAAAGCACTCTCGAGTACTTCATCATAAGTCCTTAGTGGGAAATTCTGGACTTCTTCCTTTATCTCTTTGTTGAGAGAATGAAGGAATAAGTCACATAGTTCCATCTTATCCATGTTCGAAGTACTTGTTGATGAGTAGAGGAATGTACGCCATCTTTGAATGAAATGAGCAGTAGATTCATTGTGCTCTTGTTTAATATGTAAGAATTCCTTGATCCCTGTTCTTAACAATTTGTTCATGTCGAAAGCTTTGATAAATTCTGACACAAGATGTTTGAACGAGTGTATCTAGGCTTCAGGTATTCTATAATACCAATCAAGGGCAATACCTTTTAAGGTCTTAGGGAATATCTTAGCAACAACCGCATCCCAAGGGAGAAATTCTTGAATGGTCATGGCATAGGCCTTGATATGTGCATTTGGATCTCCCTCCCCCTTGAATTTAGGCAAATCAGGAAGAGGTATTAGAAGCATGACACTTCGTATGGTGAAATCTAGAGGTTCTTTTAAATATTCTGAGAAAGTCCCTACCACATAGGTTTCAACCATCGATGGTACTTGCAGAAGGGGAATAGGTGGAATGGGTTGTTGATATACCATAGCATATGTATTTGCAGGGACATAAGGAAACCCTTTTTGGTGAGAAAACATCCCTAGAGAGAAGAACATGTCTCCCTATGGTGATTTGGAATAAATGTTTAAGTAGGGAGGAGCATTGCTCTAATATGGGTTGTTTGGTACTAAACCGGGAGGCATCATACTTTCAACTGAAGCAGCGTTTGAAAACGCGGTTCTAGTTGGTGTTTGTTGTGGGTAGTTATACGAATGTTGAGGAGGTATGCCTAACGTGCCTATTCCTTTGAGGAGGTCAATTTGACTAGGATAATGCGGAGGGTTGGGAGTTCCTGCTTGCCCCGAATATGAAGTTTGATTTACTTGAGCAAGTTCTAGTCCTCTGACCCTCTCGACCAAAGTTGAGATGACCTCGATTGGTGATGCCCAATTTTTTTCCTTGATGGTTGTTGTGGTACTCTTTGAGGTTGCGGAGGGGTATGGTATCTGTTAGTGTGAGTTATCCTATGTGTCCTCTTCTCATATTGAAGGGTCATCTCACATGGGTTAGGTTTAGGGTTAGGTTTAGGGTTTCATGTGTGTCTTGCACTAGGGTTACTCAGCACCCTATATGTACCCCTTTTCTATTCATTTATGAGCATGCCAAGACACTCCGATGTCTTTCCTCTATGCAAGCTTTGTTTTTGTTAAGCAATTTTTTCCATTACTGATCAATTCCTTCTTGCAATTGCTGGAGCTATCACGATTCCGTTGGAGTGCAACTACTTCGTGGTGCCTCGTTTCCGATTCGATTCTCACAAACTCTTTTCATGGTATCAGAGCTGAGATCGGGTAAACGTGCACTCGTTATTTTTTAGTTGCGATTACTTTTTTTTTGGTTTCGTTATTTTACTTTGCATGCAAGTTTTTTTATCACTATTTTCTGGAATTATTTTGCTAATCTCTTTAACAAGCTTTCTCGAAAAGTTGTGTTGTTTTTTGTGCCCTTTTTGTGCATGTGCAAGTTTTCATCATACCTTGAGCAATCCAGGGTTTGCCGCCATTTTTAGCTGGCTGTAGCTAAAATCAAAATAGAGCATCTCTGTGGTTTTTTAAAATAGAGATTAATTTCATTTTTGTCTTTTTTAAATAAATTATTAAAATGGAAGTGAAATTTTTTTAAGATCTCTGTTTTTTTTGCAATTCTAGTCTTTTTTTGGGTTCTCTGCGTTTTTTTTGTTTTGTTTTTTTTGTAGCATTCAGGTTTAAAATATTCTACCGTGGTTGCTCATGGAGGATCTTTGCATTGTTTTTCCTCTGGACGCGTGGAAGATCTTTTCACACGGCCCCTCTAACTGTTGTTTTGTGGATTCCCGAGGGACTGTGCAAACTGTTTTACGTGTTGCAGGTTCAGGTCAAAAACACACTCTGCCTACACAAACTCCCTTTCATGCTCACGGCTTCCCTAACAATACAGTCCTCTACACACAAGCGACCGCTGCCTTTTCCTGCGCCCTGCCCCTCCACTCAAAACCCCTACCATTTTTTTTCACAGACTGGTAAGTCGTGTTTTTTGGTAAGTATTTCAACTTTCATTCAAATACATTCTTTTTTAAAAGATCAACCAAAAAAAATTTATTTGATAAGTAAGATTTACGTTTTTTTTGGTAAGTTCCAACCAACACGTGTTTTTTTCATTGCGGATAGTTTTCATTTTGGTATGTTTTTAAAAAACACACCTTTTAAAATCTATGCCTTTTAAAAAGAAACTCACAAAATACTTTCCATTTTTTAAACCATTCGTGGTAAACCATACGTGGTTTTTGGATTTTTTTAAAGTTTTAAAAAGATCTTACTTTTTTAAAAAGTTTTTAAAAGCTTTTACCTTTTTAAAACCGTATGCTTTTTAATAATAGAATTTTTTCTTCTTCTTTTATTAATCAATTATAGTAAGTTTTTTTAAATACATCATTTTCTTTAAATAGATCTAAATTAAATTACATTTAATAGATCTTATTTAAATATTTAATTAGTTTTTTTAGCTCTTAATTAGGGTTTAATTTTTTAAATCTTAATTAATTTTTGTAATTAATAAGATTTAATTTAATTAAATCTTTTTTTATTAATTTCAAATTAATTTGATCCTCTCATTTACGATTATTAAGTAAATTAAAAATCATCTAAATAACCCTTTTTATCATTTTTTTAAACTCAAAAAGCCCTCAATTTAGTAAAATTGGGCATTTCCAAACGGTACAATTTAGGGGTTATTGTCGATTTTTTTTCACTAATCATGCATTCAAGTGTGCAGTGCCACTTCGAGCACCTTTTTTCCTTCCGAGCTCTTTTCCGGCATTCTGAAGACTCTTCAAACTCCTTGAGTTCATTTAAAACCTTGTATTTCACCCTCCTTATTGCTTGCGACTAGTGAGTGCGTCAGCCACAATCTGTAGCAAGGGGGTTTCCTTTTGTGACGCGAGACACTTTTTCTCACAACCAGGGTTGGCTTTCGCCTCCTTTCTATTTTTTGCTTGTGCTTGTTTACGGTGTCCTTTTTTGGTTGTGCTCCACGAAACACTGTTGTGGTCTCCTCTCTTGCGCGTTATTATGCTAATTGCAAGACAAGTTACCAAGTGTTTCAGACCATACGCACGGACCCAATTGTAATCAATGCACTAAACTATAAAGTGTCGAAAGCAGGGGGGTTGTTATTTTCCTAGGTGGTTGTGTTTCTTTTTTTCATTTCTTTCTCTCTCACTATGGATGCACTTTCAATTCCTTTGCTTACGCTGTTCAAATTTTTTGAATGGAGATAGAAAATAATAATGAAACTAAGGGGTAAAGGGTTATTCCGCATCACCATGGGAACTGAGACTGACCCAGATGACGAACCTGAAAAATCTAAGTGATTAAACTGTAGTGATGAAGTTTTAGGTCTTCTTTGCATGTCCATTTCTCCTGACTTGCTCTTTCACATTGAGGCATCTGAAACACCTAAATCTACATGGAAAACGTTGGATGCGATGTTTGGAAAACTAGATGACATGAGAGTGCATGAGTTGGAAAACGAACTACTAGGGTTAAATCCTAGTGACTTTGAAAACCTACAAGCTTTCTTCTCAAAATTTGTCCACATTAGATTATTGTTAAAAGGATGTCAAGTAGGAAAAAAATATTCTCAACTGATCTTTTCGATTCTCTCTACGCTAGGTTCCAAATATTCTATCTTCATGTCAACTTTCTAAGCTACAAAATCTACTTTGGGCGATACTTGGACTATGCCCTCCTTTGACTTTTTTTCATCCCAACTCATTCGAGAACGAGACAAACTCATTCAAATGGGGTCTCTCAAGTCCAAGTCACATGCCCTTGTAGCAAGTACTAACAAGGGAAAGAAGACTGAAAAGAAGAAAGAAACAAAGGATCAACCTAAGAAAGAAACCAAGACCAAACCTAAAAATGACACAAACACTTCAACTTCTGAGCCTAAGGCACAGAAAAGCAAGTATTTGTGTTCCTATTGCAAGAAGTATAGTCACGACGAGCAACACTATTTTAAGAAACAGATTGATCACTTATCTCATTTACTTGAGAAGAATAAAATAAGTGTTCCTAAGTCCATAAAAAAAAGTTCTCCGAAGGCTGAATCTTCTGCTGCAAAAGGTGCTAAAAATGATAAGAAGAAAGGAAAGGCCCTTATAGCCAGAGTAGCTCCTTCATCGACATGGATTATAGATTTTTGTGCCTCGCACCACATGGGTTCTTTGCATGTTGAGTTTTCCAACATCGAACCTTGTGGTATGTCTCAAATCATGATGGGTAATGACACAATAGTGTCGGTTTCTGGTAGTGGATCAGTAGAGATGGATGGGGGAACATTTAACAAAGTGTTGAGTGTTCCTGATCTCTCTACAAACCTCCTATCAGTTTACCAAAATACTCAGCTTGGTGAAGGAATGCGAGTGGAATTTGGTCCTAACTCAATGATTATTCGTGAGCTTAACAATGACACTACATTGGCTGAGGGAAAGGCAGATCACCGTTCACGGTTGTACACCTTCTCCCACTTTACTTATGATTCTATGCCCACTACCTTGCTCACTCATGCAAATGAGGTTAGTAAGCTATGGCATGAGCATTTTGGACATCTAAATTATCGCTACCTTGAACAATTGAGTCAAAACAAAATGGTCAATGGGTTGCCTTGTGTCAAGTTTTTTAAGGGTCTTTGTGAGGGTTGTACTCTTGGAAAGCATCCTAAAAAAAACTTTGACAAAGGAAAATCTTGGAGAGCCACTCGTCCCTTGGATCTTGTTCATAGTGATGTTTCTGGTCCATTTCCTTCTCCTTTGTTTACTAGAGATCTTTATGTGCTAACCTTCATTGATGACTATTCGTGATATACTTGGGTATATTTTATTAAGCTTAAGTCTGAAGTCTTTGAACATTTTCAGGACTTTAAGGCTCTTGCTGAGAAACAGGCAGAATGGTCTATCAAGGTTCTTCGAACTGATAATGGAGGTGAATATGTAAACAATAGGTTCATGGATTTTTGTACTTCTGAAGGGATCTCTTTGTAGCATACAGTTGCTTATAGCCCTTTTTAGAATGGAGTCGCAGAAAGAAAGAACCGTACTCTGAAGGATATGGCCACTTGTATGATTCACTCGAAGTCTCTTCCTCCACAGTATTGGGCTGAAGCAGTGAATTGTGTAAATTACATTCAAAACCATGTTCCACACAAGGTGGTAAGAGGGATGACACCCTTTGAAGCCTAGTTTGGACACAAGCCTAATGTTGAGCACTTTCGAGTCTTCAGATCGAAGGCTATGGCTCGGATTCCCAAGAAGAAACGTAAGGTTTTAGAACCACAATCCAAACCTTGTATCTTTGTAGGGTATCCTGATGGTGTGAAGGGATATCAATTGATGAATCCTACTTCTCATGAGTTGTATATTGAAAGAAGTGTTAAGTTTGATGAGTCTTCTTTGACTTCTATTTCTCCACCTATTGAGGTTCTTCAACTCACTGATTCGGATTCTAACTCATTAGATGATGATACTGTTGAGCGTGCTCCTCTTCCAGATCCTCCCGACCATTAGACCTTTGAGTCTTATGATTCTGACAGTAGTGATGATGAGGAATATGTCCCTTCTCACTCAATTGAAGAATCTTCTGACTCTGAGCCTGATCCTCCTGGTCCCCTTTGGGCCAGGAAAACTTTGCAAAGTGTTGGAGATTTAGTTGGAGATACTTTGGATATGAGACGTACTCACTCAGATTTCATTGGACCCCACTCTTTCTTCACCTCTACTTCTAATCCATAGTCTTTCCAGGAGGCTTCTGGTATTCCTGAGTGGGATTCTACCATGGATGAGGAGTATTCCTCTCTCATGAAGAACAATACTTGGGATCTCACCACTCTTCCGAAAGGAAGAAAAATCGTTCGGTGTAAGTGGGTGTTCTGAACAAAGTATGGAGTAGATGGAGACATTGAAAATTTTAAAGCGTGATTAGTAGCTAAGGGTTTCTCCCAGATAGCTGGGGTTGATTATACAGAAACCTTTACTCCGGTTGTGAAGATGACTTCTATTCGACTGACCCTAGCCATTGCCGCAGCGAACAAATGGAAAGTCCATCAAATGGACGTTAAGAGTGCCTTCCTTCATGGTGACCTAGAGGAAGAGATCTATATGGAACAAACTCCGGGCTATGTCTAAGATTCCTCCCTTGTTTGTAAGTTAAAGAAGTCTCTTTATGGCCTTAAACAAGCCCCTCAGGCTTAGTATGCCAAGATGGACTCCTTCTTACTTACATCAGGGTTTACTAGGTGTCACTCTGATCCAAATGTTTATATTCTGTGGTAAAATGACTCCATACTCATTCTTGTTTTATATGTTGATGACTTGTTGATCACAGGCAGTTCTTCCTCTATTATTGATTCTATGAAGATCGCCTTAGCCAACAAGTTTTCCATGAATGACTTAGGTCTGCTTCATTACTTCTTTGGGATCTAGATTTCACAATCTGACTCGGGAATCTTGATTTCGCAACCTAAGTATGCTCTTGATTTTCTAGCTCAGTTTCAGATGTCCGATTGTAAGTCTTCTCCTACTCCTTTTCTTTCTGGGGTTGAGTTGGTTTTAGATTGCTCTACTCCCTTGGTTGGTGGTACTCTTTATCGATAGTTAGTGGGGAGCTTGATTTACTTGACTCACACTCGACTGGATTTATCATATGTTGTTGGGATCATGTCCAGATTCATGCAGGAGCCACATGAGCTACATTGGAAAGCAGCTAAATGGATCCTTCATTATGTTTGTGGCACTTATGCTGATGGCATTCACTATCATGGAGGGGTTGATATTGACTTGATTGGATTCACAAATTCTGATTGGGCCGGTGACTTAGATCATTGGAAATCTACTTCTAGCTATAGTTTATCTCTTGGTTCGGATCCTATTAGTTGGTCTATCAAGAAGTAGAATGTAATTGTGATATCATCTACAGAGGCATAATACAAAGGAGCAGTTAATGCTGCCACAGAAGCTATTTGGCTACAGGGTATTCTAACAGAGTTTGGCATCCACTTTTAGTGGCCTTATACGAATGTTGAGGAGGTATGCCTAACATGCCTATTCCCTTGAGGAGTTTAATTTGACTAGGATAATGCGGAGAGTTGGGAGTTCCCGCTTGCCCTGAATATGAAGTTTGATTTACTTGAGCAAGTTCTAGTCCTCTGACCCTCTCGACCAAAGTTGAGATGACCTCAATTGGTGATGGCCCAATGTTTCACCTTGATGGTTTTTGTGGTACTCTTTGAGGTTGCGGAGGGGTATGGTATCCTTCTATGAATTTTTCATTACTTTTCCCAAGTTCACCAAGAGTATTTTCCATTAGTGGAGGAATGGGGGTATTTTATTGAAGCAGGGTGTCGAGTTGTGTTTGCAAACTTCCTAGAGATGGATACATGTTTTGGAAGTGTTTCTCATTTCTGGCAGGGTGTGCTAAGTACTCCTTATCCAAGAATGGGAATGGATCTAATCACCTACTGATTTTTGGTCTAAGCAAAACTTGAGGAGATGAGTTGGATTCTCTAGTAAACTTCATGCTATTAGAGCCTGATGGCTCAAGTTGTGTTGTTTGTGTGAGTTGGTCTAGTTCCTCAATTCAGAATGAAGTGCTAGCATTAGTCCTTTGAGGAGGATTTTATGATTAAAGGTAGTTGTTTGAGTAGTTATCAGACCTTGCAGAAAGTGAGGGTGACTATGGCCTATTTGATTGGCCATAATATGCTTCGAGACCTAAGAGAGGTCTGCCATATGTTTTGTATCCTAACATATTCGGGGGGTATATAAATACCCACAAAATAATGGGAAGGAGTGAAGATGGATGAAAGAAATGAAAATGAAAAGGGAGCAATTATTGTGTTCACATGGGGTTCACCAATTTTATATGATAGAAAAGTGACAGACGAGCATGAGAATCAACAAGTAGCCTTTCTTCGTACCTGACCTCCTGAGGTTATGCCAAGACAGCTGGTGGAAATGAAATATATGCGGATGTAGACAAACTAGTTGGGAAATCTTATATCCTTAACGCACAATAACAGGATCTGTGAGTCTAAGGCAAAGAAATCTCTCCTAACCTAAATTGGTGTAATGGATCGTTTAGATATAATAACTTCTCAGAGGCTCCAATCAATGTTGAGATCTGCCAAGATCCTATCTATTGGTTGTTGAATGCATAGAAAATGACCTCTAGGTGCTTCGTGTATATTTCCAGAAAAGGTCATGAAAGTGGTAGTGTAGTGGATTTGTAGGAAACTATGGATGGTTTTCTGGTCTAACCCAGAAAATATTAGCTTGATTGGTTTCTAAATTTAATACGAAAAATTGTGTTAAGATATCCGGCGGTAGTGGTGAGGATCTAAATACTATCGTACGTAAACTAGTGTCAATGTTTAACTGATTTGCAAGCCCGTTGGGTTGTGGGACCTAGGTATCACAACCATGAGTTTGTGGTTTTTGTGGACCTGTTATGGTCATGTGAAGAATCAATCTCTTCTTCCGACTATCCAATAGTCATAATATTTTTTAGCTTCTATGTTTAGTACCAGGAGTTGTGTGATCTTCTCATAATACCTTACGAGTGTTCTAACAACTTGTATACGTAAGCCTGTGTCTATGTCAATGAGAAGGTCTCCTACATTTGGTTGCGGAACTAATGAGTCACAACCAAATGTTTTCTTTCTTTTGGGTTCTTGTATGGTCATGTGGATATCCTATCAAGGCAGCCTATAGTTGGGTTGATTTGACTAGAATTCATATGCTTTGTCGTCTTCAATATTTAATTCTCTCAATTGCTCACTAACTGCTTGTGGGTTTTTTTTTGTTCGAAAGATGTGAATTCTAAGACCTTGATCTATATCTATTAATGTTGTAAAGATATTTGGCTGAGGTATTACCAGTTTGAATACGTAATCCCTGGGCTCTCTGGTTCTCGTAATTGTCATGCAAGAGATAACCAAACTTAACTGAAGTAATTAAACTAATTATGAAAATAAATCTACATTATGTTTATATTCTTTTTTTTTGTATTTTCAAAGATGTGAATTTGAATGAAATTTAAAGAGTGACTATTCTAATATATTCAGATAACAAACAATTAATATAATAATGGAATTAAAACAAGCAAGGTAGCTAGATGTAGCTATTTTCCTGTGCATTTGTGAATTGATCCTAAATATAAATAACTAACTAATTTAATTGAAAGACCTTCAATCTTACCTCAGAAGTGAGGAATAAATCACAACTTCTTAGAAGCTATCATTCCCCATAGCTTCCCTAGTAATATTGAAAGCAAGCTTAACTGATATAAAATGATTTGTTATTCTATTTGATATATTGTAACTACAACTTCGATAATTCAAACATGTAGTTTAAAGAATAGTGGTGAATCCAGTTGTATTGTAACGTGTCCCTTCAGTGTGATCTCTTTGTTCCTACATGTTTTTGTGAATCCAAAAAAGTGGGAATGTAATAGCAGTAGCAGGAGAAGATGTTCGAATCATGGCATATTGGATGTAATCTGAACATAATGCAAGTATGAGAGGGATAGTGTAAGAGAATAGAGCTTAGTTATGTGATTCTTAGTAGGATTGTTACAGGGATACAACAAAAACACACCGAAATATCTAGGAGCTATACTTCCTATGACAAAACAACAACCTATAACTCTAAGCAAAATAAAGATTCAAATGAACTTAATCTAGAACTAGTACTATTTTATGCTAAGCTAGTTGTTTGGAGAACAATAATGGAACAAGATTAAACTAGAGAGATCTAGTGATCTCTAAACCAGAACTATGGAGCCTTGAACTGAGAGGCCAAAATCTTTACAAAATCAAAACCTGTTGAGATTTATTGAAGAGCTTTCAAAACACACTTAATAATAAATCATAGAGGGAGAGGGTCCACTTGCTTGTAAACAAGCTGAGTATTTATAGCACTTTGATTTACCAAAGGTAAGTTTGATTTGAACTCTTCTATTATAAAAAAAGAGGAATTACTATTTACCAGGCAGCTAAAACTTAAATGCAAGAAAGAGTGGTTGAGTGCAACTTTATTTTTTACATTGACGAAAGCATTGGAGAATTCTGGAAAATGCACACAGGAACGCCGCCTAGTGCGGGGCATCAGTTACAGGACCGCCACCCTGGACAAGGTGGCGGTCCTGTAACTAAAGACCAAAATACAAGCAAATGAGAGGAACGAGGTTAGAACAAAGCATGTGAAGGCTGGATAAGGCATTTTAGGATGCAAATGTATACTTAGCATGCTTTCTGGATTCTGAACACCTTGCAAAGAGATTTGAATCATCATTGGGGTTTCCATAACCTCTTTCCGGTAGTATAGTACATATAATTTTGGGTACGTATAGTAACCCAAAAAAATAATTATATCAAGGTGATAATAATATTTTAATAGAACTATAACATTGAAGTTATTCAAAGAAAAGGGTAGTGAGAAAATTTCACCTGTAATATCATTGAAAATGAAAAGCTTATCATTGCTTCTATGAGACAAATGCATGTTGTGATCCTTTTTTCAGAATCCCCCTCTTGTACAAAACTAAACATAATAGTGAAGGAAGCATTATGGTAATGTGGTAATGAAGCTCCCAAGGTGAGTTGCAATAGAGTAGGACCATGTAGGAAAATCATAGTCATTACTTCACACACACAAATTATTGTGCCCGCAATTTTGAATTGGTTGGGAACACACTTAACATCCACTTTCTCCATTCTACAAGGAAACAAAAATTTTAGTACCAGTCAAACCAAAAAACCCTAGGGTATAGCTCATTAAAATATTATACTGAGTAGAAGAGTAGGATTACTCACTCGAAAGCCCATGTCATAAGGAAAATAATGGTAGGGGTCAATTTTTTCATCGCAGTACTGAAGGGAGGATAAGTTTCGTTTATTCCCATTAATAAAAACACTTGATATGCATAAAATATTTAATAGTAGGCCAACCATACAAAAAAAATCCACCAAAAATCTCATATTCCCTCAATTTATAAATAAATTTGAGCTTGAAATCAACTCGCCTAGTCAAATATATGACAAGCACTTGAGCAAACAGCCCAAAGACATTTTCAACCGCTTATCCCTACACAAACATAAAATGAAATTTGTTATAACACCTCCAAAGTCCATGGTTTTAATGGAAAAGAGGCATGGATAAAAACTACAAATAGGGTTATTGATCATAAATCGCATAGAGAAATCCTCTTACAATTAAATTGAGAGGGCTGAAAATTACATACTTGTCAACAAAGAAAGAAAATGGTCACAATATAGAGGCACTTAGGGCATTGGTGTAGGAAACAAGAGTGAGAGGGCTGATCCCCTTTGAAATTTGTTTTCCTATCAGGAAAAAAAATCACCCCAACAATAACTTGAATGTCCACCACATAGGTATCAATGGAACACTTATGTAGGTAGTCACATACAATACTGGAAATGAAGAAATGTTTAATTCTACTAATTTAAAACAATGTATTTCATTTTCTTTAATGACAACAATTAATCAAAAGCTTTAAAAATTCAAAACATCCCCAACATGTAACTATTGATCTAAGATAGAATTCTAGGTGTGGTATTGTGTTTGTGTCTCCTCATCTTTCTTTTCTCTTCCATAGATGATTTCCAATTGATCCAAGGTGTGCAGAGTACTGAATGGTAGCAAGGAAAACCAAGAAAATGGTTGTAGTTGGTTGGTTGTAAGAAACTGGTTTAAAATGAAATGCAAGAAAGAACATAGAAATGAATAGGTCGTATTTGTGATTCCTATCAAGATTTTGGCAGCATAAATTTGCAAATCAAATATGAAAACTCCAACCCAACATTCGAATGAAAACTGGAATTTAATAAAATTCTGGGAAAGAAAGATTCTATAACACATGTCCAACAAGAAGTGACAACACATTCACATAAGGAGCAGTCAACCTTAAAAACATAGAAAACTAGGAAGATAAATTCAATACAAATCTAATGAGCCTGAGAGTAGGTGAAATGGTCAAGAAACGAGTAATCAAATCACTTCCGAACTGAAGACACACATTACAAAACATGCATTTTTAACTCACAGGATTTAGTTACAGAACCGTTGGTCTGTGAAGACTGGCGGTTACGTAACCATTGTGGCGGCTGCATAATTAAAGCCACAAACAAAGCATGAAGGGGGTGGAATATGAATCAAAAACATACAATGAACTTATTAACATGAAAGACATGGACAAATAGGTCATAAAATGCATGTGAATGAGAAGGAAGAGGATTTGGATCTCATCATTACTTTGGAAAATAATTATTTCATCATCAGAGACTTATTGTTTCATTCAATGTAGCATTGTGTAGTTTTTGGGTGCCTACATATCACCCCTTAGAGGAGTGTTTTATCCACGAATGGGCATAATTTATGTGATTTCCAAGTATAGTGCTCCCAAGTGGGAGAGTTAGAAATTTTACCTTGCTTGACCGTTTGTTGAAATTACATCAGCCGAGCCTTCACGTTACCTACAAAAGAAAAATGGAAATCAAGTGTAGCTATAAGAAAAAATTAGAAAAATATTTTGAAATGAAAATACAAGACTACTTACCATATCCGTGGGGATGAGAAATATACCTGCTTCACGCACGAAAACCCTGCATACACTCACTCAAAGCAACATTAGAAAATCAAATATGAGTTATACATATCACTATTTACTATTTTAGAAATCATTTTGTGCATACCCACTTAGCTAAATTTGGACCTCTAGATTTTTAGTGACCGTTTTGGTTGTGAGTATAGTCAAATTAAAGAGAATTTGATTGTGATGGCAGTAAGCCCAACGACACTAGTAAAGCATCGAGAATAGGCAAATTATAAAAATTTATTTTCTTTTGTCCTAAAATGTCATTTTTATTTGAAACTAGTTATACGAGGGGAGATTTTTAATAAATTTATAGTCAAAATGTTCGTAGATCTTGTAGGTTTTGCAAGTTATTTGAATTGTTCCAGTGATTTATAGTGTTTTTTTGCATTTTTCACTTTAAATGCACGACCCCTTTTTTAATTAACATGATCATCATGGTGGTTCAAAATCACCACTCTATTAAGAGCTACGGTTTCATAACCGTCACAATTTTTTCTGAATTAAGAGTTAATTATGAAATTTCAATTAATTTTATGGATGTTTATATTGTTTTTGTGATCCTATCATGCATTTATCAAACTATTATATGATTTTTTCCTTTTCTTGATGTAAGGGGCTTATGTTAGACATAGTAGATCCTGAGATTAGGAGTGGTTATCCAAGGTACTATAGTTATTGACACCGACTGAGAGAGGCCTATTAGAGAGAGTGGGGATATGGAGGTTAGTGCAGAAACAACCATTTTACCTAGCGAGTTACATTCTCTATGACTTCTTGACTTATTGGGATGCAGAATGGAGCACTTTCTTATTTATTGGAATTCGGGGAGATTGGACCATTACCTTAAAGGATGTTTATATGATACTCAGGGTTCTTGTCATAGGCAGGAAGTTTGTGCTTAAGAGAACAATTTCATCAGATGAGGCCTGTAGATGGGAAACCTGTCTGGGAGATGCACATGAACTAGACGCAAGTGCCAAGAAGGGTGTTAAAATGGTGACTATTAAGGGTTCCCCTATTTTCCACTCTACATAAGGCTATCATTGGTATCTTGGCCTTGTGTTTGATTGGGGATAAGGGCGGGACAATTTTTTATTATGTTGGGAACCTATTATGGAGAGAATTGAGCTCTACAAGAGAGTATTTTCATGTGGGTGGACATACTAGGCACTACTTATCATGACCTATACAATATTGTTAGATGTGGGGCTACATTTCTATGCCACTACACACTAGTTATGTCATGGTTTTATGAGTGAGTTATCCCCTACCAGAGGGGTATTGGGATAGAAGACACCAGAGAGATTAGTTCTTCCATATGGTTCAACATGGTTCCGCTTAGGGCTACACCACATCTAGAAGCAACATTGACTACAATAGATATAGTGGCTCAACCATATTATGATATGAGAGGATGGTGGGTGAGGAGATAGTTGTTTTGACTACTTGCAACACTACTTCTCAGTTGGTTGACAAAATTATTCAAGTTGAGATTCATCCAGTGATTCGGGTGCCCCGGCAATTTGGGTTACATTTCTCATATGCCCTTCTAGGGGTTAGAACCATGTAAAGAGGCATCTATGAGGTGAGATCTGGCCATAAAGGTAAGCTCCAGTGGATAGTTATAGGGCCCAGTATTGTGATCAAGATGTCATGAGCTACACTGGACCCAGTTGCTGACATTGTAGTCATGTCACATCATTGTTGTAAATTGTTGAGTATTTGACAGGGAGTGATGAGGAGAATACCAAGCTAGACTAGGGCTCAAAGAATGAGCCATACCCTGACTGACAGGGTACATGAGAGGCATTAATGGATTTCAAATCCGAGGAGGAGGAAAAGGAGGAGTTCGTCTACCCAGAGGAGATGGAGGAGGATGAGGAGGCCAAAGAGGAAGACGTCATGGAAACTCCTGCAAGAGGTGTAGTTGTAGTTGTATACCCAATTTGGGTTTCTAGAGACCTGAGTGAGTACTTATACTCTTCTCTTTCCTTCTACTTCCTAGATTAGATGTTAGTGAAATATCTTTTTTTACATTTTCTAACTCTCAATTATACATTTTCCTTTTACATCCATAGGTGATGGATGGCGGGATCTTATCAGGAATACAAACTTGGAATTATTCATGATTACTACTGGTATATCCTGAGTGATTTTAATGACAGACCTTGGAGCCCTGACACAAGTTGGCCGCTACACAAAAAATTTTACACCAACTTGGCATTCAATGGGAGACCTTTCTCGAATGAAGACCGATAACATAGTTTTGACACAACGGGTGAAGGATCTTCAGGATCTGATGAGGTAGCAACACCCTTCATGTAGTGAGACCACTGCCACCAGACACACCCATAGACACTCTCAACTCTCTGCACACGAAGGTTCTCATGTTGCACCCATCTGATCTCATCATAGGATTTGAAGTAGTATTCCTCACCCTGCCCCTTCTGAGGGATATCAAAGAGAGGGATAGGTCAGGAGCCTTTATTACTTTGAGATCATTTTTGTGTATATATCATTTTTTTTGTACTTTCATCTCATGATTGATTGTTTTGACCACACTTGTCCTTCGGTGTGATGGAATTGTACTTGAGATATTTTAAAGATGGATACATATATAGAAAACAAAATTGGATCGACATTCCTTTCAAAAAATTTATGATTCATCTCATCTGTGTACTCTTAGATGGTTAGGAATTTCTGATATTTTTTATGATTTCAAATGTATGTTATGGATGATAGTGTAGTATAATAGAAAAAATGATGTATATGGCTACACACATGATAACAAACTGTACTTAGGAAACTTTATTTCTCAAACAATTCTTAAAATTTCTTTTCTGTTGGCAAAATGTGTTGAATATGATATGATGACAGGATGACCTCACTCGGTTCTTGACACCACAAAACTAGTAAGATGTGAGGGCTCATCACCAAGAACTAAGAAGGATGTGAGATGTATGATTGAAGAATACGTGGAAGATGATGATCAAGAGACATGGCTTTTGATAAAGATTCATTTAGAAACCCACAACTTAACCCCAATTAAGATTAACTAAGTTCAAGATGGTTTCTGCTCATGAATTTTGACTAGAATTAGATCTATGGATGGCCTACTGATTGACAAGATCTGGTTAAGGAATGATTGTCTCTCCTAACATACACATCTAAATCATTTTCTTGGGAATTTTAAATTTCAAGAACTTATTTTTTTGTTTATTTAAGGATTTATTTTTGACATGAACCCCTACGTTTTACCCAATACTACCAATAAGAATCATGAACTCATCATCGAGGAAAAATTGTAGGTGATTAAGGGCATGTTCCTCTTTTCCTAGCCTCATGCCACTAGTAAGAAGCACAGGTTCACCAATAAAGACTAAGAGAGATGGAAAATATTATTATTTGTAATAAGAATATTTTTTTTCTTTTTCTTTCTTTGTGTTGGTGGGAAAATTTATCGATGGGACATATCGGTGGATTTCCACCAACACTCTGGGACTAGGCCCCTGTACTTGAATTGGGCAGCCCATTCAAGCAGAGGGACCTAGTCCCAGAGCGTTGGTGGAAATCCACTGATTTTTCCCGTCGAAATTTTTTCCCATCAATAGTTTTTGGCACCTACCATGGGGCATACTTGGCATATTTTGCACCCAAAATATGATTCACAAAATTACAAAAGAATATCAAATAACCCAAAAAAATGGAATTTGAAAATTCACCAAACTTATGTCTCACACCAATGGCTATTCATGGTAACCCTCCTATCCAGAGACCTAAATTGTTATATCATATCCAAGAAGATATCATATTCGACTTAAGGGAAGCTATCTAGTATAATAGATAAAACCTTTCACACTACTTAATAGCTACAAGGGTGTTAGATTCTAAAGAACAATGTGCTAAAGAATTGGAAAGAGCGAGACAAGCCCAAGTTCAGAAAAGGAGAGTTTAAGTCCATCCCAAGTCTATAAGCTAGTTGATCACAGATACACCAGGTCATAGAGACAAGGAGTAAATCTTGACCCCATCTTTTAAGATCTCCAAAGAAGGAAAGAACTAGTCAAAAATTCACGGCACTCCCTTCATCCAGAAACTTCTCTCATTAGTAGTCCAAGTGGTGTCAATCCATTGGACATAGAGTTTCCTAACCTCAGTGAAGACTTGTAATACTTTGCTGAAGTATAAAAAGAAGAAGAAGCTGAAATAAGAGTAGAAGTAAAAGAAATAACTGAAGCAGAAGCTGAAGCAAGATCCAGAGCAAGAGAAGAAGTGCGATCGGAGGCCAAAGTAGAGGCAAGAGTGAGATCTGAAATAGAATCCAAAGCCATAATGGGTGAAGAAGAGATACCTCAACCAATTGTGCCATAGGGTAGAAATACAGGTCCATTTGTCCTTATACATCCTATTCATGAAATGCCACAAGGTTTGAGAAAAAAATTTCCCAAATTCATAAAATATTGTTCACAACTCTATGAAGAACATGTGGTAACATTCATTACTACTTATGGTGTACTAGAATTGGAGCATGAAGATGTTTCAATCAGATTGTTTTTGGAATCCCTACAAGACAAAGAAGCTGAATGATTCTACCTCCTACCAGCTAGATCTATCACCTCTTGGGATGATATCAAAACTTGCTTCAAGGATAGATTCAAATCCATTGTGGTCTTTCAAGACCTCCTATTACAAATGGTACAAATGAATGAGTCTAATGATACCATGAGATATTTTGTATCCCATTACAACATGCTAGTCAAGATGATACCTCTCGAAGCTATTCCCTCTTATGATAATGTTAAGATTTTCTTCATAAATTCTCAGCTTCCCAAGGTAGGATTCATTCTCAGAATAAATTTTCCTAGGACTCTAAAATAAGATCAATATTATTCTATTGGGACATATAATGATCTTATTTTTTCTAGAAAGGTGAAAAATCCAAATGCAAAATAGAAAGGTTAGAGTTCTAGTTCTACCTCCACAGACCCCCTGGTCCAGAAGTTGGCGAATGATGTAATTGCACTCAAGAAATTTGATAGAATCTCAGCTATACTAGTGCAAATGAATTAAGAAGGACTAGATTAACCCATTGCATTCTTTAGCTAGGGCCTTGAGGATTATGAGGTAAGATATTTTTTCATTGAGAAACATGTCCTTATCGTGATAAGAAGTTAAATAAATTCAAACATCTTGTATCAAATAAAAAAACTCATCTACTAGTTTCACATGCTGGTGTAAAGGATTTTATTTTAAATAAGGACCTTAATGAGAAAAGAGCTAGCTGGATAACCAAGGTCATGGAATATGAAATTGATATCAAGGTGACCAATTTGGTCAGAGGTAAAGGTATGTGTGAACATTTGGCTTCATACCAAAAAATTGAACAAGAAGTTGTTTTTGTGCTTCAAGATGACTAGGCACAATCACCCAATGCCTTACCCAACTCTTGTTGGACTCAGGATATAGTAAACCTCCTCCAAAAAGGTTAATGCCCTCAAGGATTGATTAAGTCCAAGAGAAGGTACTCCAAGATTCATTTTATTCTATATGTTCTTATTGATGATATTTTGTTCAAGAAAGATGTAAATGGTTTCCTCCTAAGGTGCATCAAAACAAGTAAAATAGATAGAATATTACATGATTTCCACGATGGGGAAACAGGTGGTCAATTTTCCCCAAGATTAAAAGCTATCATAATCATGAAATTTAGTTATTACTGGACTAATATTTTCAATTACTGTTATGCATGGATTAGGAAATGCAGAAAATGTGCATTATTTAAGGGAAAGGAAAAAAGGGTAGCTCTTCCACTCCACCCTATCTCATTTGAACAACCATTCATGCAATGGAGACTAGATTTTATTGGGGTGATTAATCCAAATTCAATCCTGGGACATAAGTGAATCCTCATAGCCATAAACTACTTCACCAAGTGGATAGAGGTAATTGCATTGGAGGAAGTGAACGAGGCTATCATTATGGACTTTTATGAAGGAATTGTGACTAGGTTTGATGTTCCTTAAACTATAATCTCTTATAATGGTTTGGAATTCCTTTAAACAAATATCTCTGATTGGGCTGTTAGAAAAGGAATCTACTTGAGAACTTCCTCAAATTATTACCCCTGGGGAAATGGACAGGCTAAGTTCATAAACAAAAATCTTTTGAAGATTATAAGGAATTTGCATGAGAATCAGAGGACTTGGCACACAAATTTTAAATCATCCTTGTGGGCCGGTAAAATTACTCCTAAAAGATCAACTAGTAGCTCTCCCTACAAATTGGTCTATGGAAAAGAAGCAAGAATGCCAGTATCTTTGGAATTACCAGCATTGGAAATTATCAAGTAGATGGAGTTGTTGGAATTTGAGGCCATGGAAGTGAGCTATGCATCGCTCATGGAGCTATAAGAGCTCAGAAGTCAAGTTGTGCAAGAAATGGAGAAATACTTGGCCCAAATTAAGATGAGATTTGACAAGAGGGAAAAATTTAAGAGCTTCTTTGAGGGAGACTTAGTCCTGAAATGGGATGCAGATAGGGAAAAACCATGAAGATACTCCAATTTTGATGCAATGTGGAGTGACCCTTACATTATTTTGGGCTTTAAGGAAAGTAATTCTTTCCAGTTGTCAAAATTGGATGGAGAAGAATTGCATATTCTAGTCAATGGAATCTATCTCAAGCATTGTTATTGAATCAGAAATCTCTCATGTTCAAAGTATATTATTTCAATTCCACCAAGTTCTTACAACAAATTTGTTCATTTGGTAGTATATGTATGCTTTACGTAAGTAGTTCTTGTGCACAGTCTGCATGTTTACACTCTGAATATGTATGATTTTTCATTTTGTACATAGTCTTTGTGGGAATTTTTTGTTGTTGCATAGTTCATTTTAGGAAACAGTGTTCATGGTGAAATTAGATAATTGGAGCAGCTTCTAAGATTTATTTAGGGCTCCATAGATCAAATTTGAGACAATTTTCCACTCTCATAAAAATCAATTTTATAAAATTTTATATTGCGAATGGTCAATTCTTTAACTCTAGGTCATCCCCATGTTTGGGTAGTACTTCAAGAAGATTCAAGGGTGAGTTATTTAAGTTTGGATCATTTTTCATGTTATCGGGCTTATTCTGTACCCAATGGATCTTTTCAATCTAGTAGGCAAATTACCCCATGAGTCACCAAATTGTTATCTAATTTTACACCCATGTAACATTGGACAACTCAACAAACCTGAACTCAGGAAATTTGATGGAGCCTCAATGAAGAAGCTAGAGAAACCAGTCAAAAAACCAAAGAGAAGTGTAAAATGAGGGCATTAGTAAAAATACAGCTGTGCATCGACAAAAATGCATTTAGGCATCAACAAAATGTAGTCGGTAAGCTATAGTACGGATGGATCTAGGTGGCAACAAGAAGGTTCTAAGAGGATGCAGCTGGGTAACTGTAGAATGGTTGATTCAGTTGATACAACATGAGGAGGTCGGTGGGGTCACAGATGAAAAATGTTTCAGTAGCATATATGGATGCTACCATATGATAGCAGAAGGAATGCTACTGATCGATAGAAACCATTGGAATCGATGGGTCATAAAGTAGAGATGCATCCAGGTGCTACAAGTTTGGTAAGGTGTAACCAGTCGTCAATAGGTTTGAATGTAATTAGCCGACTCCAAAATTGATTTTGTCGACCACCAATAGGAACACATCAACTAAAAGCTAAACATTAAAGAAAGTAGTACATGGTAGCTCAATGACCAACATTAATGAGATATGGTGCCCATGTCTTCTCTGTAAGCAAAGTACCCTCGAGAAAAAAAATCTTATGGTTTCCCATACCTCTTTTCAGAGAATTAATGTAGGCTATTGGTTGGTAGGAGTAGAATTCAAGTTTCTCTCTCTATATAATGTAAAACCACCCATTTTTGAAAGGGGGATGTTCTAAAATGTAAGGGGAATTTTTCAAAATTATTATAGAACTTTTATGAGTTGTAAACCTCAAATTTTTACATTCTGCAAGGGTATTTTTCCCTTGTTTCTACTTTGTAATGGATTGTGCATCCTTTTGAGAAATAAAATTCATGTTTTATGTCTTTTTCTGCCTTCGATTGTGTTATATTACATTTCTTTCCTTCCATTTCATTTGCAGGTATATTATGCATACTTTTTTCTTCTTGTAGGACTCAAATATGTTGTGCTCCATAAAAATGGAGATTTGAATGTTGTTTTGGACTGTCGCACTTCTATCTACCTTCTCCTACTTTGTTTTCTTCCTATTTTCAATTTTCACTCACTTGGAATATCTTCACCCCTTGTTCTTGGTGCTATCACCTCCCTTAGTTTAGGATTTAGATTTTATTCATCTTCCTCTCTCCCTGGTCCCTTGGAAATATAGGTTGGTTTTAGGTAGTTGCATTTCTCTTCTAGAATTGGTTTTGGCACTAGATCTTTGTAGAGGAACCAACCTTCTCTAGAGTTTTGTCTCATTTTCAAGATTCTCACACCTTGAGACAATCCCATGCTACCAAAAAACAATGAATGCTCATCCATAGTCATGACATATCAGAGGGTGTTGTTTTTTGGTGATAACACCAACCTTGGTAGTAGTTGAGAAAGTTTCAAGTTCAGCTCATTCTGAAAAGGTGAAAAAGAGAAAGTCCATGGAATTTGATTCATCACACCACATGAGAAATCACAAGAAGGCCAAGGCATCTCAAGAACATTTAGGAGGCTTATAATAAGGTGAGATTGAGATTTATCAACCACCTATCATTAAAATAACTCAGAGCACTTCATCTACCTCAACTTTTCCTATTGAACTAGTCCGAGAACCACCTTCTCATCTAGAGCAGGAAATTACTATCATGCCCATCACTGAGCCTAAGAAAAATGAGAAATTATCATGGGTGAAATACATGATTGGGGAAGAGACACGCATGAGCCTATAGGTGTTAGTACCTAATTTCCAATCCATATCCACGATGATGAAGGTAAAAAAAAAGGAAAGAAATCCCAAATTGTCTCCCATTTCTTTAGTGTCACCTCAGGTAACCAATATTTGGAGGTAGCTCGACCTAATTTCATCAAGCCTCTCAATGAGATGACACTATCAAAATATGAAATCAACACTATTCCACTCAGGCCAGTGACACATGAGGGTGATACCCATTTGTTTCAAGAGTCTTCCACTCCTCTTTTCATGAGAAATGAAGTATACAAGGAGAAATTGGATCAAGAAAAAAACCATATTAGGACCTTCACTTCATATGTGCAAGTACTCTTGGATCCAAATGTCATGACTTCCCTCATAGCTAAATAAGTTACTCCTATCAGTAGCTTCAGACCTGATTCCATAAAAAACATGAGATTTTGCCATGCAGGGAAGAGAGAATGATAAGTGGGTGAACATGATCCTAGAAAAGGGGAAGGCATTACTTTAGAGATCTTGACATTATTCAAATACATGAATGTAATGACCATGTAAGTGATCATGACATGACAAGGGATTGAAGCATAGAAGGATCATTGGGATCAATTGTATCTACTAGTCATTGAGATGGGCAGGGTCAAATCATCCCTCTTGATAATCAAAGGTGTATTCACTTCAGTATCAGATGACTTATCTCAAGTTCGGACTCAAAATTTGGTTACTCACTATGAAATGATGAACCACACCATTGGTGAACTTGATTCATATGAGGAACATGTTGAAAAGATGTAGAAAGATGCCAATGTTGAAGTGCAAAATCTTGGAATGTTAGTAGTGAATGAAGACACATTAGTGGATGATCTGTTGAAGCCATTTGAAGATCTATTCAAGAAGGAGGCTGGCGATCCATTCTCATTTAATGAAGATACATTAGATTCTTTCATATAGATAAGATAAATCATATCCGACACCATAATATATCATTATTCTTGGTACTTAGAATGTAAGAACATCAAATCCCTCGCTGAAAATTGGATCAAGTCATTGAGTTTTGTTCACATCCCACAAGTTGAGAAAGTGGCACCTGCGGCAGTGAGGTATAGTAAGTAGTTCAAGGGCATTGATATATCTTGTCAATATTTCTCCAAAATTCCATCAACGGAAGCTTCTTTCATAGCTTGAGTAGTTATCCTATTCTTCACCTCACTCCCCCTCCCTCTCTTCCTTCACATTCTAATTCTTTGTTGGGAGGTTGCACTTTTTGTTTTCATCTTATTCACTAATGTGACTATAGTCCAAAAATGTAATAAGTTACCCTTAATTAATAAAATGTGACTTAATTTTATTTCCTAGGAATATCAAGAGTCACAAGTGGAAAAGGCAAGTGAAAATACAAATGGGGGGTAGGTGAAGAGTCTTTTCTAAGTCTATATAATGTAATGACTTCCCCATTCTTACTTATCAATTTTGTATGTTTAAGAGTAGATAACTAATTATGATAAGAAAAATAGATAGTTGTTTTCTTCCATTCTCCTTATATATTTTTCAATTCCTCTCTTTGTACAACTTTGTGGGAATGTCCATAAAGAAGAAAGGAGTTTCATACTTTTCTTAATGAGGGAATTGGTGAGACTTTATATTCATAATTCTATCTTATCTTGGTGTTAGTAACAAGGCTATTTTTATTTTTGGATATGTGTATTGAGATACTCTAATTAATCTATGTAGGCATCTAAATTTTTGACATGAGATATTAATCCCCCCTTCCTAATTCCTCACTCCCTTTTCCCACCTATCTAACAAATTCCTCCCTTGCAATAAATTGAAAGAATTTTCCACATGTGCAGTGGAGTGTACCTGTTGGATCTCATCCCCCAAGGTCAACAAAAAAATTTCATTTTTTTCAGACAAAATAATGGAGTTGCCCCATTCAAGAAGAGGGACCTATTCCTAGAGCATTGGATAAAATCCAAAGATTTGTCCCATCGAAAAAATTTCTCGCCAAAACTTTGTATTTTGTTTGTTAGGAGGGAACGTTTGCCCCTCGATCTCAACCCCATGCAACTAGTAATATGCGAGGCCTCATCACTGAAGATCGAGATGACTGAGAAAAAGTTTCAGGTGAAATACTTAGAGTATTTTTGTTATAGAGATAAATTTTTAGGGGAAGATCTGCCATCATGAAGCTTCTAGAGAAAACTATAGGTGAGAAACACCTAAATCGGAACAAACCATGAAAATAATGAAGCATACAAGGCCTTATAATACCAATGTCAAAGTTTGTCTCTTGTTTGGAAATGATGGTGAGAACTATATAATTTAAAAGTGAAGAAAATATAGAAAATTCATGATTGATAGATTTTCCAATGTTTGAAATTTCTAAGAATCACTTGAAAATTAATTTTCTGTAATACAATTTTAACAAAAGACAATGCAGATAAAAAATACAATGAGAATGCAAAAGGACATCATGGACATATAAATTACTAGACGTAAAAAATTTTGAGGTGAAGCAAGTTGAAATATTTGCCAAACTCCTCACCTTCCAGAGTACACAAGCGATACACACCATTTTTTTAATCTTTTGTTACTTGGTAGGGTCCTAACCATTTTGTCTTGAACTTCCTAGCTTCGCCGATTTTTTTGTCTATTCAGATGTCAAGTCTCAAAACAAGGCCTCCTACATGAATTTTATGTTCGTAGACCTTTTTATTATATTGGAGACACATTTTTTCTACGTAAACCCAATGATGTTGTTCGTATCTAAGTATTTTCTCATCCATACTTTCTAAGTTAGTTAAAGGTGTATTTTTATACTCATCCTTGTGTATAATGCCTTGTACAGACACACAAAGATTGGGTAATTCTCCCTCCAGTGGCAAGACCACTTCAACACATAGCTCACATACCTCATCATTCGTGAAAGGAGTTCCATTATCTAAAATAATGACTTGTGGAATGCCATACCTGTAGATAATCTAATTCAAGATAAACTTAACTATGATGGATCTAGGTATCTTGGTTAGAGGTATAGCCTCAACCCATTTCGTAAAATAATCTGCAATTGTTATTATGAAATTTTGGTCATCTATTGATGCATGAGAGAATTTCCCTATAAATTTAAACCCAAAGTAGAGAAGGGATAGGGTGTCACTATAGGTTGTAAATATTGAGTTGGGATGTGTATGGCATGCGAGAATTATTGGAATTTTTGGCATTTCCACACATACTCCTCAGTGTCATGCTTTAATGTGGGCCATAAGTAACCCATATGATGAATCTTACAAGTAGTTTAATTCCCCCCAAAGTGACCACCACAGAATTCATTGTGGGCTTCGAAGAGAATTTTCTCTGATTATTCTTCATCAACACATCTAAGTAACATACAATCAAAATCTCTCTGATATAAAACTTGTTTTACAATCACGTATTTGGAAACTATGACATGATATGGTTTATTATATCCAGATATCATGGACATAAAGTAATGGTAGGTTTTTCTATGTAGTAGATGCATTCATCTGGAAACTCAACTCAAATATCTCGCTACAATCTATAGGGTTGTAGGCTAAAAAATCAATGATAATTTTTCCTTTGATAGACTTTTGATTCACATAGGTAATTTCAAAATTGTTCATATATGTGATGAACCTACCATCTTTTTTAGATAAATCCGCTTGGGTTAGGAATTTTTGTAGCTAATAAAATTTAATAATGACTCTCATTTCTTAGTTGAGCATATAATACCTCAACCTCTTGGTTGTAAAGACAATAGCCAAATATTCATTTTCTTCTTGTGAGTACCAAGTTTCATATTGTAGGAGCATACGACTAATAAATTATATGGCACTCACAACCATCATCATCTTCATGTGCTAACATGTACACAATTGATATGTTTGTAGTTCTAGAGTAAAAAATTATATGACAATCATCCTTGGGGCCATGAGCTTTGGTGGTGACATAATGAAACACTTAACTGACTCAAAAGCATTGTGACATTCCTTTTTCCATATCTTGTAACATGTCTTCTTCAATAATTCATTAATGGGATGGATGGTGTATGTTAGATCAGGAAAAAACCCATGGATTTCCTTAAGCTTACCGAAGAAAGCTATGATACTAGGCTCATCTATTGACAGAGTCATTTCAAGGATTCCTCAATATTTGGAGGGTCTACATCAATCCCTTGAGAGGAAATGATGTAACCTAAGAGCTTATCTCTTGTAACTTCAAACACATAATTTTCTAGGTTCAAGGTTACTCCATACTTGATCAAACACGAAATGATGATTCAAATAACTTTAGTATGGTCACCCCTCTTCTTGGCCTTTGCTAAGAGATCTTCAACATATGTTTCCACAATCTTATGAATAATATCATGAAATATATGGGTCATGGCTCGGTGATATGTGGTGTTATTGTTTCCTCAAGCTGAAATGTGTAACCGCATAGCTAAAGGTTCAGTTGTCTATTTATGCCCCCTAGCTAAAATAAATAGCTTTGGAAAATGGACCCAAGCAGTTAACAGTGTTTCAGGATTGAATTTGGAGAAAACAAGTAAAATTATATTTTTTAGAACACTTATAGTTGATTTTGAGACAGTTGAATCATTTTATACAATTTCCCTTCTTCTAGAGGCTTCAGTTTCAATACTTAGCCAATTATGGGTTCAAAATGGATAAAAGCAAGAAATTAGGATTTTAGAGGCTTCATTCCATTTTTTACTAACTCCCTGATCCAAGAAAATTATAAGGAGTTAGCGAAACACTAAAAAAATTATAAAAAAGTGAAAAATGAGCCTTTTTTATTGTATTGCAGGTCTGGAGACTATAGGTGGAGCAAGTGCGGATGGAACTAAGGTTCCGGGAACCCATTTGGGGGGGAAAATGAAAAGGATGTAGTGTTATGCAGAGAAAGCAGATGAAATGGGCCTATGCGGTATAAGTTTGGTGGGGTCGTGAGTTCCTCATATTTCCAAAATCCCCGTAAGTCAAAGAATGGAGCAAGGCCAGTGTTGTATGGGTGGTTCGGGTTTTAAAGGCCTAGGCAGAAATATTTTGATGGGGTCACCAGTTCCTCAAAAATCCAAAATACCTGCAATACAAAGATAGAGCGTCGAGGTTCTATTGTGGCCAAGGAAAGAGATGTAATCCTGGGAGCATTAGATGGAATGGGTACGGATGGCATAGAGTTCCTGGCAATAACATGTTCCCCGCAGGTGAAAGAGACTAGAACAACAAAGCAGACAATTTGGAAAGCTCTCCGAGTTGAGGGATATGTCGGGGAGAGGTAAGTGTGGGTGGAGGATGAGTTGTGGGCTTGTAAGGCTCGGAGGGAACATGTTCATGAGGGGCATGTGTGCGTGAAGCAGCCGGTGCGGGTTTTGGAGAGCCAGAAGCAGCATGGGCTACAGGCAAATGAGTTCCTCATGGACCCGCTTTTTTGTAAACAGTGGAATGTGGGCTAGGAGAGCCCATGAATAACAAAAAAATACAGGGACCCACAGAGCGTTCAAACCCACAAATAAAGAGTAGAGGCTAAGGAGTGTTGTGCAGGGATTTTAGAATTTTTGGACCCCGACGACCCAAGTGACTTGTGTACCCCAGTTCCTCATGTGCCTCACATACCCACAATATCTGATCCTAGGGATTTAAAGGGGAAAATATTAAAGTATAGAGGATAAATATTTTTATAAATGTGGACTGTGTGTTAAATTTGGAACACGTGTTCCACACAACTCCAAAATAACCACATGGCCATATTTTTACCCCCAGTGCACCAAATCTCACAAAACAATATCGTTGGATTCTTGTTGTTGATCCCCACACTCAAAAATCATAAAAAAAATTGGAGTTAGATGGATTAGGGAGAAATGGCATAAATCATTCCAACGTTTACAGGTGCAGTTCCAAGTAGCTGAAAGGATCAGATTGGATATGATTTGGTGCTCTTCCTTCTCCAGTAAGAAAAAGATCATGGAGGGATGGATTTTTCAGGATACCCATATATTTCAGAGAAATTAATCAATATGATTGGTGGGAAAAGATAGAATTTCGGTATTTTCATCTCTTCTCTCTTCCCATCTTCTTCTATATATTATAACTTCTCATTTTTTAGAAGGGGGGACAATTTTGGATGTGCGGAAACTTTTTCCATCTGATTTCTCAACATTTAGTGAGTTGCAAGCCTCATGTTTGGACATCTTCTATGGTGATCATTTCCTCTCTCCTATCATGTAATGGATTGTGCATACTTGCAGCAGTAAAATCATTGTTTTTTGGATATCTTCTTCCCTAGAACTGTTTTATTACATTTCTCTTGTCTTCTATTACATGTGCAGGTGTTTTATGCATCCTTTTCTCTCCTTGTAGGTTTCAAATGTGTTGTGCTCCATGGAATTGGTGTTTTGAATGTTGTTTTGGACTATGGTACTCAATTTTTCCCTCTCCCTCATCATTTTCTCCCATTTACACTCACCTGAGAGTGTCTCCACCCCTCTTTCCGATGCTATCACCTCCATAGTTTAGGATTTAATTTTCATCCACTCTCTCTTTCCTTGGTCTCTTGGCGTTGGTATATTAGGATTAGTTAGTTATATTCCCCTTCTAGGATTATTTTAGTGTTAGGAATAGGTAGAGGAAGTTGGCCTTCTCTGGAGGACTTTCTCAGTTCGTAGGTCCAAAAATCGAGAGACAATCCCATGTTGCCTCAGAATTCATGATCCTTAATTATCATATACAGGGTGCAATTTTGAGTTCCAATAGTTTTGGCATGACTGGTGGGATAGGTTTGAAACACCTTACCACTTTTTTTTCATCAATTTTTTTTTTCTCTTGGTGGAATTTCATCCTTTGGAGGCATGTTCAAGCACAGCTGACGACTCCATTGATTCAAGTAGCACATTATCTCAGTTGTAAAAATTTCCATTTATTCTTCCATTCATTTTAATGTTTCCATTTTATTCATGTCTCTCCAAGGATATTTTCCATTCCCTCATTTTAGTTCCAGTCCACTCCATTTGTAGCAGTTGGATTTTATCCCCAAAACAACGTTCAAAAATCCACCACTTTTGTATGGAAATGGAGATAAATATCCTATTGATCACATTCAATATATTTCCAACCATTGTGTCATTCATGATGTCACATAGGAGAATTTTTTCCTCAGGCTTCTAATTTCATCTCTCAAAGGCAAGGAAAAATATCGGTACGACAGTTTGGCTCCAAAATCCATTTCCACATGGAATGAGCTGGGAGAACAACTTCACAACTGGTTCAAGGAGGATACAGATGTCATTTTCCTCATGGAACATCTTAGCAAAATACAACGGGATCTAATGGAATTTATTCTTGATTTCAACATCAAATTCACAAGGACCTAACACATAATTCCTCAAGAATACAGACCCCCATAAGGTATGGCATTCTTGTATTATTTAAGATCCTTTAATGTTGATTTAGCTATAATGATTAAATCTCTAGGGGAAGTAGTCTTCCTCAATATTTTTCCATTGCATCACAAGTTGAGAAGATCCTCATTCAGGATAGAAAATTAAATCCCATCCCTACTGTTGCAATTCTTCCTTTACTACCTCAAATTCTTCCTTCCCCATGTGCTAAAATTGAAAAAAGTGTCATTTCTTTCCAAAATCAGGAAGCTTCTTTGCTTCCTTATCCTTAATTTGATGTCTCACAAGTTGATCATGCCCAAAGCATTCCCCAAGCTTTGCATAGATCCCTCCCATCTCCACCCAGGGCACTACCCAACTTCCTAAGTCCTTACAATAATGTTACTAGAATTTTTGGTATCTCAAATGTTGTCCCTACTTTCTATCCAACCCTCACTAGACAGAGTTATCCTATGAGGTTGGTGGAAATGGATGTTTGTTAAAATTTTGGAGAGACAGAGCAGCTTACACAACACTTCGAACAATAAGGCTTTAGGAAAGATCATGTATTTATTTTGGAGACATCATATCAACAAACTAGGAAGCATGTTTTGAAGGTTCATTTGGCTTCTCCAAATGATTAAATCAATTCCCTTTGTAGACACCCATAATTATACCTGAGCAATTTAAATACTTAAATTACACTAATTATATTCTTTCTAGCAAATCGACGACATATTGTCAAAAGCACTCATATTCCCTCTTATTTTCGTTAATTAATTACAATACACTCATTGATTAAGCCGTCTATCCAACTAATGTCCTGATTAACGACCTTCCATTAATTATTCACCCCTTCTACTTAGACTAATTAATTATTATTAATTAATTAGCTTTCCCTTCCATTTAACTAATAAATCAATATTTAATTGATTGAATCCCCTTCTAATAGACTAAATTGTACTAATATTCCTCTAATTAGCTTCTATAAGCTTACATCTACCTATTAGTTAATCACCTTTGATTAATTAAAACACCCCCCAACTCGCATGACTTGCTAAGCATACATTAAACCCTTCTAAAGTAAGGTTACCTTTCATAAAGCAACCTTATCCATTCCTAATCATGTTTACCTTTATCCCACATGCAAAGGGATGAAGTGTTTCCTTTATCCATTGGGCTATATAAGGAGCCCTCCTTCTACCTTTATACCTACACCTAAAGTCCTTGGGAAAGCAAATGCAAAGCATATAGCAAAATAGACTAAGATTTTTCCTTTTGTTTTATTGAGAGTTCATCATCTTGAAAAGTTAAGCCTCTTTCCTAAGTGCTTAGGTCATATGGGAGGTGTCAAAAGGGTCTTGTAGGCCAACTTTGACTAGCCCTCATTCTTAGGTTCTTGGAACACCAAGAACAACCATTTTTGATAGCCATGGAGCCTACTTAGGTCCCTTCATTTATTTGTTGTTAGAGAATAGAGGATATTAGATGCCTAACATTGTTTGGTTTCAAAGTTTTGTATATTGATGAATGTTAGCATCTAACCCTTGTTTAATTCTTATCATGATGGTGCTTAATATGTTGTTTAAATTTTGCTAAGTAAAGCTATTTAGGTGTTAGTCTTTACTCACATTTAGCATTAGTTTAAAAACAACACATGCACACATTTGACACGCCTAGCGGGACCTTGTCCCTTAGCATTTTAGTTTAAATTTCATTGTTTTGGCTAACTTTTGATATGCACATGTAGTAATTAATGTCCATTTTTCTTGGAATTTGTGCTAATTTTATATGTGTAATTGTTATCCAAAATGTGCCCCTACTCATTTTTTGTGGCTAACTCCTCTCATTTTTTCCTCTCTTTTGCCTCAGTCATAATATTTTACTTTTCAGGCACTCAAAACCTTTTGGAAATGACACCATTGGATAGATCTCTTTCTCAGCTTTCCAGAAAGGTAAAGTTTTCCTCCTAACTCCATGTATTTTTGAAGTTATGGCTCGGCGGAGTTTTTTTGGAAAAAATTTCCCCTGAAAGGCCCGCGGCTAATGAGATGCTGCCACATGGCACCTAGAGTGGTGGAGCACGGGGAAATTTTGGAAAATTTTCCAAATGACCAAAAAGGTGCAAAAATTTGAATTTTTGCCCGCTAACCCGATTTGGCCCTATTTTGCCCTAAAACTTCAAATGGCCATATCTTTCGATCCAGATCTCGGTTTTTCACATTCTTTATATCAATGGAAATATAGTGAAATTATCTACAATATTCTAGGGTTATTTTTTCATTTTGAAGGATTTTAGAGAGAGAAAATCAAAAAATACCTCTGGCACGTGGTCATGGACAGAAATGACGTTTTAACCACTGTTTTTAATGAAGAATGGCTCGCATTCTCTCCCAGCATGGCTAAGAATGCCAGGGGATGGATTTGTAAGGATGCCCATGCTATTTTGAATGCATTTTGGTCAATGGTTTAATCCTTTCCATGTTTTCCCATGTTTCTCTCTCCTGGGCTCGTCCCTTGCACTGTAAAAGCCAGATTTGGCTCATTTTCAAAGGGTTGAACATATTTTGTGTATTGCAGGTCCCCTTTCTCACCTTGGAAGTGATTTTGGTGGAATATCAGACCTTTTCTAAGAGCTGCAACTTTATTTTGCCTCTCAAGTGTTGTAATGCAAGTGATTTTGATGATTAAAATAACAATACAGCCTCTGTGATTAGTTTTCATCCTTTGCCTATGTTGTTTGGTTAATTTATGATCCTTCATTACAATTATCAGTTTGTGCATGAGGTTCTTTGTTGCATTTTTATGGACTGTGTCAATCTGCAGAAGTAAAAAATGCTCACCACTCCTTTGGTGCATCACCTATTAGCATCAGTTTTAGCTTTTTTGCATTCTCTATCTCTGTCTCCTTTGGAAATTAGGGTAGGGTTAGGAATATAGACCTTTGCATCTTGTAAGTGATAAATCTGACCAGAGAAACTGAGGAACCAGCCTCTAAACTGGAGATTCCTTTCTCATTTTGCAAGTCCCACACTTGGGGAAAGGATTCAATGTTGTGCAATCACACTGGATGCTAGTATGATCAAACTAGAAATCTGATCAACATCCAGGGGGTGCTGCTGATTTGCAACAATAGTTTTGGCATGCCCGGTGGGACCTTAGAGGCCTTCATCTTCATTGCAACAAAATTGATGTTCATTTGTTGTAAGATTCTTGCTTTAAAAGAGCTATAAATTACACATCTAGCGACTCCAAGGAAGAAGAATCAACTGGTTTTAGTAGTGCAGACCTAAAAACTCATGAGAAGAATCAACACAAGGTCAAGAGCTGGAAAAGGAAGAGGTGATGTTTGAATATCTGTAGTTATCTCCAAGAATAAGGCAAAGTGGGAGGAGAATCCAAAGGTCTCCATCTCCACCAAATAGAACTCTCTCAACTCCTCCACTTGGTAGGCCTTTCATTCAATCAACAAGGGTTCTAAGGCCAATCAGAAGGGCACAAAACAACCCCTATGTCAATTTCACTGGCAGCAGCCCACTTGCTCTCAATGCACAAAATCCAATCCCAGTTGTAGCATTGAAGAACATTCCATACTTCACTGGAGAAAATCAAACCTCACCTGGTGATCATGTTAAGGATATTGCTAACATTTGTGCAATCCATGAGATCAATGAGATGCAAGTTATTGTCAAACTGCTGGCATCTTCATTCAAAGGGAAAGCTTTGCAATGGTTCAGGAGTCTTACCTCAGGTTCTATACAAAATTGGAATCAGCTATGTATAGCCCTCCATGAGCAGTTTGGGGGAAAAGGGAGACAACTTGTCCCTTTTGGAGCAGCTGACAACTATCAAAAGAGCTCCCAATGAGTAGCTGACTGATTTTAATTTCAGATTTCAAAGGAATTGGGAGAGAATTCCAGTGGCAGTCAGGCCAATAGCAGAAGGTGCTTTTCTTTATTACCTTAAAGCTTTAAATTCTGATATTTCTATGTTAATTCAGTCCATGGGAGGCACAACTATCCCCATTGCTTATAGCATTGCCATTAGAGCTGAAAATTGTTTGATTCAAGCTGGCAAGCTAGCTCCTAGGCCTCCAATGCCATTATTTCCAAGTTTAGAGAGCCCAAGTACTAGCCAAGTGCCTAATTTAGCTTCTATTCCCACTCCTAGAAATCATAATTCAAGTGAAGCTTCCACTTCATCTTCTAGTGCCTCAAATGAACTTCAAGAAGTCATGAAGCAATTGCAAAATCTAGGTAATGAGCTGGTTACACTCAAAAGGCAGCAAGTTCAAGGTTTTAGACCTTCCTTCCAGCCTCAAGCTCAGCCTAACAGGCAGCCATATCAACCTCATAGACCACCCAATCTAGCTGCAGATCTAAATCAAGCAAGGCCTCCTGCCAACAGACCATTTCAGCCCTATAATCCTAATGCTACATCTGCATCTAAAGCATTAGTGCCAGTACAAAACAATATAGCTCAAGAGTATGATTGGTGTTTCCCATGTAATGAACCTCATAACCAGTCCATGTGCTTCAACGGTGCCTTGAATCAAGCATTAATGTTGACTGCAACTGGTGTGGAGGGTGAAGGTAGTCAAGGAAATAACCAGCAACAAGAAACATTCTAGCAGCAATCAACTCCAAATGATACCACACTTGTAAACTAGCAGGCAGAAGATTTTTGTGGCATGAATCAAACAATTTCCCAAAGTGTTGCAGCCAACAGAAGTTCAAAGAGAATAAATTTTGGTGAAGAACAGCCATTGGGCCCCAAGTAATTCACGACCTTCTGTCACTCCACAAACTATTGGCAAACAAAATGCAATCCCAAGCACGCAAGGATTGCCTAAAACAGCCCCTAGGCCAACCCAAATGCTAGTTGTTGCTTCCCATGTGCAAGGAATGAATGTGTAGGCCAAGGGACAGTAGAGGGATACTTCATCTCCATTTAGTATCATTGATCAGATGAAGAAGACAAATGTAAACATATCAATGTGGGAATCACTATCTATCCCAAGCCAAAGAGATTTGCTACAAGCTGCCATGAAGGACTGGTCAACTTCAAATCAGCAAGTCCAAATGCAAGAGAAGGTGCTCACAAATGTTTCCCAGCTTGAGGGGAATCATGGAGAACAACAAGGTAAAATATTGAAGCCCCCTCCATTCTACGTTTCATTGATTATTGGAAATCAATTAGTACATAATTGCATGATTGATTCTGGGGCAAGTAGTTCAGTAATGCCCAAGTAAATAGCTGATCAGTTGGGAATTTAGTATGAAACCATATCTAAAGGGGTGGTGTAATTGGATGGGATAGCAGTAACAACAGTTGGAGTGATTAAAAACTTGATTCTTACTTTGCATGCCTGTCCCAACGTGGTTGTTTTGCAAGATGTCTCAGTAATAGACCTTCCACCACTCTTTGCCCTATGTTTGTCAAGGGATTTCATAGCTAAGATTGGAGGTTACTTGTCTACTGATTGGTCACACATGCTGTTCATAACAAGATATGGAACCAAAGCCACAATCAGGTCTGAACCTATTGCAAACTTTCACATTGAGCCTTACACTCCAAGTCAGATTAATGCCAATTGTTCAGCGTTTGATCAAGAGGATTATCCAAGCACTGATGAAGCTGACACCAAGGTAGGAAGCATCCCAGATCTAACTCTTGATGAATGGGAAAGCAAGGTGCATGCTTTTGATCCTTATCAAGAAATAGAAGAATCTGAGCTGGGAGTCTATTGCATACATGAAGAAAATCAGCCTATTCCTAGCATCACCAAGGCAAACCACAAAGATGAAAATGAGGTATGGCAGTTTTTTTTTATGGATCAAGGAGTAGACAAGGTGCAAGAGGGGGATCCATGTTGTTTTCACCTCAAGGAGTTAAGTATTATTCAGCTTTTATATTTCAGTTTGCATGCTCTAATAACACTGCTGAATATGAAGCCTTGGTGCAAGGACTGCATTGGGCAATCAAGAGAGGAATAAAGAACTTGCAAGTCTTTGGTGACAGTGAGTTGATTGTCAACCAAGTCAAGGGGCAGCATGCTATCAAGAATGATATACTCAAGTGCTACAAGAACAGGGTGTGGGACCTCATTGAATATTTTGAGGGCTTTAGCATAAAATCCATTCCTAGAAAAGAGAACCAAGCTGCTGATAGGCTTGCAGCAGTTGGGGCAGCCTTTGACATTGTGGAGAGCATTCAAAAGGAGAAGGTACAACTAAACATCCATGTGATTGTAAGGCCTTTAGTGCCAAACAACAATGTAAGTTGGCAAGTGTTTGAAAATGATCAGCAAATCATCCATTTCTTGCAAGAAGAGGCTGAATTCTCAGCCAAAAATCAGGAAAAGTTGGAGCAGCAGTATGGTGACCAGGTGGTGCAGCTGAGAACCAACAAACTACCAAAGGGGCTTATTACTTTGGATTCCATTTTCAATCCTAATGATTAGTTTAGGAAGGAGAAAGCAAACATCCAAGTGAAGGGAGAAGATTCAGTGTCCATCTCAGTAGAAAGAGGCAAATCACTCCAAATTGGTAAGATGACAACTGAGCAAGAAAGGTATGAGTTCATACAACTTTGTCAAGAATTCCCTGATGTTTCCATTTTTAAACTAACTTGTCAATATTTGAAGTATTGTGAGATTTCTTGTGTTTTTTGCCATATTTTGGTTGTAGGGGTGGCGCAGGCACACTTTCAGGACGCAGGCACATTTTTGGTGGTGCATGCACCTCTCGGGTGGTGCAGGAGCACTGTCATAACTTGGTTCTCTATTTATCAATCCTAACACATACGCACTAACCCCAGCACACATACCCTAACCAACGCACAGATGCACTAACCTCGACACAGGCATCATTTCGTATTATACCTTCACTATAAATCAAAACCTATCAGATCAGTGTGTACACCCTAACCCGAGTGCACACAATGTTTTAGTGGCACAAACACATTTCTGGTGGTGTAGGCATTCTGTCGGAATCCAGAACTTTTTTACAAAACGGTGGCGCACACGCTTTTCTGGTGGCACACACACTTTTCTAGTGGCGCAAGCATTATGTCCTAATTTTCACATGTTTTTATCGAAAGTGGTGCATACGTTATTTTTGTGGTGCACATGCCTCTCGGGTGGCGCAGGTACATGGTAAGCAAAAATTACATAGAGTAGCGCATATGTATTTTTGGTGGCACACACACCTATCTAGTGGTGTAGGTGCAATGTAAACTGGAAAAACACATAGTGGCATATCCACCCTAACCCACATGTAGACACTAAAACAGGGGTGCATGTGTCCTTTTTTTTTCTTGAAATTAATGTGTTGGGGTTCTAACATTCTTGCAGGTTTTATCTAATCACATACTTGTTTTTGCAAGTTTTTTTTACATGTTTTTACTTGATTAGATAAGATTTATGTGTTTACTTATAGGAATAATATCACGTATGCTCTTCCCTCACGTCCCTTGGTGCGATCTTGGGAATGAGAAATGATTCTTAAGTCCTTTCAATTCTTTGAGGTTGTTAGGAATATTTGAGTCAGAATTGGTTAACTTGGTGTATTTGAATTAAAGTGTTTTTCCATTTGATATTTTTTTTGGATTTTGGAAACATTACGTATGCTCTTCTCTTGCATCCTTGGATGATCTGGAGAATCAAAAATGGTGTTTTCTCTTTGATGGAAAAATACTAAAAATCGTCATACAAGACCAAAATACCACGCTAGTCAAAGAAAGGAGGAATCCAAACGAAGTCAAAAAACTACTAATACAGTTGTTATACATGTTGTCAAACGGTGTTCAAGAAAACCACACCTAATTAAACAAGATAAAAAGAACAACATATTCACAACACTGTATTGTAGGTTTCAAAAAAGGGTACGTCTCTCTCCGCTCAACTTGAACATAACCCCTTTGGCATAACGCCTTAAGCTACAACAATGGGGGTGGTTCCAGGAACCCAAAAGTAGTCCACGCAAGAGGCAACCTTGTGGATGAAATGGGAAGTGCTCCACACTACCTATCTGACTAGTAATTCCTTTGTGAGATAGTGTTACAAGTTGTCCCTACGCGACCCTTTTAAGTACATGATGGATGTATTTACTGCCCACTATGCTTGAAGGGGGAAAAGTCAAGATACTCCTAAGATAGTCGGGACTATTTGGGTAAATTTTCCCACTCATGGATAATTTTTGTAACACCTAGGATGAGAGAACCACCTAGGAAAATATGCTTTCGCTAGGAGCCCACTTTGACTATTCTAAAATAGTGTTGAGTTGTGAACCATCTTTTCATTGTGAAATGTGTGACGCATTACTTTCGCTTAGTTTTTACTTGCCTTAGGGTGAGGTGAAACTCTACCAAAGTGAAGCCAGCATTTTTCATCCCCATTTTGAGTTTTCTTCCTTCACATTCTTTTGACACTTTTTTGATCAGAAGAATGGTGACTACCTCTGTGTTACCAATCGATTGTTTCTGCCACTTTTTTGTCCGTTTACACCCATCCATGTTTTTAACTGGGTAAGTTAAATGTCTAAAGTGCATGGAGACGTGTTCATATCATTGGTGGCCATTTTTATCTTGATACCCATGTCAAGATCATCATTGTATTTAGGCGTGGTTCATCATCTTGAACTTCCTTAGAATGGTTACCTTGTTTGTATTGTATAACTATAATTTTGATATTTACGTCTTGGTTCTTGTAAGCTCGACATAAATATCTATATTGTAAGGTTATGCTGCACACATTTTAACTATTCCTAGCTATACTTTGAGCTTTTGGTTTGATTATTTTATTACCTCGATTTTGAAGAGTGCTAGGTGTTACCACTTGTGTGTGTTATATCAATAGCATCTTGATATCAATACCTTACTTTCTCGCAAAATTTGATTAACATATCTTGGTGATATTGTTGTGTCACTCACGAATTGTAACTGAAAATTTTTAGGATATAGGTTTTAATCAGATTTGAACTCACTTTTAGTATATCTTGTTAGGAGGTCACATTAACCTTTTGTATTTACTTACACCTTGTTCATCCTCTTGAACTTGGCATAAGTGAGAACATCTTGTTAACTATCTTGCGACACTAAACTACTTTTTAAGACATAGTCTAGGAAGTATTTCATCAAATAGACTTAGATACCAAAAATTTGTGTCACTGGTGATTTATCACTCTATCACATTGGTATTCTCACATTGTTATTCATTCATATTATTGACAATTTATCTTACATTTCACTTAGGTGTGGTCACAAAGTTTTGAAACACATTTATAACTTACCATAGTGAAACTATCACAAAATATGGCTCCTAAAACATGATTAGGACTCAAGAAACAAACATACGAGGAGCAACAAGCGCAATCTTTGGAAGCCTCTAACAGATAAGGGTCAAACCCCTTTATTGGACATGATCTAGGGCCTCTGTTTTCTGTGGAAAAGAGATAGAAGATATGGTCGATCATAGTGGTAATGAATTGGAATCTCCACACACAGAATTCAACTTTGACCCCACCCTATTAGACAAGTTTCTTTTTAGAAATAAAGATAGAGTGCTAGCATGGGTCATAGAATTAGGGGCCAAATTACCCACTAAAAATGAAACAATCCCACCTGCGAATAACGCTAATGAAGAAGAATGACCCCTTATCAATATGGAAGATATTTTGATGCATGGACATGCCTCTACCTCCAACGTAGGAAATAATAAGATAGTGGGACATAGAATACCCTTTATCAAAGTGCCACGTAAAAACACGACATGACATGAGAATGGTGAAGAACCTCCACAAAACGAGGAAGAGGGAGAACCTTTAAAAGAAAAAACTACAATTCAACAACACATTAGTAGCCTAAGCTGACAATTGGCTTTGCTAACCTCTCATGTACAGAAGGAAGCAAGAAAAAATGTTTAAAATTCAAGGCCTAAGGTTAAGATCAATGAACTCCATAGAGAAAACCAAGGAGAAGATGATACAGGGTATCATTGAGTATATATCCCTGCTTCTCCCACTAGAGAACAATTTCTCACACAAGAGGTACAGTCTATGAAAGTGACACTCACAAGCCTACAAGAGAGAAATATAGGGAGCATTAGAAAGTATCACTACGAAGAATTATTCCCCTATCCTTTTGACAAGACTATGACCCTTCAACCCTTTCCTAAGAAATTCGATATGCCAAAATTTGACAAATATAAAGGAAAGGGAGATCCATGGGATCATGTCAAAGATTTCTATATGGCATGTCAAGAGGTGTCTTATAGTGACAATTATCTCATCAGACTTTTTCCCAAAAGTCTAGGAGGTCCAGCGTTGGAGTGGTTTACACACTTACCACGGGGAACAATTTTCACCTGGCCAGAATTGGCAGAAAGGTTTGTGCGTCACTTCTCGGACAACATATAGAGTGATGTCACCATGGCAGATTTATGTGGTGCCAAGCAATGCCCTAATGAGACTTTTTCCAGCTTCCTCAAAAAACAGCTGGTTGGTATTTTCATTCCTAACCTAAACCCGAACATAGCCTTCCACCTCCAAATGCATTGTGTTCGCACTTTTGAGGAGGTCATTGAAAAACAGGTTCAGATAGATAAATCTCTTATTGCAAAAGGAACTCTCAAGTCCCAATCTAGAGATAATCAAAATTTTAAACCCACGAAGAAGCCGAAGGTTTTCAACAAAAACAAAAATGTGGTAGGAGACGGGATCACTGATTCCAAACGTGTACAAACGGTCCAAACTAGTCAACCTTTTAAATTGACCAAAGGACCAATTCAACCACCACCAAAGCGAAGAACGTTCATCTCTCTTAATGAACCTTTTTCAGTTATACTAAAACAATTGGATGCGGCCCACATGATGACATATCCTACGACACAACCATTTGATGATAATTCCCCAAAACCTTCATGGTACAAGAAGCATGAATATTACAAAATGCATCATGTTAAAGGACATAAGACAAACAAATGTCTGCAATTCCATCATTATATCCAAGACATCATCAACAATGTGGAGATAGAGGTGGACAACCCAGGGAAAACGCAGACACCTAACAATAAAATGGGGATATATAAAGAGCCATTCCCCAACCATGATAAATTAGAAAAGTCAAAGCCGGATTAGGGAGAGTCATCCCAAGGTTATAAAGCATCGAATTACTTGTACACCAAAAAAGACAACAATCATTATGATTCTCTTATTGTATGTATTCACTCTCCTACTGACCATGTCAACACCATCTAAATCAAGGGAAAGGACTATGCCGCGGTAACAAGGTGTGCCCGCCTCGTGATTCTGGAACCTTCTCCATCAACCCTTCAAACTGGTAAATATAACCTCTTAGAGCAACTTGAGAAGACATCTGATAAGATTTCAATTTTAAATCTTCTTAAGATATCGAATGTACACGAAGACATTCTATACCAAACTCTTCAGGGGTCAGGAGTGCCATTAGAGGTCAATCCCACACATCTGCAAGCCGCAGTCACAAACATCATACCAAATGAACATATTTCCTTCAACCATAGGGATATCCCTACTGAGAATCTGACACAAAATCTTCCTTTACATATTGAGGTAGTTGTCACCCATAGGAAGATCAAACAAGTTCTTGTGGACAACAGATCAGGGTTGAACGTGCAAATCTTGAGTCCAATATCATCACTATCACCGCATACGAAAATGCGGAAAGGGAGTCAGTGATCACAATCACGTTGCCCATGGAGGTGGGTCCCACTTGCCATCAAACAATTTTTCATGTCCTGGACTTGGAACTTCCGTAAAATATGCTTCTGGGCCGACCATGGATTTATGTCATGCAAGTCATGTCATCGACATTCCATCAGTGCATTAAATTGAAGCATGAGGGACACACCATTACAATACAAGGAGATTCAGAGCCCTTCACTCACTGTAGAGCTCTCAATAGCTTTGCACGAAGGGGCACATATGCATGTCCCTCTAATGATATAGTGGTTCCTCTCTAATATAAGGCCATGGAATCTTGGATAGATTCAGATTCTCTCAGTTCTTGTGCCCATGGTGCATCTACATCAACATCTCCTTTTGATTCATGGGAGATGAAAATCCTTGAATATGGTTGTGGAGAATACAATGTACAATAAGCTCTCTTGGTTTTAGACCTCTCATTGTCACCCAAGACTAGAGGTCGACCCAACTATCACTTCAGAAGACCTAGAAATGAACGCACTATTGGGTCATTCTTATCTAGAGGCTTGTTGGCTAAGGAAAAATTGCTCAATCCACCTATAACTTGGGTCCTAAAGGATACTCAGCCATCCTATTATCAAACCCTTGAATACGAGAAATCCAGTAAAATGATGTACTCTGTGGGCTATAAGGGGCTAGGATGTGGAAGAAATGAACAAGGACAAAGAGAGCCAGAGCCTCTTCCGCATTTCAAAATAGAAAGATACAGCATTGGGATTCACCCTTATGGAGCACACCCCAATGATCAAAATGCTACTTGTTCTGAACGAGAAGATAGATCTGACTATCTAGACAATGATACAGATTCCCATTATAGCCAATATGAGTATCTTGCCTCCACAAACCTATTCATGAACAACATTTTCCTAACCATAACCCCTACGGAACCAACCCTTGACCTCGTTTACCCTACCCTTGTTGAATGGGACCAACAACATCACATGTCTCTGTATTTATTCAAGAATGACAAAGTTATCATAGAGTTCATGGGAATTTGGGATATGATTCCCATTATAGACCGCAAGAAGGGTTTCTTTATTGACTTGGATACCTGTGCCTACTTCAGTGAGGAGTCTGAGCTTTTTGGTCAACAAAACTTAAGAAGAAGTGAGGGGAAAATTTCTAACGTAAAGCCTTGGAAAAAATTGAAGTCCAAGTCGCATAGTGAAAACCTCTTTGAGGCACTGGCTGACAAACAAGTTAAAAAATTAAAGGAAAAACAAAGTGACCATGCCAAGGACGAAAATATTGTGGAGACATCCTGGGATGAAGATTTCAACCTTCCTCCTAATCCTATGCATATGGAGGACTTGTCAAAATTGCTAGTTGAAGAAACCATTGATGTCAACATTGGTACATAGGAGGACCCAAAGATAGTAAAATTGGGAACTTCACTCTTGGCTAGAGAACAGAAAACATTCACTATACTGCTACGAGAGTTTATTGACATGTTTGCATGGTCCTAAAAAGACATTTCAGGCTTAGACCCAACTTTAGTTGTGCACAACCTGGTTATACATGCAGATGCTAAGCCTATCAAATAAAATCTCAGAAAGATGCACCCGAGGGTAGCCTTACTGGTTAAATAAGTATTGGAAATATTGCTTGCGGTAGGATTCATCTGGCCTATTGATTATTCTGAATGGATATCCAACATTGTCCTTGTCTAGAAAAATCCTGTAAGTATTAGAATTTGCACGGATTTTAGAGACATTAATAAGGCTTGCCCTAAAGATGATTTTTCGCCACCAAATATTGACATGATTGTCGATTCAATAGTAGGGTACGAGATGCTATCTCTCATGGATGGCTTTTCGGGATACAACCAAACCAAGATAGCTAAATAAGATCAGCACAAAACAGATTTCACGACTCCTTGGGGTACCTTTTGTTATCAGGTGATGCTATTTGGTCTAAAAAATGTAGGAGCTACTTATCAGTGGGAAATGACGGTGATTTTTCATGATATGATTCATGATATCATGGAGGCCTATGTAGATGACATCCTCAGAAATTCCAATACAAGAGAAGATCACCTTGTCATTTTGTGACATATCTTTGAGCACCTACGAGAATACAAGATCAGGCTGAATCCAAAGGAATGCGTATTCGGTGTGTTATCAAGAAAACTATTGGGCTTCATTGTATCAAGAAGAGGGATTGAAGTGGACCCTGCTAAAGTGCCTGCTATAACTGAAATGCCTCCACCTGATAATATTAAGCAACTGTGAAGCTTACAAGGGAAGATCCAAGCTATCTTTCGCTTCATCTTCCAGATTGTAGATAAAAGTCACTCATTCACCCACTTGCTTAAAAAGGATGTCACCTTCATTTGGGGACCAAAGCAATAACAAGCCTTTGCTTTACTTAAACAATACTTGGCTAATCTTCCTGTCCTCATGCCTCCAACTCCTGGAGAACCACTCTTTCTCTATATCTCTACTACATAATTTTCTATTGGTGCGTTGCTCACCCAATACAACCTTGGTCATAAGGAAAAAGTGGTGTACTATCTTAGTCACACTCTCATCGCTTATGAGCTCAACTATCCTCAAATTGAAAAGGCTTACTTGGCTGTTGTTTTTAATTTTCAAAAACTTTTCCATTATCTATTAAATACCAAAACCAAGCTAATATCCAAAGTTGACCCACTCAAGTACTTGTTATCTAAACCAGCCCTCACATGTAGAATGGCTAATTGGATCATTCTACTAAGTGAGTTTGATATAGAATTTGTGCATCAGAAGTTGATTAAAGGACAAGTACTCGATGAATAGCTAGCAGAAGCACCTTTGCAAGGCACTGAACCTTTGAATTCGGATATGCCATATGCCTCATTGCTCTACATTGAAGAATCTGTTGTGTGGCAGATACATTTTGATGGGTCCTTTACTTTTCATGGTTCAGGTGCAGGGGTAGTCCTTATTACTCCTTCTGCCAACCCTATACCACAGGATTTTCCCCTAGGCTTTCCTTGCACAAACAATATTGTAGAATATGAAGCACTTATTGCAGGGATGAAGCTGGCTATCAAGTGGAACATTCATCATGTCAAGGTTGTGGGTGATTCTCAGTTAATTATCAAACAAGTTAATGATGAATACAAGGTTAAGGATGATAAGCTCATACCTTAAAAAAATATGGTAGAAACTCTAAAGGAGTACTTTTTGTGCATTACCTTTGAATAAATTCCAAGAGCATAGAACAAATCAGTAGATACTATGGCAATAGTGGGTTATATGCTTTATATTCCTCCAAGGAGTAATGACATGCCATTCTTTGTGGAAACTTTACACCAGCCCATGTATGACATGCCAGAATCTTATTTGGCTTGTGATGTTGTTGGTCCTAATTCCCCATGGTACGAGCCTATTTTTACCTATCTCAAGGAAAAAACGTTCCCTCCAGATATCTCCCATTCTGAAAAATAAATCCTAATTCGCCAAATAGCCCATTACACCCTTTTAGGAGGTACACTTTATCATCGTGGCTACGAGGGAATCTATTACATTGTCTAGATATGACAAAGCCGATACAAGTGAAAAAATAAGTACATGAAGGGGTGTGTGGAGCACATACAAATGGAATGGTTTTGGCCAAGAAATTGTTAAGAGTAGGCTACTATTGGCCTACCATGAAAATTGATTATCGCAATTACATCAGGAAGTGTGTACTCTTCCAGAAGTATGGAAACTACATCCATGCTCCATCGCAACCATTGCAACCTATCACTACCCCCTGGCTATTTTATAAATGGGGACTTGACTTGATAGGGAAACTTACTCCTACCTCATCTGATGATCATACCCCACATCATCACAGCTACGGAATACTTTACAAAGTGGGTGGAGGCCGTTCCCTTAACCTATGTAACAGGAGCTCAGATTTCCAAATTTATCATGAATCATATCATTTGTCAATATGGCATTTCCACGGCCATTGTTACGAATAATGGGAAGTCATTTAAGAATAAGACTATAAAAGGTCTTTGTTGGCATTTCCAAATCATGTTAAAATGGTCTACACCATATTACCTCCAAGGTAACAGACAGGCCGAAGCCATGAACAAGACCTTGGTGAGAATAATGGAGAAGATGGTCAGCAAAACAAGTCATAATTGGCACCTGCAAATCCACCTAGCTCTTTGGGTGCATAGAACCTCCATTCGCACTCCTATGGGTGCGACACCATATTCTCTAGTATTTGGGATAGAATCCATCATCCCACTAGAAATTGAGCTTTCTTCCCTGAGAATCTCTCTTAGGGACTATTTGGATAAAGATGAGGATTACCGGGTCGCAAGACTGGCTGAATTAGAGCTCCTAGATGAGAAGCGCATTCACACTCTTAATCACCTTAAAGTGTATCAGAACAAAATCTCCAAAAACTACAACAAGAGAATCGTACCTCGTCAGTTAGATGTTGGTGATTTAGTCATGAAGGAGAATCAGTTCAACACAAGAGGGGAACGGGAAAAGAAAGGAAAGTTTGAACCACATTGGTTAGGACCCTACGTTATTGTGGCCAAGTATAGCACAGGGGTATACAAACTTTCTCACCCCAATGGTGATGAGTTCTGTGAACCCATGAACACCATGCATCTTAAGTGGTTCTATGCTTAAACATGGCGCAAAGTCAAAAAAGCAAAAAATAAATAAAAAACATGGTAAAATGATCAAAAATACAAAACAATCAAAAAAGAAAAAGAGAAAAAGAAAAAGAGAAAATAGGTCATCCACAAGTGAAAACCACGTAATTGTGGAACTTTGGATAAGTCCTTGGGTGAAAACCGGTTCTCGGCACCTTGGGAGGATTCGTTTTTCACAAGCATCTTGCATCTGGAGGGTAGTTTTACTTGGCCTAGCCCTAGTTCTACCTTCGAGATTCCCTGTGAGTCCAATCCTGTCAAGCCTTGATCCATCTTTGTCTTATTTTATTCATCTGCGAGGGGTATGGTCTTTAGCTATTCCCCATCTTACGCTGGGGGCAATTCAATGACTTCACCTTCTTGTTCATGCCCTTGTATATTCTCTGTCTAATGCTGGAGGCATCCACACTTTCTTGGTTACCTATGCATAAATCTAGAAAACCATTAGAAAATAACCAAAAACAATAGAAAATTATTTCTCAAAAATAACCAAAAATAATAGAAAATTGTTTCTCAAATAACACAAAAACAATAGAAAATTGTTTCTCAAAACTACAAAAACATTCAAAATATTCAAAAACACAAAAACAATAGAAAATTGTTTCACATAAACCTAAACAATAGAAAATTGTTGCATGAAAACAAACTTACAAAAAAATTTACTTACATTTACTTGCATTGTCTTGTTTCTTGCTTTGTTTGTTGCTTGTATAGTTGTTTCGTGTTTGTGCTTTTGTGTTTTTGCTTGGGCATACTTTGTTAGAATTCATCTTTTCTTGCTTAGATTAGATTTATTCTTGCTTATGCATTTTAAGGTGTGTTTTTACATGCTAGTAAATCATGGTGCGTTATTATGTTAATTCATTGTGTTCTTTGTAAGCATTTGATTGTGTTTATTGCATGTGCATTGTTTTGTTATCACAACATCACATTACCATCATATCATCACATCTAACATCATCTATACATCATATATCAAGAAAAAGCTAAGTATACATCATACATGAATGCTAAGCTAATCATCACATATCATATCATCAAATGGGGGTAAAAGGGATCGCAAATATCAAAATCTATCCCCCCCCCCACACCCTTATCATCATATCATCCCGTCCACTAAGTATGGCACATCTCATAAACAAAACACATTTGATATATTCTACAAGATCACATCATCTAGAAATCAAAACACATGTGGTACATCAACAAGATCATCGATACATATACATGTCAAATCAAATCAGAATGCATCATAAACACATTTATCTATCTATGAGAAATAATAAACAAGTGTCCATCTCATATACACATATGTCATGTCACAAATGTCCAAATCATACATGTGTGATATATCTGTATCAAAAATGGATATACATCACAGCAGTACATCATAAAAACCTTCATCTGAGGCATACAAAATAATGGTACATGTAGTAAAGGAATAAAAGCCTTCATCAGAGGCATGTATCAAAAACTGCTCTATATCAAAAATGCCTTCATCTGAGGCATACAACGGTGATACATCTATAACAAAATAAAAGCCTTCATCAGAGGCATGTGCCAAAACTATTGTACAAATACAAAATGAATATACATGGAGCACAATCTGCTCATAGCCTTCATAAAGAGGCGTATGTGGATATACAAAATCTCAGGGCTGACTCGAGCCCTCTGAAGGTGTGGCTAGCCTATCTCATGGAGGTCGCATGGCATGTGCATTGCCAGCTCTCTCTAGTCATGGCTGCTCCACTGAGGCCTGAGGCCTCTCCGATCTGGTGCCCTTGCTGGACTGTTGGCTATAAGACGGCACCCATCATTTAGGAGGCACTACCTCAAATTATAAAGATCTATCGTATGAGGCCCTACCCTCTGTTATAGCCAAATCTCTATGTGTCTGAGAAGTCACTGAGGTACCCTCCATGCATCGGTAGGATGCTATCTCTATTATGGCTCGAGCTAGCTCAGCCTGGCCCACTACTCACTCTACCCTAAGCCTGTCTCACTCTAATATCACAAGGTACAGCTGAGCCTGTGTCTTCTGGTGTAAGCCTGTAACCTGGGCCATCTGAGCAGCCATCTATCGAATCTGCTGGAAGAGCACAACACTATCCCCTCCTGGGCTAGCCTGGGCCCGAGCCTGATCTCACTCTGATAACAATGTCATGATCTAGGTCCGAGCCTGATCGTGCTCAGCTATCGCTGTCATGCACCAGCCTCGGGCCTCATCTCTCTCTGCTCTAGCCATGTCTCTCTCAACTAAAGCCTATTGTAGCTGTTGCTGTCAATGTGGTTATCTGTACCACGGATTGTGCCACTGAGACTGGTCCCTGTGGCACTCTCGATGACTGGCCCAACTCTAACACCCTAACTCTCGGAATCTATGTTGGTACCTGTACTGGGCCATGTGGCCTCGGTCCCTGTGCCTGTGGGGCACCCTGCTCATCATGCAGAAGGCCATCAAATGGATCCTCTAGATTAGGACCTGCTGCTCTCTCTCTCTCTCTGCTCTAAACCATGCCAGATCTCTTTGGGTGGTCGAATACCTACTACCCAGGCCTCCTCTGGAATGGTAAGACATCGAGGTAACATGGTGGCATACCAAGCTGTGTAATCTTTGTCATCCCTGGGTCCCTGACCTGTCGTGCTGGGTCCCATGCCTGTGGGACCACCTGTGAAAATCTCACCCTAGCTCGGGCCACCGGTATGCAAGGCCCCATAGTATGCCTCTCTGAATCTCTATGCACATACCAGATATCAGGCTGTGGGACCCCCTATACTATGCCAAGCTGCCGCTGGCACCTATCAACTCGATACAACTCTATAATGTAGCTATGACTACCGATGATAAAGTGCTCTACTAAGCACACACTGAGCTCTATGGCATCCTCTAGCCACTGGATATGCTTGTAAGGTCTCCATATAATATCTATCTCAGGAAGCTCATCAAACTCTTGCCTATATCTGAATAGGCTACCTAGGTGGCCTCATGCATCGCCACCTACTGATACCCATGCCATGTAAGATGGCTCCTCTGGGTCTCAGACATGTAAAGTGCCCACAGGGCATCCAATCGCAATATGGTCCCATGACCAAATCTGTAATAAAGAAGCTGGCCCCATGGTCTTCTGACCGCGGTAGGTAATCAAATGCGGATCCCAGTATAAGTGGGCTAGTATGCACTGTCCCTAACAATATCACTCACCACTAAAAATACCATGTACCAATGGTAATAACCCTCTTAGGAATGACGTCCCTATCTTATTAGTGAGCAAAAACCCACTGATAAGAGACATAATGTTCAGCATCCCTCCCTCGATGCAGTGTAGGGTCAGAAATACACTCGTGCAAGGTTATGGTTACACCATCATGCGGTATGTCATCTATATCAAATAGATCAATGCATGTTGCTCTAATTAGCCCTACATCAAAGTTGTACTCAATCAAAGCGCCTATGATCGGCACTCGGAGGATCTGTCATACGTCCTCCAAGGTCACAGTCATCTCCCCTATAGGCAATCAGAAGAACTGACTCTCGCTATGCCATCGCTCGGCTAGCGCAGTTAGTAGGCCATGGTCCAAAGTGATGGATGGCATCCAGAACACAGGGCCTAGCCCCACTACCTCGAGAAGTATGGACATAGCTCATCGGTCTCACTGACACATGCTCCCCTCTACCTTGGCTATCAGGGTGTGATGCTCCTGCGTCTGTAATACCGGAAAACATCTCTGTAAAATATCAAATCACTCGTCAGTTACTAACATTTCTTCTAAAAATATATCTATTATTTTAGGGTTAACCCAAAAATCCAAAAAATTTCTTCTAAGTGTCATCTTTTTGGCATTTTTCTATCTATCCTCCGCTGGCCTGGGATGCCTGCGCACCCTTTTGGGTGTGTGCACCTCCTTTTTGGCATGTGCGTGTGCGTGCATTTGTCTTCTGGCACTTGCACCATCATTCAGGCACCTACGTGCCCTTTTGGGCATGTGCACCACATATTTAGTGTTTGTGCCATCCTTTCTATGCATGTGCTTGCACGCATGTACCCCCCCATGTGTGCACCCTTCCTTTTGTGTGTGCACCCTAATTTTTGCATGTGCACCCCCTTTCTAGTGTGTGCACATGTGCGCACATGTGTAGTGTGTGTGCGTGTGCGTGTGGGTGTGTGTAGTTTGTACCCGCGCATGCGCGCATATGTTTTGCGATGCATGCACCCCCAAGGAGATGTCTGCACCCCTGATTTGACACCTACACCTGCGCGCATGCACGCCGACGTGACCTCCTAGCCCTAATCACTAAAATTAAGGCATTAATGAAAAAATTGATGAGAAAAGTTTCGATACTCACAAAGGGGCCGTCGTCTGCATGCCACTGGTACCCTCAGACTGTGTCTGCTCACCTCACTTGGTCCCATGCAATCACCATTGTCCTCGTTGTTGTCAGAGCCTCGCGGTAAAAACTCAATAGTGATCGGTAAGAAATGAATTGGTCACAATGATTTTACCCCCCCCCCCAGGTGGGGTATATTAACTTGTTTTTCACCGCCGTGAAGGCCTGGAGGCCCGTTTCAACCATCGTTTTCTCCTCTGTTCACCGTGGAATAATTATTTTTATTAAATGATTATTTTTCTCTTATTATTCACCGTATTGGGGCATTTTTTTTGTTTTCCAATACCCCTTTCTTCCCCCTAGGGCAATTTTATTGCTCCTAGGTGATTTTTCTGCTTATTCACTCTCGTAAATAATTATTTTTCAAAAATAATTATTTTATTAATTTCTCCACTAAACAAGGACATTATTTGTCGTTTGTTTCTTCTTTCTTCACCTAGGACACTTACTGTTGCGCATAGACCCTTCGTTCTATTTCTTCTATTTTCTTCTATTGTCCACCACATTTTGGAAAATAGAAAAGTAAAAACAATATATATATCCTATCAAAAATCCAAAAATAGGGCAAATTTTTTCACAAAATCCTAAAAAGTAAAAAACCTACAAAAATGGTAACTTGCTTATTACGGCTGAAACTTGTGTCTTGTGCATGGTATTTTCTCCATATCCTACTAGTTTGTTTCACATCTTCCCTGATTAATATGACTCACAGATCACTGGATTCACAACCATTCACAAAGCTAGTTGCTTGCTTCGTTTGTATTCTGGGGCACTCTTGTTGCTTGGTGCTACTTCGTTGTGCACAACACTTTTTACTTGGACCTCATGTCCATTTTCATTTCCCCTTGCATGTATCCTTTCTTGGGGCATCATTTTTAACCCTTGTCGTCAATCATGAACATGTGGATCTCTTCAGCTTGATAACAAAACATTTGTACAACTGTCTTGGCCATTGTTGGGTTAGATATGTGCATTCATACTTGTTTTCCCTGTTAAATGAGCTTGTTTCCTTCTCGTATTGCATTACATTGTTGTATGTTGCATGGAGTGGGTATTTTTAGCAATGGAAAATTGTTCGTAGTATGGCTTTTCATGTCATTCTACCTTTGTCGTATGCTTATATTTTTCATAAGGACCGATGACGTAGATCTCTTGGCAATATGATGACATCAAAATTGTTCCAATACACAGTGGCTAGAGGCTAAGCTCTTCTCTCCCCTCCTCCATATTTCTTCTACATCACTTTCCTTTCACTTCTAATCCTCTGTCTCACCGGGGCATCCTTCCCCTTCCCATTCTTCTATCTATCTCTCACCTTTTTCAATCGTCGATCATCTTCTTTCATCACCCCATTGACACTCGAGGGGGCATCTCTCCTTCCTAATAATTTTTCTTCTATCCCTTCAAAATTCCATCCATCTACTATCTTTGAAGTGGCATCACTTACGCCACCCCAAAGAGGGGAAAATGTAGACACCCATAATTACACCCGAGCAATTTAAATACTTAAATTGCGCTAATTATCTTCTTTCTCACAAATTGACGACATATCATCAAAAGCACTCATATTCCCTCTTATTGTCGTTAATTAATTACAATATGCTAATTGATTAAGTCACCTATCCAACTAACATCCTGATTAACGACCTTCCGTTAATTATTCACCCCTTCTATCTAGACTAATTAATTATTATTAATTAATTAGCTTTCCCTTCCATTTAACTAATAAATCAATATTTAATTAATTTAATCCCCTTCTAATAGCCTAAATCGTACTAATATTCCTCTAATTAGCTTCTATAAGCTTACATCTACCTATTAGTTAATCACCTTTGATTAATTAAAACACCCCCCAACTCCCATGACTTGCTAATTATAAATTAAACCCTTCTAAAGTAAGGTTACCTTTTATAAAGCAACCTTATCCATTCCTAATCATGTTTTACCTTTATCCCACATGCAAAGGGATGAAGTGTTTCCTTTATCCATTGGGCTATATAAGGATCCCTCCTTCTACCTTTATACCTACACCTAAACTTCTTGAGAAAGAAAATGCAAAGCATATAGCAAAATAGACTAAGAGCTTGCCTTTTGTTTTCTTGAGAGTTCATCATCTTGAAGAGTTAAGCCTCTTTCCTAAGTGCTTAGGTCATATGGGAGGTGTCAAAAGGGTCTTGTAGCCCAACTTTGACTAGCCCTCATTCCTAGGTTCTTGGAACACCAAGAACAACCATTTTTGATAGCCATGGAGCCTACTTAGGTCCCTTAATTTATTTTTTGTTAGAGAATAGAGGATATTAGATGCTTAACATTGTTAGTTTCAATGTTTTGTATATTGATGAATGTTAGCATCTAACCCTTGTTTAATTCTTATTATGGTGGTGCTTAATATGTTGTTTAACTTTTGCTTATTAAGGCTATTTAGGTGTTAGTCTTTACTCACATTTAGCATTAGTTTAAAAACAACACATGCACACACCCTTGAGCATCAAACACCTCTTCCCAAACATGAAAAAAAATAGCAGCCTCTTTCTTATACTTCTCCCTCAACCAATATTACCAAGGATGAAAAGTTTGTATCATTAGATGACTGGTCTGATTCATATTGGGAAGATGAGAATGAGAGGATCCAAATTATTTAAAATGAGGAGATAAAAATCAAAACAAAGAAGACAGATTTGAAGTAAAATCATATTGGTAAGGGAATGGAAGAGAAATTGTTTTTTAACATTATTGGCACCCAAGGCATTGAGGAAGAATGTATTGAAAGTGAGAAAAGTGTTGGGATAGAATGTAATGATCCCTAGTGCTCTTAATGTCTAAATTTTGATTCACTTTTAATAGAGGATTGAGATGGAACAACTAATGAGGAAACCCAAGAAGAACCAAGTGCAAAATCAACATCTAGCAAGATGGAAATAAAGATTCTTGTAGAAGAGGCAATATCAATTTGAAATCAACATACAAACAACCTCCTTTAGGAAGAATGTCTACTGGAGAATCCCACTTATGGGATTGAGATTCAAAATGGTGGGAAAATCATGAGGATAAGATCGTGCCCAATCATATATTTGGCTTCATTAGAGTTAAATAAGGAGTCACAGTCAGTCATGCTTGCTTCAGAGGATGAGGGAGAGATTCAACATACCAAGGATCAATTTTAACACCTCCATTAGTACAGTGAAAATCAGCTTAAGGAGGTAATAATTTTGTTTGTTGTTGATACTTTGATGGATAGTGTGAAGAACCAACTTCTAGTCATTTTTCACTCTTACTTTAGGCCATGTTAAGTGCCAAATCAAATGCATGGTCTAAAATTTTGAGGAAGGTAAGTTATTTCTCCCTGTCAGTTTCAGGGTTGTTTTGAGCTTTCCATTTCTCTGGCTATAATAGGGTAGGAGTAGGTTTTTTTTTAACAAAAGAAGTGCTTATGCACACTTTTCATGTTCCATTTGGAACATATATGATTTTCCATTTTGTACATAGTTTTTGTGGTGCTTTGTTGCTATTGCACAGTCCATTTCAGGGAGGAAGTGTTTTGAGAAATCATATCTTTTAAGGAAGTCGTAAGTGCACCCATTATCAGCATGTGCTATAGAAATCTGTAGTGTTTCATCCTTTTCCATGATTCAGTTCAGTTTTCTTCAAAACTTGGCAAATAAATTAGTTTTGGGACAGCTTTAAAAAATCATCCTTCATCCCATCAGATCATTTGCAGAGGGAAGAAAGTGGAATTTCATATTCAAGACAATTTTCCACTCTCACAAAACCTTAATTCAGAAATTTTTGTAAATGAGATGGAAAATTCGAACAATAGCAGGTCAACATCAGGTTCAGCAGTGCTTCAAGTGGCTTAGGGGTGAGTTTCAAACTTTCAAATCAGTTTTCACATTTACTAGGCTGACTCCATGCCCAATGGATGCTTCAAGCTACTAATCATCTAATCTAGTAGGCAGATGGCCCCTATGAGTCACCAAAAATGTTGTCTATTTTTTCCCCTAACAAAAATAAACAACTTGGGAAAATGTACCCAGGTAATTGACAGTGTTTCAGGATTGAATCTAGAGAAAAAAAGTAAAATTCTATGTTCTAGAACATTTGCAGTTAATTTTTGGGAACTTGAATCATTTTATACAATTTCCCTTCTTCTAGAGGCTTTAGGTTCAATACTTAGCCAATTCTGGGTTCAAATGGATAAAAGTGAGAAATTTGGATTTTAGAGACTTGATTCCATTTTTCCCCAACTCCCTAATCCAAGAAAATTCTAAGGAGTTAGTGAAAAACTTACAAAAATTGAAAAAAAGTGAAAATGATCCTTTTTAGTGTATTGCGGGTCTAGAGACTGCAGGTGGAACAAGATCAGATGGAACTAAGGTTCTGGGAATCCATTTGGAGGGCGCAATGAAACAGATGTAGTGTTATACAGAGAAAGCAGATAAAATAGGCTTGGGTGGTGCATGTTTGGTAGCTTCTTGAGTTCCCCGGAATGCCAAAATCCCAGGAAGTCAAAGAATGGAGCGAGGTCAATGTTGTGTGGGTGGTTCGGGTTTTGAAGGCCTAGGAAGAACAATTTTGGCAGGGTTTCTAGTTCCCTAAAAATCCAAAATTCCCACAATAAAAATATGGGGCTTCAGGGGTCCTTTGTAGCCAAGGGACTAGATACGGGCCCGAGAGCATCCGAAAAAATGGGTGCGGGCGGCACAGGGTTCCCGAGAACAACTTGTTCCCCACAGGTGGCAGAGATCTACACAATAAAGTGGGCAAGTTGTGTACCTCACTAAGTTGAAGGATGCACCAAGGAGATTTAAGTGTGGGAATAGGATTAGTTGCAGGCTCGTAAGGCCTAGAGGTAACAAGGTCACGAGGGGCATGTGTGCACAAAGTGACTGATGCGTCTGGTGCGGGTTTCAGAGACCTAGAAGGAACATGGGCCGTGGGGACGTGAGTTCCCTGCAGACCTTATTTTTCTGAAAATAGTGGAATGCAGGCTGGGAGGGCCGCGGAGCACACAAATATGTGGGGAAATTTTTCCCCATGGGAACAAGTTCCCTGCGGAGTGTTCAAACCCGCAAAGCAAGAATTAGAGGTCAGGGACTGTTTTGTAAGGATTTCGGCAGTTTCAGACCCCAAATACCCAAGTGACCTATGTACCCCAATTCCACATGTGCCCCACATACCCACAATATTTGATCCTAGGGATTTAAGGGAAAAATATTAAAGTATAAAGGAGAAATGTTTTTATAAATGTGGACTATGTATTAAATCTAGAACCGTTCCACACGAGTCCAAAATATCCGTGTGGCCATATCTTGACCTCGAGAGAATAAAATCTCACAAACAAGATATAGTTGGATTATTTTTCTCAATTCCCACACTCATAAATCATAAGAAAATGGAGTTAGGTGGAGTAGCGGGAAAAATGGAAAAAATAATCCAGCATTCAAAGGTGCAATTCTAAGTAGCTAAAAGGATCAGATTTGATATGATTTATTTATCTTCCTTCTCCAATAAGAAAAATATCATGGAGGGATGGATTTTTCAGGCTACTCGTATCTTTTTAGAGTAATTAATAAATATGATTGGTGGGAAAATATAGAATTTTGGGATTTTCATCTCTTCTCTTGTTCCCATCTTCTTCTATAGATTGTAATTTCTCATTTTTGAGAAGGGGGACAATTCTAGATGTGGGGAACTTTTTCCATCAGATTTCTTGACATTTAGTGTGTTATAGGCCTCATGTTTGGACATTTTTCATGATGATCCTTGCCCCTCTCCTATCATGTAATGGATTGTGCATACTTGCAGCAATAAAATCATTATTTTGTGGATATCTTCTTCCCTAGCATTGTTACAACTCAATCTCTCCAACGAAGGGATCGGTGTTAGTATATTTGATCTACTTTCTATGGATTTTGTTATATTTTTTCAATGTTTATAAACATTGTAGCTTCTTCATTTGATATTAAGGGGTTTCCATAATATTGCATTCTTAAGATTTGGTATCAGAGTTGGTTAATCCCAACGCTTGTGCTTTGTGAGGATCCCTAAAACCTCTTAGGAGATTGTGTTGTAGAAGAATAAGGGTTCATTTTTGCAAGTCTGATCTTGAAGGAACCATAGTTTTCCCAAGCCTATTGGAAGAACTTACCTTGCTTTAACACCCCTAGATTTTTGAACATAGTTACAGATCTACACATAGTGTTGTAGATTTTCCAGATTGGAAATTTACAGATTATTAAAAAAATATCAATACTGCCAAATTTGGTAGACTGTTGGAGGTTTGTGAACTACTCTATAGATTAAGCTCATGATGTGACCGATTTGGGAGTCCTACGCGAGGTGGTTTAGATCTGAGCTATTTGGGGATCTATTGCACCTACTTCAAACAACGATCCATTCATTAGAGAGATTGAGTTGTGCATTCAAAAACACTATGCATACATTCGATTCCTGTGAGCCATTTTTACCTTTGAAAGTGACAAAGTGAGTTACTTTTGTAAAGTGAGTTCTTTTGTATATTGGCAAGCCAGGTTCCTCATGCATTAAACAAGATCTTGATTGAGCCAAACTTTGTATTTTGGGGATCCAAACATTGGTCGAATTTTCAGAATGCAAGCAAGGTGATCTTTGCTTTAGGGAACCAAGTTTCCATTCAAAGGTAAAAGCAAGGAGTCCCCTACATATTCTCTAAATAGCAATGAGTATATCTTAAAGTCGTCCAAACAAAGAACATCAACCCTACAGAAGTCAAAGGCGTCAAAGCACTCATATGTAACCTGCATGCAAATAAGTCTGAATGAATTAGGACGAGTTCTTCTCCACCAATCAGCGTAGATCTCTCCTTCACCATGTGTACAATCATCCAATCACACAATAGTGCACCATATTCAAAAAGACCTCCCAAAGGTGTTTCTATAGACCTACAAAAATCAATAACGAGAAAAGAACTCACAAACAGTGACCTTTAGGCAAACAAATTTGACCTGAAACCTTGAAATCAAAACAACGAGGAGAAAATTAAAAATATATATGAATAAGAAAAAATTAAGAGAAAACCAAGAAAATTTAAAAAAGAGAAATTTTTTTAAAAAAAATATAGGTATCTCCTCTCCAATCAACCTGTATACCAGGCAGACAAGCACAACAGACCAAAAAATCCAAAGGTGGCAACAAAAAAACAACAATAAGGAGATAAGGGAGATTTTCATTATGAAACATAATCCTAAACCACACCATCTTGTGCCAAGTGGTGTAGCAAACACGTATATAATTTAAAAGGTAATAAAAAAAAATTCTTGTTTAAATACAACTTTTTGCACTACATATGTCAAGCACATATAGCACGTAGTTGGTTTAGTGGAGTGTTTTCGGGCTGAGAGGTTAGGAGATCGACCCCCAGCCTATAAAGTCCATTTTGATTTATAAACATTTAGAAGAAAATTTGGAGGAACCTGCCAAATTCAGCAGGGAAAAAGTCCACTAAATGACCTAGTCACAGTTAAAGACCACACTAAATTTAGTGAAAAAAATACCTAATTAGACCAAAAAAATTTTAAAAATATCTATTTTTCTCCTGAGTGATCAAAAATTCAATTTCGAGACATTTTTTTAAAGGTAAATAGGCCAGAGTTCCCAAAAACAAAAAAAAAACCTCACGGGAGACCTTTTTTGCACAAAAACAGCCTTTAGTTAAATTGTCATAACTCTCATTTCGTTCAGCAAAAAATTAGGAATTTTTTTTGTAAAATTCTTGATTCTGATATGGAACTGGTAGAGCTAGTTTAGGGAGGTTTGGTGGATATATTTTTTGTAATAATTTTTCAAAGGCTGAAATAAGGTGTAAAAAGGTATAAAAATTTACAATTTTATACTCACAATGTTTCCAAACAGAAAAATTTTCCACATAAGAGACAAAATTGTAAATGCACTATAACTATAAAGTGTAAAAAAAAAATCATTCTCATGGAACTACTTGTATTTGATTTTCACTAAAAAATTAGGGGGAAAAGATGAAAGACTTGCAAATTCTTCATTGACCGCTCAACAATGGTATTCCTTGTGGATTAGAGCAAAGTGAATAGCGGATAGTTTTTCGTGCTAGTGCCAATTTTGAGCTACGAGCCAAACCAACAGAGGTTTTATTGATCCAAGATCCAACCTAGCAGAGGTTTTTAAAACATTTAGAGCTATTCACTTGTTTTTCGAGCACATGTTCTAACCTAAAGGAGGTTCCAGACATCCAAAAATAGTTCTTGAGCTTATTCCATCTCTTGCACACCATTCAGAGGAAGTACCTTCACCTAGCTACTCCTGTTTAGATGAGATCCAGAGAGACCATACTAAATTAAGGGGTAATGATAATTTCATTTTATTTTCCTTAGAATAGGTTTATGTTATCATGTGTGTGCTAATAAATGTTTACCTAATGTAAACATATTTTGTTTCATGTTTTTTCTCTCCTATTCACTTGAGACCATGATGAATTAAGGCGGGGAATGTTAGGAATAAACTTAGGTTAATTCATCATTTACTATGTTGTAATGTTAAAGTAATTAAATTTTATTACTTTAACTTAGTTGTTAGTTAGCTATTATCTAGTTATCACATCCATAGATTAGTGGGGGCTATGTTATTACTAGTTTACTTCTTCCCGGATGTTCTCGAATGTGATTAGTTAGGGGCAATATGCTATTTCTACATATTTTCCATAGTTATTGTATTTGATCCACTTTCCATGGATGTTGTTATAGTTGTTTAATGTCTATAAACATTAAAGCTTATTCATTTGACATGAATAAATGGTTTCCAGAATATTACATTCTTAAGATTCATTGCATCCATGATGATATAAATGGATGGTAGTAGGCAATCATCCTTAGGGTAGGCTTTGTTTATACCTCTGAAATCAATGCATATCCTTATCTTCATGTTCTTTTTAAGGATAGGGATAATATTAGTTAACCATATGGATTATTCTACTAGTTTTATGAACCATACTTGTATAATCTTCATTACTTCCTCTTTGTCCATTAAAGTAACTTTTGGCTTCATAGGCCTTAGATTTTGTTTCATGGGTTTAGCATTGGGTTTTGTAACTAGATAGTGGAATACTACGTTAGGATAAACTCATGTCATTTATTTATAACTAAACATGAAATCTTGAGAATGCTCCTTGATAAATTTAGTGTGTTCTTCTATCTCTTCTACCGATAATGAAGAACCAAGTTGAAAAATCTTGGGCTCTTCCTCTGTTTCAATATTAATATTGATTGTACCATCTATCAAGGAGGAATTTTATTCTTCAAATTCAGGGGGTAGATGGATGTAATTCTATAGATTCTTCCTCAACTATGTAGATCTATAAATCTTGTGATGGGGAAAGATTTTTTTTTTCCCCAAAGTATGAAGAAGGGTGGGGAACAAGAGAGAAAACTTTCTTTTGATGTTCAAGGTGAAGTTCAACGTACACATGTGGAAATCCTAGGATCTGATTTAAAATATATATAGAATTTGTAAAACCCTAATTACAAAGTAATGCAAGATAAATAACTTATAAGTATATATTTTGACACAAGAAAGTAATCTAATAAATTTTAAATCATAGGTGTAAGAAAGAGATTGAAGGACTTAATGATTGTTTGATGTCAAATCCTAGAACTAGTGCTAGACTAGAAAATTGATGAAACATGAAGGGAAGACTATCATAACTGAGCACAGTAAATATTTGAACTATCCTATAATCCTAGAACTAGGGCGCTTGGACTGGTATGCGAGGGCACCTAGGCATCATAAACCTTTCGTGGGATGCCTTTGATTATCACAGGGGCTCGGATCCTAATTTTTCTATTGTGTCACAAGAGTTTTCACTTGGTAGTCATTCGGTTGGTTCCTATATGTCATTAGATGATCAGTGAATGCACCTGTAACCTACAAAGAGATGTTGACCTGTAAAATTCTCAAACTACATAAAATCCCAAAAAGAAAATATGTAATATAGGGATTCGGACTAACCCTAGTCATCCAACTGAGTGAACTTATAATTGAGCATTGCACTACATCTCAGACTCCATGTAGTTCTTATGCATGTGTAATAGAATCATTCCCTAGGAAGCCCTTGTGTAAGTGCATGTGAGAGCAAGTGATAACTAGATGTACCAATAGATGTGTGGATGGAAAAATTAGCTTCCCCTTCTTATGCAGTGTATGCAGAAAATGTAGTCCCTTATCCCTTGAATGGATGCTAGATGGATTTCTTTGATTCTTGTAGATTCCTTTGGATGCAACCTTAGGTGATGATAATAGATGATTAGAGATTGGTCCTTTATTTTGGTCACATAGCTTTGTATTTATATGATTCCTTTGGTTGAATTTCATAATTGACAATTGGAAGGCTGACCCATAAGAAAATAAGATGCCCAAAAGATAAAAGAGATGTAAAAAGAAGTGAGTAAGATAGAAAAAGGTCGGGGGAACCTTTAAAAGGATGAGGGTGCCTAGGCACTGACATCTTGTCTAGATGCTAGTGTCTAGAAGTCCATGAAAGATAATAAAGTGAAGTATGACTAGGAATTATAGATTGTAAAAGACCAAATAGAAAATAAGAAACATAAGCAAAAGGCCAAAGATAGATATCAATTACTAGTTTTTATCTTAGGAATCATATGAATGTAATATGCTTTTAGGACCTAGAAATATACCCAAGTGCATGATTTTGTCTCTACATTTTCCCCCACTTTATGTTGTTTAGTGAATACTCAATAACATAAAATAGATCGAGAGATGCATACCTGATAACCATGTAGATCCATGTGATAGCGATAACATTCCGTTTAGGAGACAAGTGAAAGTGTGAAGTGATAAAAATGAATAATGGTGAGATAAGAAAGAGGAAGTGACCTTAAGGGTGAAGCGTATTGTGTTATAATATGTTGTACCTATTATTTTATCTTGATTTAGGGATACTTCTTGTTTTTATTAAGGAAAAACCTGTAAAAGAAGAGTGAAATAGTAGTAAAATTCATGTATTATGAAAAATCTATAAAAGCATGTAAATGTGTGTAACAAATTATTAAAAATGTGTGATTAACATGAGTGTAAAGGATAGAAAATGTCCTGAAATGGTTTAAAAGAGTGAGTTTTTTGGGCAATCTCATGCCAAGAGAAAGTTTTTTGGGTGATCTCGTGCCAAGAGCAAGTTTTTTGGGTGATCTCACACCAAGAACAAGGTTTTGGGAGATCTCATGCCAAGAGAGATTTTTTTGGGTGATCTCATGCTAAGTGTGAGTTTTTTAGGTGATCTCACAGCCACGAAAGAAGAGTGTTGGGGAGATAGGTCTTAGTGTTACTCTCCTTCTATGATTGCTTCCCAAATTTATACCACTACAGATGGAGTGATCTATGTCCAGTTTCGAGTTTACCATATTATTTTGTATTTATCCATGTATTGAAACAAGGGGAAGAATGCATTCTGACTGCTATTGGAGGATTGTGCTTGTACTCTGAAAGCTGATTTGTGAATTACGAAAATTGCTATATTATGAGAAAGTAGTTGTAACTTTCCCCTTGACATAGGTTCACATAGGGGAGGTTAGGAGTTCCCAGGATCCAGTTTCTATATCTGGGTGCTGGTGTCTGTTCTAAACTAAGGACCCAAGTCAGAATTTGGGCCATTCTATGACTGTAACTGTATTTATTCCTTGATACTTTGTAACCTTTATTGTAGCTCTGAGCTGTGGGGTGACTGATTCACCCAATTTATGCCCCCCTCGTTTGGGGTGCATGTGATGTTTGCTTAGGAGAATGCATCCCAAAAGAGAGGACTTGATGATGATCTAAAATTGTGTCCCTGCAGGGGGAGGGGATGTATAGGGTAGAAACCAAGGCACATGAAAATAAAGTGGCTAGATGCATGTGTTAGTGGAAAAAGTGGAAAGCATGTAATAGAAAATAAGTGTAACAACTAAATGTGCATACAAAAGAGACCATGAAAAATGGGTATGATATATGGGACATCACTCATAATGTCACAAGACAATCAGGTCCGAAGTGACTAAAACCACATATAGTGTGCATACAAGAAAAAGGGCATAGCCCGCAAACAATAGAATACAATGGTAAATAATGAAAAATGGTAACAAGCAAAGTATCAGACAACCATGGTAGTAAATAGTTCCTATAAGAAAAATGTTGGACATGAATCATCCATTAGCATGTTAGAAAGATAAGAAGTATGTCAAGAGATGTATGTATCTATGGAACAAGTAGTGTGCTAGTAAGAAAAGGAAGTAGTATAAAATGAAACAATAGCACATGTGATGCATAAGAGAAGAAAAGTAGATGCCCTAATGAGTCTCATTAGGACTGGTAAGAGGTGCATTTCCAATCATCATTATTACCTATGAAGATCTATAGAGAAGTATGTAATTCATAACTAATAACAAGTGAACGTGCATGTTTATATAGAAAATATAATGACATACTAGATATATCTCTAACATAGTAAGTAAAGTGTAACATGTAACTAGTATAAGTAATCAATAATAAGTGCAACCAACATATGTATGCTTTGAATGAGTGATATGGAATGGTATGCAATGTGAATGTGATAAGAGCAGCATTACCCCTAGCGAATTTGGTTGATTATGAGATGATTTTCACTTATAAAATACCCCTCAAAAATCAAGAATGAATCATAGAAAAAGAGTGCGTCATCGAGAAAGGTTTGAAAATAGATGCCAGAAATATATATCATGAAGCACAGAGCATAAAGTGTAGAAGAGGTGAGGTTCATTTCAGATTAAGACCCTCAGCAATCGAGTATGAACCGTGGAACTAGAGTGTGTTATAGGGTAATATGATGTGTGAAAATAGAATGCTTTGAAATTTGTATCGTGAAGTGCAGAGCGTGAAATGTGTAGCGTGTGAGGTTCATGGGTGTAAGATTTATACCCTCAACATTCAAGTGTGAACATTAGAATAAGACTGTGTCATAGGGTAATAATGATACGAAGTTTATCAAGATGTGTAATGATGCTTAGAAAGATGAAATATGAAGAAAAGAGTGCGAGAGTAGAAATGGTAGATACTAGATGATGGCAAAAGGGGGGGAAAGTGAGCATGATGCCCCCCAAGTGTATGAAGTGTATAAGAATCAAGTAATATCATTTATAAGATTTTCAATGTCATGGTCAAAGCCAAACAGAATTGGATTAGAAACTTGGTGAACAATAGTATGAGGTTGATCATACAAAGAGCCATTGTAGCGCAAATTATACATGCCTATTGCATATTCTTCCTCAATGAAAGGTGGTTGTGGAAAACCATGTGCATACCATCGAGTGAGATTTTGAGCATAGCCAAGAAATGAATCATTACAAATAGAAATGTGGTTGAACGGCATAGGAAATGTGATACTAGTATTATTAGGATCCAAAGTGTTGCCAATGTAATCAAGCCAAGACTGCCCAAGTGTAAGTGGAGAGGAACGACGAGCACGTGCAAGGAATATTGATAAATGAAAGACCTTAAGGCCATAACCAACACTAACAAAGACACATCCATGATAAAGATGAGGAGAATGAGGTTGTGGGTGAAGATCATCAAGTGTGAAACCAAGTGGGGATAAACCATCATGTGTGCAAATGGTTTCAGAGAAAGTGGGATTGAATAGAATATGATGCCAATAAGATTTATATATGAAAAGAGTGGATGTGAAAGGAGGTAATGTTGAGGAAGAGGGAGATGAGGTGGGTGATATGACATCCAATGTATGGACAGACCCCTAAAAAGGTATCATAGCATTAGTTGAAGGAGGGGTTTTTTTGAATTGATATTCACTAGGTCCAAATAACAACAAAAGTATCATTTAAATAGGACTCCTCTATCTCTTAAGGATTAAAGTTAAGATTTTGCAATGTGTCATCATTAAGTTTTATGGCATTAACCTCATCATCAGAATCATCAGTGCTAGCATTTTCATGTTGAATAGCAATATCAAGGATATTATTAGGAATGGATATAGATGTAGAAGCTAGAGGAATATTGATAGGTGGAAATATGGGAGTACACAAGGTGGGTGAAATGATATCAGTAGTATGGGTGGGAATGGATGGTACACTTTGAGAGGTAGAAGAAGATAGAGGAGCACTAGATTGTCTAACATCATAAGTACCAAAATTTTTATATGGAATAGGCTGCGATTGAGGAATGGGCATAATAGTAATATGGTCTATGCGGAAAAACTTGAATGGATCTGCATTAGCAGTAATGGTATGTTCATAGCCATAATGTAAGAATTTAACGCATCGATGAACTATAGAAGGGACAACATGCATTTCATGAATCCATGGTCTACCCAACAAGAGATTAAACTAAGATGATGTATCAATAATGAAGAATATTGTAGGAACAATGCTAGGCCCAACTTGTATAGGTAAATTAATAGTACCAAGACATGTGCGAGTGGTGGAATCATAGCCATGACTGAGAGTGAATTTTTATTAATTAGATTATTAGTAATACCAATTTTCCTGAGAATGGAGTGAACACATAGATTTATTGCAGATCCATTGTCGATGAGTACATGCCAAATACAAATGGTACCAATGGTAACAGTGATAAGCAGAGGTGTAAATGGATTGTCAACAGTAGATGGTGGAATATCCACATCACTAAATGATATAGCATGTGGTAGATTTTTGAGATATTGAATGAGATGTGTGAAGGCCACTGGCAAGTTATTGCTTTCAATTTGAATAGAGCGAAGGGAGGCCTCTAATGTTTGATGAAAATCGGGTGCACTACGCAATAAATCATAAAGATATTTTTTCAATGTATTCTTAAGTTTTTCTATGATGTCATAACCCTTAGAAGTGGTGGTAGGAGTTTTAGAAGTGATGGGTGATGGGATAAAAATGGGTTGAGCTGTAGGAAGACAAATACAATGAGTGATGACTACATTTATAGTTCAATCAGCCCTAGGAGTAATGAAGTGAGGAGGATGTTGAGTACGAACTTGCATAAAATCAGCATCGGTAGTAACCATGTCAGAAACCTTAGCTGGGGTGAAATAAGGATAAGATTATTGATCCATGAATTCAAAAGGAGGAAGATTGCAACACATTCTCAGAAGGTAGGGTTTAAGTAAGTGAGTTCACTAAAGATTTAAAATATATATAAATTTTTTTAAATCCTAATTTTAGATTCATGTATGATAAATAAATTATAGAATACAAATTTGACACAAGTAATAAGCTAGATAAATATGATACCCTGAGTGCAAGAGAGGGGAAGATTGACTTGGCTGATTTTGAGCTTTTCCTAGAACTGATATGGACTAAAATACTGATGAACAAGAAGGGAATATTTTCACAACTGAGCACTATAAATTTTGGAACTATCAGATAATCCTAGAATAGGGCTCTTAGACTGGGGCGAGGGAACCTAGGCACCAGAGAACTCTACTGGGCGCATGTGACTGCGTAGGGGCTCATAACCTAACTTTTTTGGTGTTGTAATATTTTCACTGGTAGTCATTTCTAGTTTCCTGTATGTCACACCTTGATCAAAGAAATAAAATGTAACCTTCAAAGATATGTTAACTTGTAAAACCCTCAAACTACATAAAATCCCAAAAAATAAAATATGCAATATGAGGATTCAGACTAACCCCGGAAGTCACCCGATTGAGTGAACTTACAACTAAGTGTTACACTACATCTCAAAATCCATGTAGTTATTGTATGTGTGTGATAGAATTATGTCCTAGGAATCCCTTGTGTAAGTGCATGTGATAGCGGGTGATAGCTAGATGTACCAATAGATGTGTGGATGGAAAATGAAATTCCCCTTCCTATACAGTGTATACAGAAAATACAGTCCCTTGTTCCTTGAATGGGTGTTAGATGGATGTATTTGATGCTCTTATATGCCTTTGTATGTAATATTAGATGATGATAATAGATGATTAGATCTTGGTCCTTTATTTTGGTCACAGATCTTTGTATCTATATGATTCCCTTGGTTGAATTTTGTAATTGACAACTGAAAGGTCGGCTCATAAGAAAATAAGGTTCCCAAAAGATAAAAGAGACCCAAAATAAATGATTAGGATAGAACATGGTCAAGGGCACCCAAAAGGATGAGGGCACTTGGACATTGGCGTCCTATCTCGGCATTGGTGTCTGAAACCATAAATGATAATAAATTGAAGTACCAACTAGGAAATAGGGTGTAAAAGACCAGAAAGAAGACAAGAAACAAAACAAAGAGGCCAAAGATAATTGTCAATTACTAGTTTTCTCGCTTAGGAATCATATGAATGAAAGTATGATTTTAGGACCTAGAAATATACCCAAATGCATTATTTTGTGTCTATATGATCACCTCATCATTCTCAATGAGATCTAATGTGACTTGTTCATTCTCATTATCTACATATGAAATTATCACATTGTTAAAAATCCTTTGAATTAAGGGTTCAACATGGATAACTACCGTGAATTATGTTTCCCTCAAAACATAAGTAGGGAAGAAATGTGAAGAATAAGATGCCATAGGATCAGAAATGTTGTTTTGTTCTCTTGGAATCACTTCAATAGAGATAAATTTAAAGTAATTACACATTTCACACAACAAATTTGTAGAGTTGGAAATTCTTCACTCTAGTCTTATATACATCCAAGACTTGGTTTGGTATAAGTTAAGAGTCCCCTAGCACTCTAACATTTTTTACTCACATTCTCTTAGCGAGAATGAGACTGATAAGTAAGGACTCATACTCCACTCCATTGTTGGTACATTCAAAATTTAGCTTGAAGGAAAAAGCATGATTTTGCCTTCTAGAGAAGTCAAAATCACCCCATCCCCTACGCCATATCGGCATTTGGCTCTATCATGATGGAGCATCCACTAGTTGACAGGAAATATTGACTTTTCATTATCCTTAGAATATCTTCCTAGAATTTAGATACCTCAACTATACATATCTCTACGAATACATCTACTGGAAGAGAGGCTAGTCCAAGAGCATTTCTAAGAGCTTGAGATTGAAATGGGAGAGTGATTGGAAATTCATTATCCAAGAGCTTTACTATTTTTTTTGTCTTGGTAGCTATAGTTTCTACTATAGCGATCTTACCTTCACTCTTGTTTACTCCTTCAATTTCTTTAGGTTTTTCAACTTCGGTTGTTGCAAATAGTTTTGCAATAGAGATCAGTTATTTTAAAGGATGTGGTTTATTCAGTTAGTTGGCTGGGAGTTGGAATTCAGAATGAACTTCAGGTTTTTTCTTTATATTTTCTAGGTGAATGTCAAAAGGCTTAGGGTCTCCTTAGGCTACGAAAACCTTTTCTAAATGAAGGAATACTACCTCTTGAAATAATGTGGATGGAATGGCCTTCATTTTGTAGATTTTTGGTCTATCAAGGATCATATTGTATTTGGCTTCCCTATCTAAAATATAAGACTTGGTTAAGATAGTCTTAAGCCCAAGGGTAACCGGGAGAACTATAGTTCTAATAGATGTGACTTTCACATGGTCATAACCTCTCAGTGTATTCCTAGTAGAGGAGAAATTGGTTTCTCTGTACCCTAATTTTTTAGAAAGGAGAAAGAAACAATATTCATAGCGGCCCATCATCTATCATCGCCCTCTTCACATAGTTATTGTAAACCCATACTTGCAAGTATAACGTGGTATCACCTCTTCATGCCAATTCAGCATCTGAAGGCATATTTCTTATATCAAACACAAATCTCATATCTCTTTCATTTTATCCTGGAGGATAAACATCAAATTTTATATGGTTGATCTGAGCCTCTGAATGGGATGTGACATGTACTAGATGGCCAATACCCAATGCTTCCGACAATGCAGACCAATGAGCTATCAACATATCCAAAAATGAAATGTGAGAAAAGGTCTTATTAAGATCTCTGATTAAATCATAAGCTTCTACAGGTTTAGGAACTACCGGCAAGTCATTTTACACTAGAGGATAAATGGGGAGAGGGTGCGATGTGTACTCTTAAGTACGATTAGTTACATATACCTTTAGATTTGTCTCTAATTTAACCAAACCTATAATTTTCATTTTATTTATTTGGTCCAAGTTGGGAGCAACTCAAGGATCATTGGATGTAGAAGCTTCATGATCATGAGTCGCCACAGGAATCCATTTGTTAGCATTTTGAGGGTTAGGTTTCTCATTTTTAGGACACTTAGGGAAAGGATCTCTATAGATTCCTATGCTAGCATTTTGGGGAGTGATAGGTCTTGTATGAGTGTTGTGAGAGGTTCCTCCAGATTTCACTAAAAACATGTCAATGAAAAATTATCGTTGGTCTTCCGGGAGTCGTTGAATGAACTTATTGCAATATCTACAAGACCAAGCATCATGACCAATCACTTTATGAAACCCATAGTATAAATTAGGATCATAATCCTTCAACCTCTTATTTTGAACTTTTTCAGGTCGTATCTCCAATTGTTATTTTGGAATTGGTTGTTATAATATAATTTACAACCCCTTAGTCAGGGTTTTGTTAGATCTCAAAATTTCACCCGTCCCAGATCAGGATGAATTGGGTATTTAAGGAAACATGTGACTATCTCCAAGTTGTGGGACTTGCACTTAAGAAAGACCTCTGGAGAAGGTCATCTACCTATGTTTACTGCTAAAAATACTCATAGGAAGGGAAATGCAGCAACCTAACACTACTCTATGATTCCAAGGGACCATGGTGAGAAGGAAATGCATGAAAGGTAAACCTGAGCTAAGGGGAGGTGATAGCACCAAAAAGAGGGGATGAAAACTCTTAGTTGAGGGAAAATAAAGATGAACACACACATTGAGGGCAGGAAAACATGTTATAGTCTAAAACAACACTCGCTCACTTGCTTTCATGGAGCACAAAAAAAAAACCATACAAGAGATATAAGATATGCACAACATATCAACAATGCAAAAAAAGGAAATAAGATGAAATAAAATTTGAACTACGGTAGAAGATAGCCACAAAATACAACTTTTATTACTTCTAAGTGATGTACAATTGATTACAGATATGAGAGAGGCAAGGATCTACATGTAATGGCTCAAATCTTAGGCCTGCAACTCAAAATGCAAAGGAATGATGCTCTAAACAATGCTCTTAGCAAACCAAGAGGGTCCAACCTTTACAAATGAGAATTATTCCACAATATATAGAAGAAGGAGAGGAGAGGAGGGAAAAAGAAAGAGGGAAACTCTTATTTTCAAATCCAACCACCAACAACCCGCAATGAATGCCTACATCACTGTCAAATCTACCTCCCTATGTCAAATAAACTTGTAGAAGAAGGAAGGAGACCAAATGTGATCAAATATGGGTGGTTAAGTTGACTAGATATGTGCATTAATGACCTGAGTTGAATTTCCCTATTTTCTGCCTACCAAATCCCACCAAAATATTAATTTGAAAATTCCAATTTGTCACCCACATCAACAGTTTTCCAAAAATACCAAGCATGCCAAAAATTGAGATTTGTAGTAGAAGTGATGGTGATTTAAAGACCCGATGTACAAGATAAACACACAAGACATGTGTCATGACCTGATCGGCTAAAGGATTTGGCTAGATATTTAATTGTTTTTTCTTTCTCTTCCATGTGTCATGTATTCATTTCTCATAAGGATTTAGTGCACATCTGGCATGTTTTTATAGGTTTTTTGTTGTACACTTTATCTAATAAGTTCCAAGGAGTGACATGTGTCACCCAATGACTAGTGCAAAAAATTTTACAAACTGGTGCATGTGTAAGAGGAGGTGTGAGAGGGAAGTGTATACACCCATAATTTAGCCCTAGCAATTTAAATACTTAAAATTGCGCTAATTATACCCCTTCCCGCAAATTGACGACATATCGTCAATATCACACTTTTTCTCTTCTATTGTCATTAATTAATTACATTACGTTAGTTGATTAACTCTTCTATCCAACAAATGATTCCGATTTATGATCATCCATTGATCAGTTCCCATTTTTATCTAGATTAATTTATTATTCTTAATTAATTAAACTTACCCTTCTACTAGATCAATAAATCATCATTTATTTGATTAAACCCCTTTCACCCCACAAATCATGCTAATTTTCTTCTTAAAATATTCTGTAAGCTTGCACACATATTATTTAATCACTTTGATTAATTAATAAACCCCCTCAACTCCCATGATTCACTAGAGGACAAATTAAACTATGTTAAAGTAAACTCAACCCCTCCTAAACCATAATTATCCATAACTACTCAGCTTTGCTATTATCCCACATACAATAGGATGTAACACTCATTCAATCCAAAGGGTTATATAAATAACCCTCCTCCTACCTTTCTACTTACACCTTACATACATACAACTTAACTATAGGAATTCCATCTTAGAGCATCTTTCATTTGAGCTAGTAGCCTCATTCTTGCATTTCATCCATCTAATCTTTTGGGTCATATGGAGATAATCCAAATGGTCTTGTAGCTATATTTTTATGAGCCTTCATTCCCAAACCCTTGAAGATCAAATAATCAACTTTTATTTCCATCCATATATCTAGGTTCATTCATTTGTTTTGGTAATCTAAAGAGTAGAGATTCAAGTGCTTAACATGTTAGTTTGATTTCTATTTCCAATTCTAATGCATAGTGTTGGTAATTAGTCTCTTTAAGCTCTTAGCATGATGATCTTTGTGTAGTTAACTTAGTTTTTGAAATATTAATGTGTTAGTTTCAGTTCTCTTAGCTTAGTTAACTAATGCATTGATACATTTTACACGCTCGGTGGGGCTTTGATCCATTATCCCTTTGATCTTAATGAATTTTTCTAGTTTTCTCATGTTCTTAACCCATATCATGCAAATATGAAATAAATTGAGATTATTAGTTTGTTTCATCATCTTTATATGCATTATATCTCACTTATGTGATTTATTATGATGGGTTACTCTTTGATTTGAGCTAATTTGAGAAAAAAATTAGCTTTTTGAAGTTTCCTACGTCATTTCCCGTGTTCCTTGACATCATCTCTAGGTACAGGCATACACATAGAAAAAAATTTGTAATGGGCGCATACACGTCAAAACCTAAGCATACACATAAAAATGCTAGTGTACATGGCATAAGTCGAGCGTATACATTCTGTTGTTAATTGTACCCTATCATCTTTTTAGTCAGGCTAGCGTATGCGTTTAAATTCTCACGTATGCATCATTCTACCAACGTACTTGATATTCGGTCCTCTGTGTTTTTTTGGATTTCTATCTGCTAGTGTATGAATCTAAACCCATGCATAGGTGGTCATACTTGAGTGTACACATCTAGTAATGCTTCTTCTTTGACCCTGTTTGACTCTACGAGCATATGGCTTGAATTTTAGGCGTACATATCTCTCTGGCCGCGTACCCATTTAGCCCACTATCTATTTTCATAAAGGCATGTACACATGATAAAATGTGCATACACACCCAAAGTTGAGCATAGGCATCACCGTACAGAGTTGGGATTTTCTTTAAAATTTGTAAAAGCATGTTTTATCGATATACTAACTCCTTGTAGGTTTAAATTGAAGATTAACTTCTGTTTTGTAGGGAATATTTGCATATTTTTTTTATAAATTTGTTTATTTAATGGTTAATGAATGTTTCTTGCTTAGTTAGGAGATTAGAGTTGTGTATGCTCTTCACTCGCACCTTTTAGGTGATCTTGGGAATCAAAAATGATTTCTATATTTTTTATTGCTTTGTAAAATAATCGTTGTTAAAGGAAAGAATGTAAAAATTTGGTTAAGTTGAATAAATTTTGTGTTCAAATTGAGAATCAGAAATCGGATTTTATCCTCTTTTGTTTGTGGAAAACTATTAAATCCGTCATGCAGAACCTAAACACTTGTCAAAGAAAGGTGGTTTGAAACATAAAAAGACTAATATAGTGCCAAAAGGTGTACACGTAAGCCACATTAAGTATAAAATATAAAAAAAAACACCACAATCAAAATATTGTATTTGCAAGTTTGGATAAGGGTACACCCCGTCCGCTTAACTAGGACATAACCCCTTTCGCATAATCCTTAAGCTACAACAATGGGGTTGTTCCTAGGAACCCCAAAGTAGTCCATGCAAGAGGGAACCTTGTGGATGAAACGGGAAGTGGTCCGCACACCTACTTGACTAGTATACACGTGAGATTTAGCATCAAAATTATCTATATCGTGACCTCAGTGAGAACACACATTGAACGCATTTATTGCTCACTATGTTTGAAGGGGGTAAATAAATCTGGGATAATTCTTGGAAAACCTTGGAAAATCGAGCTCACATTAGATAACTTGTGACACCTAGTTGAGTGAACCACCTGGTAAGCTATCTTTTCCAAGAGCCAATTTGACCGTATTAAAGCTAATTTGAGTTGAGAGCCATCGCAAAGGGAGAAATTTATCAAATTCGAAATGTTGTTTTTAGAACAAGGGGAGACTCCATCAAAGTTCAAAAGGCACTTCATTCATCATGAAGATTGTGAAACATTACTTTTTTTTAATTTTTCACTCGCCCTAAGGCGAGGCGAAACTCTACCGAAGTGAGGCCAAACTCTCTTCAACCCTAATTGATCTACTTCCTTCACTTTCATTTGACACTTTTTTGATCAATAGAAGAGTGACTACCCATGTGTTTCTAATTGGTTGTATTCACCACTTTTGTGTATGTTTATGCTCATCCATGTTTGTGGCTGAGTTGTTAAATGTATAAAGTGTGTGAACACGTTTTCATATCATTAGAAGCCTTTTTGATCTTGGTATCCAAGTCGAGATCTTCATCGTAGTTAAGCTTGTTTCTTCACTGAACTCTCCTTTGAATGGTTACGTTGTTTGTATCGTATCGCCATAATTTTGATACTTACATCTTGTTTCTTGCGAACTTGGCCTAAGTGTCTAGATTGTAATGTTACGCTATGCACACCATAAAAATTCCTTGGTATACTTTAGCATTAGTTTACTTTCAAACATTACCTCAATTTCAAAAGGTATTGTTGTTACCTTTGTGCACATCATATCAATATTATTTTGATATTAATACTTTAATTTTCCATAAAGTTTGGTTAACATATCTTAGTGGTATTATTGCATTGTTCATACTCGCAACTTCCACTTTTTAGGATATAGGTCTTGATTGGATTCAATCTCGCTTTTAGTATACTTTTTTTGTTAGTCATATCAACCTCTTGTTATTACTTACGCCTTGTTTATTTCCTTAAACTTGACATAAGTGGTGACATTTTTTTGATCATCTTAAACATCAACTACCACTTGGAAACAAACATAGGAAGTACCTCATTTTCATTGATTGGTTTTGAACAAACATTGTGTGATTGTGTTTTGTTTGTCATTTTTGACTTATTAATTTAGGAAAATCACTTTAAACTATTGACATTCATAAATTTTCAATTAGGTTTGACCAATACCTTTTTTGAAAAAATTCAAAACACCTTAGTGAAATTCTTATTCATCATGGCCCCAAAAGCAAGACTGGGAGCTAAAAGACAAGCAATCAAAAAACAAGCATGGTAAACATCAAACAAACAAGGGTCAAACACCTTTATTGGTCATGATTTATGGCCCATATTTTCCATAGAAAAATAAATGTAAGAAATGGTAGATCATGATGGTGATGAGGTAGGATCACCATGCATGGAGTTTGACTTTGACCCCACCCCATTAGATGAATTCCTTTTCATAAACAAAGATAGGGTACTTGTGAAAGTGGTGGAATTAGGTGCTAGAATGCCAACAGAACATAAAAATATTCCACCCACAAACAAGGAATGAGGAGGAGCCACTTCTCATCAACATGGATGGCATTTTAGCACATCGACATGCTTCCACGTCTAATGTAGGAAAAGAAAACACAAGGGGTTGTAAAATTCCATTTATCAAAATACCACGTAGAGTAAGAATAGAACATGAAAACGTGGAACAACCCCCATTCAATGAAGATGAAGAAGAAAAACATGAGGAAGAAGTCACTATACCACAACAAATTCAGAACCTTAGTCGAAAACTAGCTTTACTAACATCTCATGTACAAAAGGAAACAAACAAAAATGTACATTGGGAGAAACCTAAGGTTAAAAATAGTGAACTTCACATAGAAAACCAAGAAGGTGAAACATCGAAAAATAGTCATGTGTATATGTCACCTTCCCCCATGAAATAAACATTATTTCACAAGAACTACAATCAATAAAAGCAACCCTCACAAGCCTTCAAGAAAGCAATGGGGGACATAGCAAAAGGTATCAATATGAAGAGTTATGCCCTCATCCATTTGATAAGACTATGTTGCTTCAACCCTTTCCTAAGAAATTTGATATGCCAAAATTTGATAAGTATAGAGGGAATCATCTGAAATATTTTTACATGGTATGCCAAGAAGTGGCATACAATGACAATTACCTCATATGAACTCTTTCCAAAAAGTCTAGGAGGACAAGCCTTGGAATGGTTTACTCGCTTACCTCGTGGGTCTATCTTCACATGGCCTGAACTAGCAGAGAGATTCATGCGACATTTCTCATACAATATGGAAAGTGACATAACCATGGCAAACTTATGTAACACTAGACAACGTCCAAATGAAACCTTTGCAAGTTTCCTACAAAGATGGTGGGGGCTAGCTAGCCGCTTCCCTTGCTCATTTCCTGAAAAACAACTTGTTAGCATCTTTGTACCAAATCTAAACCTGGACATCACTTTTCATTTACAAATTCATTGTGTTTAGAGCTTTGAAGAGGTCATCGAGAAGGGCATACAAATAGAAAAGGCCCTCATTGCAAAAGGGACAATCAAATCATATTCCAAAGATAATCAACCTACCAAACCTACAGACAAGCCAAAGATCGTTAACAAAAACAAGAATGTGGTAGGAGATGGAATCACAGATTCCAAATGTATACAAATATGTCCGAGTTAGTCAACCTTTTAAACTGGCCAAAGGACCAATCCAACCACCAGTCAAACCCAGAATGTTCACTCCTCTTACGGACTCTTTGTCCACAATATTGAAACAATTAGATGCAGTCCACATGGTGACATATCCTACAACGCAACCCTTTGACGACAATGCTCCTAAACCTTCATGGTACAAAGAGCACGAATATTGTGACTTCCATCGTGTCAAGGGACATAAGACAGATAAATGCCTAAGACTTTTCCAATATATCTAAGATCTTATTAATAGTGGGGACATAGAAGGAGATTCACAGGAATCGGATCAAACAGCCAATCAAAAAATGGGAATATTCAAGGAACCATTCCCGAAGCATGGTAAACCAAGTGAGAAAAATTTGGATCAGGGAGATTCATCCCAAAGCTACAAAGCCACAAACTATCTGTATACCAAAAGTGATAACAATCATTATGACTCACTCATTGGATGTGTTTGCTCTTTTGATGAGCATGTGAATACCATTAGGATCAAGGGAAAATATTTCATTGTGGTAACAAGGCACACTCATCTCACGATCTCAAAACCTCCTCTGTCTACCCCTCAAGATGGTCAGTACAATATCCTAGAGCAACTTGAGAAGACGTCTACTAAGATTTCAATCTTAGATCTTCTCAAGATATCAAACATACATAAAGACATCCTATACAAAACCCTCCAGGGGTCAGGAGTGTCAACAGAAGTAGATCCTTCACACCTACAAGCTGTGGTGGCAAACATTGCACCTAGCGAACACATTTCTTTTAACCACAAGGAAATCCCTAATGAAGATCATACACATAACCTTCCTCTTTATATAGAAGTATTTGTTACTCGTCGAAAGATAAAGAGGGTGCTTGTGGACAATGGGTGGGGATTGAACATATGCACATTGAAACTAATCAAACAGTTGGGACACAGATAAAGATCTAGAGTCCCACATTATCACCATAACCACATACGACAACACAAAGTGGGAGTCAGCTAGAACAATAACATTGCTGATGGAAGTAGGGCCTACTTGTCACAACACGAAGTTTCATGTCTTAGATTTGGAACTTCCATACAATATGCTTCTTGGCCGCCCATGGATCCATCCATGTAGGCCATACAATCAATGTTTCATCAGTGTATTAAATTGAAACATGAGGGACACATTGTTACCAATCAAGGTGATCCAAAACCCTTCGCTCACTGTAGAGCTCTTAATAGCTTTGTGCATCGGGGTACATATACATGTCCCTCTATTGATATTGTTGTTCCCATCCATTCAAAAGCTCTTAAATCATGGGTAGATTCAGACTCCCTAAGTTCTTGTTATCGTAAGGCTTCTATGTCTACTTCTCCCTTTGATTCATGAGAAATGAAATTTCTTGAGTATGGTTGTGGAGAATACAATGTTCAATAGGATCTCTTAGTTTTAGATCTATCTTTGTCACCAAAAATAAGAGGCAAACCCAACTATCGTTTCAAACAACCTAGAGATGAATGGACTATTGTGATATTCTTACCTAGGGGACTACTTACAGAAGAAAAATCATTGGACCCACCTACGACTTAGGTCCCTGAAGACACTAAGCCTACCTGCTATGAAATTCCAGAATACACAAAGTCTAGTAGAATGATGTATTCCATGGGCTACAAAGGCCTTAGATGTGGAAATTTTGAACAAGGAGCAAGGGAACCAGTCCCACTTCCACATTTCAAAACTGAAAGATATGGTATAGGTATTCGGCCATATGGGTCACACCCCATGGATCAAGATGTTACCTCCTCTAAATGTGAGGATAGATCTGTTTATTCGGATAGCGACACAAATTCCCATTCTAGCCAATACGAGGATCTTACCTCCATGAACCTTTTCATGGATATCGTTTTCCTTACCATAACCCCCATCGATCCTAAAATTGACCTTGTATACCCTACCCTTGTCGATTGGGACCAACAACGTAATGTTCCATTGGACCTCTTTGAGAATGACAAGGCTATTGTAGAATTTATGGGCATACGTGATATCATTCCTATTGGAGATCATAAGAAAGGTTTCTTCATTGACCTAGATACCTATGCATACTTTGGTGAGGAATCAGAGCTTCGTGGTTAGAAAAATTTAAGAAAAAGTGAGGGAAAAAGTTCCAAAGAAAAGCCTCATAAAAAATGTAAGTCCAAGTTACATAGTGAAAACCTCTTTGAGGCACTGGCTGACTAAAAATTAAAAAAATCAATGGACAAAATAAGTGACCATGCTGAGGGTGAAAAATCTTGTCAAGACACACTTAAAAGAAGATCTCAACCTTCCTCCTGATCCTATGTGTATGGAGGATATGTCAAAAATGTTGCTAGAAGAAACTATTGATGTAAATATTGGAACAGAAGAACAACCAAAGATAGTCAAGTTGGGAGCTTCACTTTCAGCACAAGAGAAAAATATGTTCACCTTGTTTCTTAGAGAATTTTTGGATGTATTTGCATGGTCTTATAAATATATGCCAGGATTAGATCCAACTTTGGTGGTGCACAACTTAGTTGTGCATGCAGACGTAAATCCTATTAAACAGAAGCTAAGGAAAATGCTCCATGGGTGGCCCTTCTAGTTAAAGAGGAGTTAGAGAGACTTTTAGCAGCAGGATTCATCAGACCCATTGACTACTCTGAGTGGATATCAAACACAGTCTCAGTACAGAAGAATCATGTTGGAATCAGAATTTGCACAGACTATCGATACATAAAATGGGCATGTCCAAAAGATGATTTTCCCTTTCCTAACATCGACATGATTGTCGATTCAACTACAGGATATGAAATGCTATCTCTTATGGATGGATTTTCAAGCTACAACCAAATCAAGATAGTATAGAAAGATCAACATAAGATGGCCTTTACAACCCCTTCGGGAACATTCTGTTATCAAGTAATTCCCTTTAGCCTAAAAAATGTCAGCGTAACTTATCAAAGGGAAATGATCGTAATATTCCATGATATGCTTTATGACATCATGGAGGACTATGTGGATGATATCTTAGGAAAATAAAAGACAAGAGAAGACCGCCTGAAGTATTGAGGTGCATCTTTAAGTGGCTCCGAGAATATAAGGTCAAACTAAATCCAAATAAGTGTGTCTTCAAGGAATTGTCAGGAAAAATATTAGGATTTATTGTATCAAGAAGAGGGATTGAAGTAGACAAATCCAAAGTAACTACTGTTACCAAAATTCATCCTCCCAAGAACATCAAACAACTATGTAGTTTGCAAGGGAAAATACAAGCCATCTGTCGCTTTATCTTGCAGCTTGCTGAAAAATGTCATTCTTTCACCCATCTTCTTAAGAAAGATGTTGAATTCATTTGGGGACCAGAGTAGAAGCAAGCCTTTTCCTTACTCAAACAATACTTAGAAAATCCTCCAATCCTCATGCCTCCAACCCCAGGTAAACTACTTTTGTTATGCATATCTACAACTCAGTTTGCTATTGGCACTTTGCTTGCTCAGTATGACCTAAGCCAAAAGGAAAAAGTAGTTTACTATCTCATTCATTCCCTAATTTCATATGAGTGAAACTATCCCCAAATTAAAAAATCTTATTTGGCTATATTTTTTACCTTCCAAAAACTTCACCATTACCTGTTGAATAACAAAACCAAGCTTATATCCAAGTTTGACCCACTCAAATACCTATTGTCAAAACCCTCTCTCAATTGTACGATGGCTAATTAGATCATCCTACTCAGTGAATTTGACATTGAGTATGTACATCAAAAGTCAGTTAAAGGAAAGGTGTTCACTGATCAATTAGCAGAAGCACCCTTACCTAGAACAGAGCCTATGAGTTTGGATCTACTCGATGCATCATTGATGTACATTGAAGAATTTGTATGTGGTAAGTACATTTTGATGGATTGTTTACTTTTCATAGTTCGGGGGCATGTGTAGTACTAATCACTCCTTTAGGATACCCCATACCGCAAGCTTTTCGTCTTGTCTTTCCTTGCAAAAATAACATTGGATAATATGATGCACTCATTATTGGAATGAAGTTGGCTATAAAGTGGAATATCCACCACCTTAAGTTCATTAGAAACTCGCAACTGATTATCAAGCAAGTCAAAGATGAGTACAAGGTCAAGGATGACAAACTCATCCCATATATAAAGTTAGTGGAAACTCTGAAAGAATATTTTGTGTGCATCAGCTTTGAACAAATTCTAAGGGCACAAAATCGATCTGTAGATGCAATGGCAACAGTGGCTTCTATGCTACATATTCTGCTAGAAAAAAATGATAGGCCATTTTTTGTCAAAAATCTACATCATCCTGCATACGACATGTCGGATTATTACCTGGCATGTGAATTTTTTGGTCCCCACTCCCAATGGTATGCCCATATTTTAAGCTACCTCCAAAGCGGTAACTTTCCTCACAACATTAGTCATTCTGAAAAAAAAAATCCTTATCTACCAAATAGCCTATTACACCCTCCGAAGAGGCACACTTTGTCATCCTGGCTATGATGGGAATGTGTTTCATTGTTTAGATGTAACAGAGTCATTACAAGTGATCAAGGAGGTACACGAAGGAGTGTGTGGAGACCATACAAATGGAATATTATTAGCCAAGAAATTTTTAAGAGTGGGCTATTACTGGCCTACTATGGAAATGGATTACCGCAACTATGTAAGGAATTGTCTCTTATGTCAAAAGTGTTGGAATTTCATTCATGCACCATTGCAACCTTTACAGCCAATCACAACACCATGGACATTCTCTAAATGGGGATTAGACGTAATGTGGAATCTCGCCCCTACATCATCTGATTTTCATACCCACATCATCATAGCCATATAATACTTCACCAAGTGGGTGGAGGCCATTCCATTGACATATGTTATAGGTTCTCAGATATCAAATTTCATCATGAATCACCTTATTTGCTGGTATGGCATTCCGACTGCCATTGTTACTAATAATGGAAAATATTTCAAGAACAAGATGGTAAAATATCTCTGTCATCACTTTCAGATAATACTAAAGTGGTCCACGCCATATTACCCTCAAGGTAATGGGTAGGTAAAAGCCACTAATAAAACACTTGTTTGAATCATGGAGAAGATGGTGAGTAAAATAGGTTGTAATTGGCATTTACAAATTCACCCAGCCCTCTGGGCTTATAGGACCTCCATTCGTACCCCTATTGGTGTGACACCCTATACCCTAGTATTTGGAACTGAATCTGTCATCCCATTGGAAATTGAGCTTCCTTCCCTAAGAATATCTCTTAGGGATTATCTAGATAAATATGAGGATTAGAGAGTGGCTAGATTGGTATAATTAGAACTCCTAGATAAAAGGCGCATCTGCCCACTAAACCATCTCAAGGTGTATCAAAACAAATTATCATAGAACTAAAACAAAAGGATCATACCTCATCATTTTGAGGTTGGAGATTTGGTAATGAAAGAGAACCAGTTCAGCACAAGGGCAGAAAGAGAGAAGAAAGTAAAGTTTGAACCTCATTGGTTAGGACCTTATGTCATTGTGGCCAAATATGGGTTAGGAGCATACAAGCTTTCCCATCCTAATGGAGATGAGCTCTGTGAACCCATGAATTCCATGCATCTCAAGAAGTTCTATGCTTGAACATGGCACAAAATCATTAAACAACAAAAAAAGTAGAAAATTATTATTAAAAAATTAAAAAAGGAGAAAAAGAAAAAGAGAAAATAGGTCATCCAAATATGAAAACCACGCAATTGTGGTAATTTGGATAGGTCCCTTAGTAAAAACCGGTTTCCAGCGCCTTGGGAGGTTTCATTTTTCACAAGCATCTTGCATCTAGGGGGTACTTTCACTTAACCCAGGGCTACTTCCACACCTACATCCGAGATTCTTTGCAAACCTATCATGTCAAACCTTGATCTGATGGTTTCTCCTCTTGTAAATCGGTGAATGGATTGGTTTTGTATATTCCCCATCTAATGCTAGGGGCACCTTCACACATTCACCTTCTTTTATATAACACATGGCATCTGCCCTTGTCTATTCCCCTCTAGTGTTGGGGGCATCCATGTTTCTCGGTTTCTTATACATAGTTTTGGAAAACCTTTGAAAATCACAAAAACATTCAAATATGTTGAAAATCACAAAAACATTCAAATGTGTCTAAAACCACTAAAAAAATTTGCATAAAGATTGAAAAAAGCCAAAACAATAGAAAAGAAGAAAATACAAAAACAATAGAAAATTGTATCACAACACTCTCAAAAACAACACAAAACACATTGAAAATAGTATAAAAAAACATAGTTTTAGTTTACTTGCTTTGTTTCTTTGTTAGGTTTGTTTCTTTGCTTGTTTGGTTGTGAGCACTTTGCTTGTATAGTTTTCTACTTACTTGTACATTTGTATAGTGTTGCTTAACATACCACTTTAGATTGATATTTTCTTGCCTCGATTAGATTCATTCTGGTGTGTATATATCGAGTATGTTCATGCATGCTTGTAAATAGTTGTACATAATTGCTTTGTTTAGATTGTTTTAATGTGTATATTTGGTAGATTTGTTAACATTTGTTGTGCTTATTTGTTTCTTATACATTATTTTGTTATTACATCATCATATCTCCATCTATATCATCACATCTAACATCATCTATACATCATAATAAATAGAAATGCTAAATTCTACATCATACATGTATGCTAAAGCTAGTCATCACATATTGTATCATCAAATGGGGCAAGAGGGGTTGCAAATATAAAAATCTATCTGTCCTACACAAGTATCATCATATCATCCTTCATACTAATCTAGAAAAATCACATGTACAATGTAATTGACATCATCTACGGATCTATAATAAAAATCAAACACATTTGATACATCATCAATATCCATCATGATACATACATAAGAGGTATAATCAAACAACATCATGATAAATCATCATCCATAACCATAATAGTCATCATGAATAATATAAATGTCCATGTACATGTATATAATGTCTATCTCGAGAAAATATACGTCATCGATACAAAATCTACCATCCAGGGCATCAATCAAAAAGGAGCCTTTATAAGAGGCATATAATCCAAAATAATGTGTATATCAATCAAAATGAACCTTCGTAAGAGGTGTAAATCCAAAATGTATACATCATTACATCTATGTAAAAAGATTCAAATCTGACTTGATCCCTCATGAGGACTGGGAAGCCTATGATCTCGAGGAGGGGGCATCTCCTATGTGCTCAGATCTCCTGTTAATTGCCTTGTCCAGGAATCTTGTGGTTGTTCCACGGATCTTGTTGATGTCTCAAGCCTTGGTGACATTCCCTTCGACTACTCGCTAAAACTGGGAATCCTCTAACCCTCTAGAACAACCTCATGCTAAAGGGCCTTATAGTAGGAGGCCTTGTCATTGGCCATAGGCAAGTTCATAAATACGCATGGTACCACTGCAGCCCTATCTGTCCACCGAAATGAAGTACCTTGGCTCGTACCCTTTTCATCTTAGTCTAGCATGTTGATCTCTTAGCTACCAATCAATCCCTCTCCAATGTGACCCAATCTCTCTCTGAGGTAACAACTTGTGTCTATTCCTGAGAATGTTGTAAGAAACCCATAATTTGTGCACTTTGCAAAGCCAACAGCCGAATCTACTAGAACCAGGTGGCCTGATCTCCACCACCTCCTTGGTTGTCCTATGTTATGGCTCGATCTCACTCCATAGTGAGACCTTGTATATGATCCCAAGCCTAGTCTCTCTCGATTTCCACCTAAAGTTGGATGGCTATAACATGATGTAATTATTGTTGTAATGCAGCTATATTTCCCTGATCTCCATCCCCTCCACCTCTTGGTAGACTATGTGGTGGGCTAGACATAGGCCCCTACTGTAAATTTGGCCATGAAGGAGGACCATGTGGTGCTTTGTGTGTTGCCACCTACTTTAAAGGAAAATAGATTCCAACTGGTATGCCCACTCAGGGCATTTGTACCTGTCTGATGATGGGTACTTGTCTTTGTCTCTGTCAGGGTAAAGGTGGAGGAAATTTTCCACCACCACCATCAAGCTCATCATCATCATCCTCATCCTCATCATCATCAACCTCCTGTAAAGGCTCATGCTCATCATCAGAAGGTCCCTTAACTTTGGCATCCCATAAAGCTTGTGGAATAGTAAGATGGCATGGTAGAATTGTCAGATACCAAGCTTCATACTCAGCCATGATCCCAAGATCTCTAACCTGTATCATGGGTGCCCATACCACTGACACCATCCCATCAAATCTACCTCGATCCTGATCAGGCTAAATATTCAAGCCCATGTCAAATCTCTTGGTTTTCCTATGAGTGTACCACATATCAGGATCAGGTACATCCTATGCTATACCAAACTATCTCTGTCCACCCTATAGAACAACATAATGTAGCCCTGATTACTAATCAAGAAATGCTCAACCATGGTTATGCCGATCTCAAGAGCATCCTCTACCCACTGGTAATGGCGGTAGGGCCGCCATATTATGTTGTGTTGTTACATATCATCAAAAAAATTGTGATAGTAGTATGTATCACCCTGGTGCCCACAAAGATCATCACCAATAGAGGCCCATCTCATGACTAATGGATCCTCTGGATCCTGCACTCAAAGAGTACCTACGAGGAAACCAACAAAAATATGATCTCATGCCTAAATCTGTAGTAATGTTGCAAGACCCACAGTCTTCTAACCATGATAAGTAATAAAGTGTAAATCCCAATACAAATGTACCAGAATGCACTGGCCCCAGCAATAGCACTCACCATGGAATATCCCATGTATCATGCCAATCAAACCAAGGGGAAATGTGGCTCTTATCTTATCAATGAGAAAAAAGCCACTGACAAGAGCCATCATATAAACTACCATGCAGTGAAAACTGGGATTGGCTATGCAATGGTTCAAATGAATTGTCATCCCTCGACGAGGTATATCAAAGTGACCAAACACCTCAATAAATCTATCCACAATATCCTCCTCTCTATTGATGTACTCAATGAGCTGCCCATGTATCGGTACATGAAGAATACACTAAACATCCTCGAGAGTCATAGTCATCTCCCCTATCGGGAGTCGAAAGCACTGGCTCTCGCTGTGCCACCACTCCACCAAAGTTGTCAAGAGGCCATGATCTAAGGAAATAGAAGGCATCCTAACCACATGAGCTAACCCAGTCACCTTCAAGATAATGTCCATCATCTTCTTATGTCATTTCTAGAAGGCCGCTTCTATGTCTACAAGCCAAGCATGACTCTCTCTCTCGTCTATAAGGCTCTGTCAAAATAACACAACATGTGTCAAAACTAAAATTTCTTCTATTTTATTCTAAATAAGTCCTCAATCAACTAATTTCATCATTTTCCTCAAAAAAATCCTACATTTTTCTTCTAGACGGTACAACATCTCTCTTCTTCAGTGCTTACGCGCACTTTTGGGCATGTACGCGCCTATTTTCTTGTGTACACACCCGGGTGGCGTACATATTCTCATTATTTTATGTTATATTCTCTAAATAGCATGTACATGGACTTTTTTCCATATACATGTGTGTTTGATTGTATACGCTAAGGCAGATGCATATTTTGGTATAGGCCTATGTACGTTAGGGTTTTGAAGCATACGCGTGCGTGTACACATGTGTGATGTGTACGTGGGGGCGTACACATGATTTGGACATGTACGCATGTGCATACACATTTTTTACATGTGTACGCGCCCCTATGACTGCCTACTCACCCCTAGGTGTGTGTACATGTTTTTGATGCCTAAATGTAACCCTAATTAATGCTATTAAATGTGACATTTAACAAGAAGATTTTAGGCACTCACAAACGATGGGTTGGACTCCTCTCGGCAGTACTCTTGGATGATGTCATCTCTACTCCATCATCTTTGAACACGTGCCATCTCACTCACTCGTCCCTCACTCTTGAATCACTAGCAGTAAATACTTGGTAGCACTCTGTAATAAGTGAACTCGTCGCGATGGTGTACCCCACCCTGGGAGGGGTATATCTAGCCATTTTAACCTACCACGATGCCCTAGGGGCATATTTTAACCACCGTGGTCATTCTAACACTTTCTCTCTCCGTCATGATGATTATTTTTATTAATTAATCATTTTTAACTATTTTCTGCTACGTTGGGATATATTTTTTCCACCTGGTGTCTGCTTCTTCTCCCTGGGCCAATTTTCTTTCTTTTAGGCAACCTCTTGTTCTCTACTTTCTTCCGTAAAAATTTGAAAACCCCTCAAAATTACAAAATCAAAACAAATCAAAAATATATATATATTCATAAAATCTTCAAAAATCCTAAAAAATTATTAATAAATAAATAAAAATTGTAAAAATTGGTAAACAACTCCAAGTAGTTGAAACTTGTGTCTTTTGCATGGTATTTATTCCATATCTTGTTGGTATTTTCACGTGTTCCTAAATCAAATGACTCGTGGATCATCAGATTTACAACCATTTACAAAGCTAGCATGCTTGCTTCGTCGATACTCTAGGGCACATCGAGTTGCCTAATGTTATTTCGTTGCGCACAAAGCTTTATCATCGGACTATACATCCTTCATCCTTTTCCCTCACATGTATCCTTTCCAAGGGCATCATTTTTAACCCTTGTCATCATTCATGAACATTTGGGGATCTTCAGCTTGATAACAAAACATTTGTGTAATAGTCTTGACCATTGTTGGTTTGAGTATGTGTGTTTGTACTTGTTTCCCTATTAAATGAGCTTGTTTCCTTCTCGTATTGGATTGTTTTCAGTATGTTGCATTAAGTTGGTGTTTTTATCAATGGGAAATTGTTCGTAGTATGGATTTTCATGTCATTTTAATTTTTTCACATGCTTATATTTTTAATAAGGATCGATGATGTAGATCCTTGGAAATATGATGACACATAAGTTGTTTTTAACACAATGGATGTAAACTCATTCCTTTCTCGCCATATTCATTTTCCTCTATATCATTTCCCTATCAACACTATTCTTTTGATCCACATAGGGAATCCTACCCCTACCCATTCTTCTATACTTTTTCGATCGTCAATTTCCTTTTTTCATCACCCCATTGACACTCGAGGGGGCATCTCTCACTTCTACTAATTTTCTTCTATCCCTTCAAAATTTTACATGTCTACTATCTTTAAATTGGCGTCACTTACACTGCCCTAAAGAGGGGAAAATGTAGACACCTATAATTTATCCCTAGTAATTTAAATACTTAAAATTGTGCTAATTATACCCCTTCCTGCAAATTGATGACATATCATCAATATCGCACATTTTCTCTTTTATCGTCATTAATTAATTACATTATGTTAGTAATTAACTCTTCTATCCAACAAACGACACTAATTTATGACCTTCCATTGATCAACTCTCCTTTCTATCTAGATTAATTTATTATTCTTAATTAATTAAGCTTCCCCTTCTACTAGATCAATAAATCATCGTCTATTTGATTAAACACCTTTCACCCCACAAATCATGCTAATTTTCTTCTAAAAGCTTTTATAATCTTTCACACCTATTAATTAATCACTTTGATTAATTAATAAACCCCCTCAACTCCCATGAGTCACTATAGGACAAATTAAACTCCCCTAAAGTAAACTCAACCCCTCCTAAACCATATGTATCCATAATGAACCTAGCTTTGCTATTATCCCACATACAATAAGATGTAACACTCCTTCAATCCATAGGGTTATATAAATATCCCTCCTCCTACCTTTCTACTTACACCTTACATGCATATAGCTAAACTATAGGCATTTCATCTTAGACCATCTTTCATTTGAGCTAGTAGCCTCATTCTTGCATTTCATCCATCCAAGATTTTGGGTCATATGGAGATAATAAAAATGTTCTTGTAGCCATATTTTTATGAGCCTTCATTCCCAAACCCTTGAATATCAAACAGTCAGCTTTTATTGTCATGTATCTATCTAGGTTCATTCATTTTTTTTGATAATCTAAAGAGTAGAGATTCAAGTGCTTAACATGTTAGTTTGATTTCCATTTCAAGTTACAATGCATAGTGTTGGTAGTTAGTCTCTTTAAGCTCTTAGCATAATGATCCTTGTGTAATTCACTTAGTTTTGGAACTATTAGGTTGTTAGTTTTAACTCTTATCTTAGTTAACTAATGCATTAATACAGAAAGAATGAAGAAGGTTTGCGAGTGTGTGCGAGAGAGTGTACAAGGAGTGGGAATAAAATGTGCATATTTGCAAAGGTATGTAAATGTGTAAGGTAAAGGAGCACGCAAGACAAGGATGTGTGGAATCAAGTGTGCAGAGAAAGTACTCAAAAAAATATATGAAAGGAGAATGAGTGCGCGTAAAGGGATGCAAAGATCTTATGAAGGGAGGTGTGCATAAAATAGAACATGTTAGGTACTTAGTGAAATGTAATGCAAGTCAGAAATTGCATACAAGATGGATGCGTAACAACTGGAGAAGGAAAGTGAATGCGCAAAGAGTGCACACAAATGGGAGATGGAGGGAGATAGAAGAATAAAGGAGAAGGGAAAGAGCGCATGGAATTTATGCAAAAGGAAGCGAAAGGGAGAAAAATCATAAGGAAGAAGCAGGAAAGGTGCAACAGGGTGCACACAAAGAAATGCAGCCAAGCATATGCACTAAGGAAATAAAACCAAAGATGCATGTGACCTGAAAACTTGAATTCAAAGCCAGAATGGAACTGTAAGTTGTCAAAATAACTAGGGGAGTTATTTTGGAAAAAAAAATTGGAAACTTTAGAGGCCATATGAATATATCACTAGCCTTGAAGCATCCATTGGGCATGGATTCAATCTGAAAAAACATGAATTTTCATTTGCAACTTGAAATAATTTCTGAACTCTAAGCAAGACTGCTACTATCATTCATGAATATATTCTGACTTGAATTTATGAGAATGTAAAACTATGTGCAAGACTATTGAAAATTTCTAGCAAGCTGAAACATAGCCTCTTTGAACTTGTGATCACATGGACCGACCATCTAGAAGCAATAAAATGGCACGCGTAAGGAAAGAACTATGTACAAAATTTTGAAAATCATACATGTTCTAAGGGGAAACATGCATACTATGCGCAAGAACTTATTTTCTTGAAAATAAGCTTACATTAACCCTATTCTAACTAGAAGAAAAGGTAGCTTACACAAATCCTAATATAGGTAGAGAGAAGTAATTGCCTTTCCTTACAAATTAAGATGATGTAATTGATTTGGCACTGAACATGGTCTTTAATAAGAGTGAAAATTTGTTTTGGATTTTGTTTTCCACCCTTCTCTTCAAAGTATCAACAACAAACAAAACAAATACCTCCTTTATTTGCTCTGCATTTGGGTCTGGAAGGAATTTTTGTTGACCTTTGGTGTGCTAAAGCTCTACCTCATGTTCTGAAATAAACATGACTAATCACAAATCTGATCTTGGCTCCAAATTAGCTAAATATCTGATTAGGCATGGGTTTATTCTTATGTTTTTCCCATTTCTTTGAAGTCAATCCCACATATGGGATCCTCATGCAGATTTTCCATTTGAAGGAGATTGTTTGTAGGTTGGGTTACGCATTGTTTTGCCTCAACAAACAACTCTCATTTCTCCAAAAATGCAACCTTTGAGTCTAACTGACTTTATTTTAAAACAGACGCACTCATTTTACCATTTTTGTGCAATCTTATCCTCCCCTTTAGATTCATACCATTATTCAATAGTTATACAATCATCAAACATGATGAGACTAGTTGGGGATGATACTTAAGTGAGGGGTTGTTTGTTAATCACAAAGTCAGACACAGAGGATTTGGAAGAAGATGGAAGGATGGGAGAAAGAGGAATGGGAGCATGCGCAAGAGGGATGGGTTTCCTTTTGAAATCCTAAATGAGACTCTTCTCAGCTAATATGGCAATGTAAAATGCTTGAGGAAGAGTGTTGCCTCCTAAATCTTGGATCAATACAGCTAAATCATCATCTAAGGACCTTAGATAATACAAGAATTTCATACCTTGCGAGGGTCTAAAATCTTGATGAATTTTGTGTCAATTCCTTGTGAACCTAATGTTGAAGTCTAAGACATATTTTTGAGGCACTATGTATTGTGTTGAGATGCTCCATGAGTAAAATGATGCCTTCATTCTCCTTGAACTGGTTGTAGAATTGTTCTCCCAGATGATCCCAAGAGGAAATAGATTGTGGATCCAAACTGTTGAACCAATCTTTTTCTCTTCCTCTGAATGATAGAACAAGAATTCTAAGGAAAACATTCTCTTCATTGGAATTTTTAATGGAACAGTGGTTGACTATGTCTTGGATGTGATCAATGGGATATTTATATCGATTTCCATGAAAGAGAGGAAAATTTATCAGGGTTGTTTTGGGGATATCATCCCACTGCTTCAAATAGAGGGGAGAGGAAATAAAATGATAGAATGGAAGAGATCCATGAATATCCATGGACGAAGTGGAAATATGTAGATGAATGGAAGATTGAAAGGAAGGGAATAAATGGATGAAATAATGAAGGGAAAGATCTTTGGATGAGATAATGGGTTATTGAATTAATGGAGTTGTCAGATGTTCTTAGAATAGCCTCCAAAGGCTAGATGTTACTAATTCACATACCAAAACTTAGTAAAATATTGAAAAGTGCATACTCCTGTGTGTGCAACTGTTTCACCTTTTATTGCATATTCTTGGCTCACGTGCGCATAACCATTTTGTTTGCTTACGCTTCTACTACATATGTTTACATGTGTATGTTCCGTGTGCATTCCTAAATATGCTTATCATACTGGATGCTTTACTTTTTTCTACATGTGTCTTGCAAGCACAATTATCCTGACTGCACTGTTTTTATGAAAAGGCGCGCTATAGTCATTTTACACCCATCAAAGAACAGGGAAACCCCGTGCGCACTGGCCTATCACCCAGCAGGAACTGGGCACTCACCCAGGAATGCGCAGGCACTGAGTCTCTTCTTTATGTGAGTTTAGTGGGAAACACCATCTATGATCTGATTTTAAAAGATTTGAGAGGAAATAAGACATATAAGCACCATAGAGCTCAGAACGGCTTCTAGATCCTTATAGTCATTCTAGAAAGAAAAGTGCTTAATACATTATAGAACTTACACCAAAATAGAAAGGAATTTGTAAAATCATTCATACTTAGTTCGTAAACATAAATGAAAAAGAGCTATGAAGAAGGATGTATGCATCATAACCATTAATGTTTGTATTCACATAAACTGGTAACCTTATTACATTCATTAGGCCCATTACAGAATTTCATGGAAGGGCAGACCGTAATCATGCATTGTAACTGGATTCATATAGCTAGGCTCTCAAAAGAAAATTTATAACCCCCAAACCCTTGATACATCCTTTCCTACACTTATTTACCCAAGCTAACAAAGTCCTTGCAGTATTTATGCAAATATCCGCCCTTTATCCCCTTTCTTCCTTTCTCCTCTTATCTCCTTTTTTTACCTCTGCCAGCGCTTATATATATAGCCTTCCTGAACTACCAACTCATTCTTCTATGGCCTCAGATCTGTCACCAAGTGTTTGAATGTGGTCCTCCATGGGTGCATGCTCCTCTAGGCCTGAGCTCACCACTCCTTGCCATGATGTCCTTCTAGAAGCTTCTACCGCAGAGTATATTCCTTCCAGACCACCCTGTCGCCAGGCTAGCACCTTATCTACTGGGCTCATGTTTTTCTCGCATCCTACCCGATAGGTCAAAAATGGCTAAGTCCCAGATTCTACTCCATGGGTGCGCATCCCAAGTTCTACCAAAACCCTACTAGAAGCCTTCCCTGCGCACCTTATCTTGTGTGCTTTTTTCAACCTTGCACACCTATGTGCCCTTTTTGGAATTAGTTGATATTTCAGGGGCCCAACATCACCCCACACTTTACCTGTTATCCACCCTCGGAAACTTCCTCAAAGAATAAAGAATACATAAAGACTTAACATCTTGGAAAAATAATAAAGGGGACAAAGAATGGGAAAAGAAGGAATAATGAGGAATGATGCTACTTAAAGCACTAAGAGAGGAAATTTCTTCTGTAAGTCGGCCTCCAAATTGTTCTAGACATTGACCTCATTTTGTTCTCTTTGGAAAATATCACCTACTAAGGTGCTCACCTGATCAAAACCCAGCCCATCCCCTTGTGTGCTCATTGTGTCAACAATCTTCTCTAACTCCTTACCTATATCCTCCAATGCATCAATCCTTCATGTAATATGTGGGTATAGTTCCTTTAGCCGGTTTTTAACTAAGCCCTATAAAGCCTCAATAGCTTTTGATTTATTTTCTATCTCGGCGAGGATCTTTTCTTGCTCTGCTTTGTTCCCCTTGTTCTTCTCCTAGAACTCTTTACATTTTGCTTCATCATTGGGGACCAGCATGCTTGTCACTTTGTCTCTATTCACGTAGTTGTCGGACGTGGCCTCAGTAGTTCAAGAAGCAATATTTACATCAGCAAGGACCTTGTTGTATTCAGCTATGAGCGCCACAAATTTCAATTTATCCTCCTTTTCTAAATGCGCAGCAACTTATTCTACAGATTCCAAGGCTAGCGGCTACCTCTCCATGTTGAGGATTCTTGTTATGTCCTCTAAGAATTTCAAGGAAGATACATACTTCTACGCGGGAGGCGCTAGGTCCAGATGCTTCAACAATATTGCATTTGTAATGGAATCCACCCTTTTTTATACTTCACACATTCTAGCCTTCTCATCCTTTAACTCACGGTGCAACTGAGCACTGATCAACTCTTCTTGTTTCAAGCCCTTAGTTTTCTCAGCCAGCTCCTCTTCCTTCTTTTTTAGCTTTTCCTCTAGAAATATTACTCTGTCATTTCTTCTAAAGAGCCTAGCCTCAGTCTTGACCATGACCTTCATTAGCACATTACATAACTGCTCATCTAAGAGTTACTGGGCATTTACCAAGGGGTTTGTTCCCTTAGACTCTGGTACTGGTATTATTTCCCCTTAGTAATTGGTGCAGTATTGAGTTAGGAGGGAAGACCCATTGCATATCTTAGAAAAACATTAAACAAGGCTAAGAGAAGATATTTGTTCTATGACAAAGAATTCTACACAACTTTGCAAGCATTGAAGAAGTGGAAATGACACATGTTATCAAGAAAGTTTGTCTTGTACGTGGATCATCAAGTGTTGCAGTTTAATAATAGTCAAGTAAAAATGAACCAGAGGCACATGAAGTAGGTATAAGTTCTGCTAAGTTATTCCTTTGTGTTGAAACACAGAAGTGGGAGGTACAATAGAGTTGCAGACATGCTAATCAGAAGAGTGTTGGTATTGAAGGAAATGTGTAATGAAGTCATGGGTTTTGAGGCCATAAAATAACTATACGCGCAAGATAAGGATTTTAGTGAATCCTATGAAGCATGCACAGAACCGACACGCATAGATAGAACGTCATGGTTGGATTATTTTATCCAAGAAGACATGTTATTTAGGGGAGAACGTTGTGTATACCCATAGGATCAATGCGTAAAACTTTAACTAGGGAAAAGCATGGTGAGGGTCTAAAACATCACTTTGGAAGTGTAAAAACTTTGGCTCAATTAAAGGAGTGATATTATTGGCCGAGGATAAGCATGGATGTGCGCAGTTATATTTAAAGATGCATAATTTGTCAAATGGCCAAGGGGTGCAAATATAATATATGGTTTTATCAGCCATTAACTACACCGAGGAAACCATGGGAGGATATCAACATGGATTTCTTACTAGGATTTCCAAGGATACAAAGAGGGGATGGCTCCATATTTGTGGTACTCGACAGATTTTCCAAGATGACACATTTATTGCGTGTAAGAAGACCAATGATGCATCCAACATCGCACATTTGTTTTTCAAGGAAGTAGTGTGACTACATGGGTTGCCTTTTAGCATAGTTTCAGATAGGGACACAAAACTTCTAGGTCATTTCTAGATGACCTAGTGGAAGAAAATGGGAACAAGGCTAACTTTTAATTCCGCATACCATCCACAAATTGATGGACAAATGGAAGTAGTGAATAGAAGCTTAGGCAATTTATTACACATCTTGGTAGGAGATAATCCCAAATAGTGGGATATGGTAGTTGCACAAGATAAATTTTCCTACAATTACTCAATCAAAAGGAACACAAAAAGACTCCATTTCAAATTGTCTATGGAACAATTCCAAGAGTGATGGAATTACAGGAAGTGGTAGACAACAAGAGCGCAAAAGCGGAAGATTATGAAGAATACATGGATGAGATTCATGAGGAGGTGTGCGGGAAATTAGAGAGGAGTAACCAAGGTTACAAGGAGCACGTGGATGCAAGGTGTGAGGAAAAGGAGTTGGAAATTGGAGATCATCTATTGGCACATTTACGTAAGGAGAGGTTTCCTAAGTGGACCTACAACAAATTGAAGTTGAAGAAGATTGGACCATGCAAGATCTATATGAGTTTCATAAATGGGATAGTAATGCATAGAAGGAAAGGGATGAGTATGTTAAGGAAGCAGATGAAGATGTGCAAGGATTGGAAAGTTCCTTAGACTAGAAAAGGTGGATACCATAGAAGGAAATAGAACAAACTGAGGTCATATTGGACTCGGGTAGTCAAGAAGACATGTGGTCAAGAATACATGGAATATTTAGTACAATGGATAAATCGCTCAGAGGAGGATGCGACATGGGTAAGTTTAAAGGATCTTGGTCAATTGAGCTATACTCTAGAAGAATTTCACTCATGATACAAAGCTCACTTTTGTCTAACCCAGGGTGTTTGATGCAGAAGCATCACAAGAGAAATAAGACTGCAAAGACTTTAAATTTTGGTTAGTGTTGGAGTGCATGTAAGGTTTATAAGGGTCAGTAAGGACAAGGAGGTGCAATAGAATGTGTGGAAAATTATGCAATCCTATGCGGGAGTTATGCGCAATGTTAGGAATTGCGAAGTGCACAACGGAGATGGTGCTTGATAAGATTGCGAGAAAGAGGTGTGCTTAATAGTGCATGGTATTTTGTCAAAAGTATGGTTAGGTAGGATTTTTTTGGAATCATGGAGGTAGTACTTGAGGATTGTGCAGTGGAGAAAACATGAATTGTGCATATCTTCTTAGGAGGGCAGTGCATGGCCGTTGAAAAAGGAAATCATTAAGGAGCAAAGTCGAAAAATACAAAAGGGTATATAGAGACTAATAGACAACGCACGTGGAAGACAAAGGGAACAAACCACCAATCAAGCAGGTGGCACATACATTCTAGAAGATCTTTACAACTACCAGATCCAGATGGTTGGATGTCACTAATGAGCAATTTAAGCAGGGAAAAAGAAGGTTTCGAGAGCGGAAGTCAAATTATCGTTTAAGCAGTAGAATATGCATATAAAATGTCGGAGCTAACGCCACAAAAGAGGTTGTTTTTGTTGAGCATGAAAAAGGAAGAGGCTATGAAAGTGTTAGGTTTAGCCTGAGCTAGAGTGAGCCAGAGAGAAGTCCTTAGAGCATGTAAATGCCACCCCAAGATAGTTTAGAGTTTGTGATAAGTCTATAATAATCCCATTAGTGGGAAATCATTGTAGATGTCATTAAGTCTTATAATCAAATAGAAATTATGTGTTTTTGAGATCATTTCCATCGAGTTTTACTCTGCAAATGGTGCAATATTTTTTCATTTCAACATCCCATCGTCAGAAAAAAAAATCAATTAGCATTGTTGTTGGAGGTATGGATGTCGACTCCCTTTAGTCGGTGCTCCTTCACGAAACATATAACATGTTTTCAATTGTGTTTACCATCTTTTTGTTTACCTTTTACACTTACATTATTAAAACACATAACAATGTGATTGCAATAATCACTAAAATTTACAAATCCAACAAAAGGTAGGGCTTTGTAAGTTGGTGGCTATTAAGACAGATTCAATGTTCAAAAAACATTGCATTAAATAGATGATGACATGATGGTAAGAAAAGGTGACATGTGGTCCATATTTGAGTTGTCAAAATGAAACAGAGGATCGCTTATGTTCCTTGCAATATATTCCCCAACCTAGAAATTCTCCTCCTCAATCTCTCTCTTCATCATGACTCTTTCTTGTCCAATGTTTCACCTTTAGTCCTTCAATTTTAACTTCTTCTACCCCTACCTATCGACATCTCCATTGCACCTCTCAAATGTGATTGCTAGTTATAAGGAATATTTAGACTTGCCGTTTCCATTATTTTACATTGAAGTTAGAACATATTTTCTTGGCATGAAATCCTTTTGTTGAATAAGCTTAGGAAATCATACATCACCATTTCCTTAATTGAAAAAGGAATAGCCCAAAGCAAGGAAATTTTGTTTTTATTTTTGTAATGGATTTTGGGGGTGTAGGTCAACATCAACAATAATACACTATAGTGGGTCCATACATTGCATTATTTTGGGCATGAGAGATGATGCTTGAACTTGTACAATACAATATTAACATTAATAAATAAATTTAATAATGAAGTGGTTCATGAGATATCCATATGACACCAAATAGGAAGACAATTTCCATAAATTAGGAAAATGAGATGGCAAAGATAAAAAGGATAAATGTGGGAAATGTATAATGTAGGACACTAGATTTTTCACGGTCAAAGGGACTTGTACTTCTTCTCCAAATGGAAGAAATTATTTATATGTGGATGGATCTCCACGGTCTTTACAAATGGTTAACGACAAGTAGAACCGTGACACTTTTTAATATTCTAACTTTGATGGGTTGGTTTAGTTACATAGATATATATAAATTTCATTTTTATTATTGTTGAGAGGTGACAGATGCATAAGATATTTTTGACATATATTTAGAAGGTATGATTAGAATATTTTCCATATCGACGAAAAAATAAGGGGAGAATCTCTTGGGGGTGGATATGATGAAATAAATATTAAGTAACATCAGCCCATTTAATAAAAAATAGTATCATGCTTAAGAATGATGTTGTACTGTATTTTTTCAACTATATAGAGGGATCACTTAGTTAGCGTTATGAAATTGTTCATGAGTCCCAAGGTGCCAACAATTAACCCATACACAACTGAAAGAAATGGAAAATTTTGAGAATAATGGCTAAAATGGGCTTTGCTATTTCTTATTTTATTTTTTACAGTGTTAAGATTTTTGATTGGATAGCATTTAATTTGTTAGATAAGATGAAGACATGAGTGGAAAGTTGAGGGAAAAAAAAGTGGGAATTAAATACATACATGTGTCACCCTTATTCCATGGCTCAGATTGTTCTTACCCAAATAATATATGTTATTTGTGTTCCATTGTATCATCTTGATCTCACTCACATTATTCACATGATTACAATTAGCGCTTAAATGGTCAAAAATAAAAATAGGGAAAAACCAATATGTTTGAGGTTTGAAAGCCAATTGTAATGCTTGCTTTCTATAGCACTTTGTAGACCCCCGTTTTAACTTTAAGCTTGAGTAATTGTAGGAAAATAGGTGATGCGTGAACAATCATTGACAATTGAGCCCCTTCAACGGTTGGTCATATGAGTGCTAGGTAGATTTTATCTACCGATCAAAAGTTTTAGACTAAGACTCCATACGATTTCTTACATAGTTGAGTGCAAATTGCTCTTTGATTTACAAGGAGGGATTTTTACTAATAATACCATCAAAATGTACCATGTAATCTCTGTGTCTGAAAGAGAATCCTTGTTTTCATAATTACTATGAATGTTGGATTTGAAAATCAAAGTACTAAATTATAGCTAGCAAAGTGCCCAAAAACATCTTTGTTTGCTTGGATGATATTAGTTCCTTCATTTTGAAAAGTTTTTGCTAATCCACACGTCACACGCTAAAGTGCTTTCAAATGATTACTCCAAAATTGATACTACACCTGCAACAGAGAAAAATACAATACAAAGAGGGCACTAAAACAAAACTAGAGCAATTCATTTATAGGAAGACAAATTACGTATTAGTTGAGCCAAGTTAACAACAGATGAGCAAGGTAACCACAGCTCATATGGACAAAGGAGAAACTAGATTTTAGAACAGATAATGGACATCCATCAAAGCATATTGGAAACTAGATTTTTGTCATAAAAAGTGGTTTTGGATTGGTGTTGCACTTGAGAATGCTCGAGTAGACGTTTGCAAAAGCATGCGGGTTGTTCTACATGGTCATGGCTTGATACATATGAAAACTGTGGAGGTGTATACAAGGCATGTGAACTGTTTGATAAAATGACTTAGAGAGATGTCATCTCACGAAATGTGGTGATTTCATAATATTCACAAATGGGGTTGTTTAAAAGACCTTGGAAACTTCTAAGCAAATACATTTGGGAGTTGTAAAGCCAAACTCTGCAACCTTTACCAACTTGCTCTCAATTGTGCCAAAACGGGAGCTTTAAAATTGGGTCTGAACATCCATCGAAGAATTATGGAAAGGGGAATTTTGACTTATAATTCAAGGAGAATGTCGTAGTAGATATGTATGCAAAATGTGGAAACATAAACACAAAGGTAGGGAATTTTTTGACAAATGCCTCAAAGAAATGTGGTGTCATGGACTATTGTGATGGCAAGGTGTGCACAAAATGGGTTTGTTGAAAAGGCTTTTGGAAACTTTAAAGAAAATGCAATTGGAAGGTGTAAAGCTAGAATCCACAGCCTTTGCCAACATACCCTCAACTTGACCCAAGATGGAAGTTTTTGCAAAGGGTATGGACATGCAGCAAATTATAATGTAAAGTGGATTTTTGTTAAATGTCATAGTTGCAAATGCCCCAATAGATATGTAAAACATGCAAGCATATACAAGGTACTAGAACTGTTTGACAAAATGTCTTAAAACAAGTTGGTTTCGTAGAGTGTTACGATTGCAAGATATGCACAAAATGGTGTTCTTAATTAGACTTTGAGTCGAGCAATGCCTCAAAAAAATGTGGTCTCGTGGACTTTGATGATTACAAGATATGCACAAAATGGTTTTGTTGAAAAGGCTTTGGAAACATTTGGGCAAATACAATTGACATGTAAAGCCAAACCCCACAAACTTTTCTAGCATCCTCCTTTCCAAAGCAATGCCCCAAACAGATGTGGTCTCATGGAATGTGATAATTACAAGGTATGCACAAAATGGTTTTGTTGAAAAGGCTTTGGAAACGTTTGGGCAAATACAATTGCCAGGTGTAAAACCAAATGTCACAACCTTTTCCAACATCCTCCCAGCCTATGCCTAATTGGGAGAAATAAATTGTACATTTACAACTAAAATAAATAAATTAAAAGATGGTTAGGAAAAACAAAAAAAAATAGGGGTGGCCCTCTCTTTAATATAAATGCTTTGCATTGTGTTTGCTTATTCAGCCCTCCACCCTCCTTTGTGGTTTCAAAACTTGCAAAAACATGTAAAATTGCCTCTAAATACACGTCATATTATCTAAGTAGGATATGTCTCTTAATTGCATTTTGAAATTGTTTTTATGACTAAAAAATATATTAATTCATTCAAAAAATAATCTCACTCTTGTTGGTTGGCTAGCTTGATCTGAGGTGACATATAAACCTCCATATATCATTATCCTTGCCAATAAGGGTGAAGCTACAACAGAAGTGGCTCTCCCACATATAGGATATGTCGATAGGGGTGAGGCCTCGTATTTGACAGTTGATAACTATTTCACCTCCTTTTGATGCAAGTGTCGATAATAATTGTATATGTATGTACTATTGAAAGATGATCTATATTATAAAATGGTACATACAATTTTGTGAAAGGGACAAACAAGACATGTGCACACATACTCATGCACACACCCACGTCCGCATCCACATCCGTCTATGCCCACACACAAACGCCCCCACCCATACATGTGCACACACACCCCATCCACACATACACCCGCACACTCAAATAAACAACCACACATACAAATACTACACTCTCGGCCACACACTCAGATAGACAAACACACATACAAATACAACTACACATATAATCAAAAACATAGACACGTATATGAACACTCAAAAAAAATGAAATAAATGATTTTGACCATAAATTGTACATCTCTCATATAAATTTTTAATGGAGCATTCTAATATTAAAATACTATTGTCGTAGTTACTCCGATATTGAAATTTGAAAATATTTGTATTTAGAAATGTTCCCCCATCGTTTATATATATATATATATATATATATATATATATATATATATATATACACTATTCTCACTTTGAAATCTTTTTAATAAGAATGAAATGACATTTTATTTGAAGCTTTAGAAAGTTCTTACACAAATATTGTGGGCCAGGCGTTCAAGTACATTTCCAACTATTGGTGGGTGCCCGACAAGTGGCCCCTCTCCCCCATATGAGATATATATGCTAGTTAATATAAGCCAAAGCTAGTGTTACAAAATGTTAGTTGTTTAGGTTATGAGAAGCAATTTAATAAAAAAATAGTGGTGACGAATTGTTCCAAAAAAACAAAAAAATATTTTAACTATTAAATCATTTGCATTACAATGCAATATAGGATTTACTTGAACTTCTCTACGATATTGATGTGCTTCATCAAGGCAACCAAAGTGAGTGTTGATTTTAAGCAATAACAGTTGTACATGTTTGCAAATTTGTGGCTTTCATAGGAAGTAGAGATATATAGAGATTTTTGGCTTTACGGCATTTGGTTCATTTGTTTTTTTTTATCGTATTTTTCTACTACTGTTTCCCATCCTAGGGATTAGCCCAATGTAGAAAATGTCTATGGTGCAAAATCCAATAAAATTTCTTATGGAAGACAACCCATAAAATAAAAAGAGAAATGCATCTTACTCATTAAAATTTGTCGGCAAAACTATATTCAAATTAAAATAGTAATTGCTATTTCCAGAGCAAGGGCAGAATTATTTTCTATGCATATGTTACGTTCTGAGTGACAATCAATTGTAATGTCCCTTACACTTAAATAAATGACTGTAATTTTCTTTAAAGTTAGAGAAAAACACGTAGGGATGGGCATATTCCATTGCAATGCAATTCGATTTTCTTTGCCTAATAAAGCCGTATATCCTGCTTTGAGCTAATTTAATTCTTTAGCCCTCCCTAAACAATAAAAGAAATCCCTCACTCTTTATAGCCCTCTAAATAATGAAAGAAATTGCTCCAGCTCTTTACTCCATACGCTTGAATCTGGGATGCCAATACTCAACCTGCAAACAAATGCCACATATTTATGACATGACACACAACATCTAAATTTGCATAAAACTGATATCCCCATTGTATCATGGTAAAATTCACATTATCAACATATTAGGACACAAGCCCTCCTCTTTCTAGATGGAAGCTTCAGGAAGAATGCAGAATGGTTCAAACTTCAATAGACTTACAAAAATTAAAATTACCAGGCAGCCTTTCCTTCTCAGAAATGATTTAAACTAGAACACACAATCTATGAATCCTGAAAGTGATCCACTAACTCATTACAATAAGTGAAAATAACGGTCTTTTCTTGCTGACTAGAGCCTAGGCTTCTAACAATCTAATTCGATCTTATCTTCAGAACAATAATAAAGAGCATCCGGTTAGAAGAAACGCTGGCAAATAAGGAACGTTTGCATACCTACTTGATGCCTTGCAGAGTGTGCCTAATCATGAGGGTAAAATATCCATGAGAAATAGATAATTAAACCAGCAGCCAGAAAATAAAGCATAAAAAAAGAGCTTTATTGCAAGGCCTGTATATGGCAAAAATGTATTTATTTGGGAAGATACCATATGGAGTCTGGACTGTTTCTACACTGATCCACCAAAGTCTGTACTATGGTAAAAGGCAATGGTGAAGGTTAGTTTTTATCACACCAAGCTAGACACCAACTTGATATGAGACTCCCTTGTAGATGCCCACAAAGGGATTTATTTCCATTTATTTTATATTTTGTTCAAATTTTGTATCCCTGGGTTTTGACCTCATGATGAAGCTCAAGAGTAACCCAATTTTTTCCAATCCACCTTCACCCAAAGCTATTACAATTACCTTCTTCCCCCTTCCACCACATCCACCTCTGCTTTCCCCGCAAAGAAAACAAAAACCTTGGATTGCCACGTACAAAAGTGGTAACTAACGCTTCTTTAGGGCGTGTGATGAACCCCCTCTTTAATATTACAGATGGATGAACACTAAAATCGTCAACCATTGGTGCTCAAGTAGAAATGCAAAAAAGATAAACAATTGAGTTACAAACTACATGCATGTCTCTAAAACGAGGAGTTGTCATCTTTAGTTCAAAAATCAATTGAGTTAAAAAAATTCATTCTGCGAAAAAATGACTGCAAAATAAGAAAATGAAATCAGTAAATTAGAGGCAACCTAGTGCTTCAAAAAGAAAACAAACAGAATTATAAAACCTATTGCGATAAAAGGGAAATATTTTAGACAAAATTATTGTTATTTGGGAGAGGATGGGGTGGGGATGAGCAATAAGTAAAACTTCTTACTGTTATTAACATTATCTGGATCTCACAGAGCCTAATTTGGATTCGATCATAGAAATAACTCCCTTGGAACCCATCAAAGTAACCAATGCCTTTTACCCAGGTTCTAAATTCCTTTTTAGGGAAGCAAATTGGGACAGACACACATTTTGTGATTCATTTTTATATGGCAGATCAATTGATGTTCAGGCCAAGATGTATTGTTTGTGTAAATTAGAATCAACTTTGAGAAAGCCTAAACGTGCATCAAGTGGCCCTTTACTGTGCCTATCCACCTGACTCTTGGCTTCAAGCCCATAGCAAATTAGACCCTACTTGCTGAGCTCTCTACTGGCCTTCCATTAATAGAGATAGAACCAAAAAAGTGACTCTCTCCATTCAACAAGGGTAATTGTTGGCTCCAGCTTCATATATGTTAGCCAGAGAAGTGTTTGGATATTTGCTTGCTTGCCATAGCACTTTAGGCACGATTATGGGAATTTCTCTTCTCGGTAAGAAGGAGAGCTTGCCAACTGGCATTGTTGTCAAAACATTCTTCAATATTACTGGAAAACAAATCATTTTAAAATGCCCTTGAGAGTTAGGCAAATATTATGTGACATCCGTTGCTTTAGCATTAATTTAAAATAATACACAATGTGATCTCCAAAGCCCAAAGGTTATGGCAATATGTCTCCAAGAGCTTACATGTAAATGGATTTATCCAAGCAAAATGTTCAAATTTTTAGTGTTCTCTTGCCTTCGCAGGCTTTGGCTGTAGAGCTCTGGTAATATGGCATAAAGAGGGCAGAAAAAAAGTTATGCACTAGTATAAAACACTGCTACAGCTTGTGACTGAAGTAGGTCCAGAATAAATGGACCGATGGTGGGAAACATTGGTAAGAATCTAAGCCCAAAAGAGAATTTTTAGCGAGCCATTCAACGGTGAAACAACACCATACAAGAACTTTCACAGAGCTATAATAGGGTTAAATAACACCTTCTAGATATTACGAGAAATAAAAGGGTCAACAGTGAAAGAACACCATATAAGAATTTTCACAGAGCTATAATATGGTTAAATAACACCGTCTGGACATTACCTGAAATAAAGGGTCAGGACCTACATAAAAATTGTGTTTATGTAAAAGGCCAATGTATTTAGTTTGCAAAACGAGTAAACTCTGGTTTAAAAAAAAATTGTGTGTATGTAAAGGCCAATGTATTTAGTTTGCAAAACAAGCAAACTCTCGTTTTCATGTTGAACTGTTTCTTTGATGCATAATACTTCAAACCAACAAAATGTTAGTGTAGTAGTAAAAGGTCTATTCCAAGGGCTATCAAGGTTGAAGCCATGAAAGTAATGAGTGAAGTGCCTAACAACTATTGTGTCAATAATGGAATAAAATTTTAACAGCAATTTCTTTTCCTGCAAATCATAAAGTGCATAGTATTACATCTGAAAATTTGAAAACAGAATATTGTAAAAAACTGACAAAACTCATAAAATGGAATTTTTTAATTGAAAAATCAGAAGAATTGTACAGTCAAAAACATCACTATATCAAATTATTAAAAAAAGATATTGTCCCTTCACTGTAGCAGTAAATTTGACCTATATGACATTACCATGAAGATCCTCATAACACAGAATACTTCCCAGGCTGAACTGACCCTGGTAAAGAATGTGACTGCACTGTAAAATCTTCCAACACTCGTTTAACCTCGGATTTTGCTTTCTTCACAGATGATTCTGTTGGGCCTTCAATAAACATATAAAGCTTGCGTTCTCCTGGTCCAGGAAATTTTCCAGGAGGATAAAATTGGCCCCTTGTTGTGATTGCAGCTCCCGTCCACTCACGGATGGGTCCCAAGGTTTCCTTGTGAGTTACCTTCCATCGGGCATTTTGTGGGAAGTCATTAATTTCCAGTTCAGCTTCGTAGTGTTCTGGCATAGCATCATTCTGTATTTTTGCCAGATTATGTTGTAGATTCAGAGCAGCAGCTAAGGCTTGTGCTCTTGCAGCTGCATCATTCGGAACAGGGTGGGCACTTGATAGACCAGGGACATGTAGCGATGTTCCAGGCAGATGCAAAACATTTGGTGTCCCTCCTAGCCAGTTATCTCCAGGTAGAACCCCAATTGTTGATCCTGCAGTTGAGAGTACTCCAGTATTGGGGAAGGATGATGACATTGAGGCCATGTTAGCTTTTGATGCTGCAGAAAAGGCAGCGGCTTGTGCAACAGCTGCAGCATGTGCAATGTCGCCTCCTGCCTTGCGGACTTCTTCATCATCCGAGTCTGAGTCGGACTTATCATATTCTTCAAATCCATACTCTCTTGCCTGAGCTTTTTTTGCAGCTTTCCTAGCTTCTGCTTCCTCTTCATTGAACTTGAAACCACTACCACCATAGCCAGTGCCATGAGAATGCTCAATACCTTGACTCACCTTAGCCATAAATCCATCAGCAAGCTTTTTGAGGTCCTCAGGTATAGGCTGCTCAGAGAGTTCCAAGGCCTTTACAAGATCAGGAGCATATCTTTCTTCCTCCTCAGAAATGAAGGTGACAGAAACTCCCTTGCGACCTGCTCTTCCAGTGCGCCCAACTCTGTGAACATAATCTTCATAGTGATTCGGTGCATCAAAATTTACCACAAGCTCAAGTTCTTTCACATCCAAACCCCTTGCTGCAACACTAGTAGCAATTAGCAAATTACACACATTACTTTTAAAATCTGAAATTGTAGATTCGCGGTCTGTTTGGTCCTTGGCTCCATGAAGAGAAACACAAGGATAGCCGTGTCTGAGCAATTCCTTGAATAGACTATCACACTTCTCCTGAGAATGCACAAACACTAAAGTTTTACCCTTTTCATACCACTCACCAAGAAGTTCCAAGAGTCGCAAGAACCTCTCACCTTCAGGTCGCACCTCTATAGTCTGTGTTATATCCTTATTAACAACACTACGTCCACCTACTTGAATTTCCACTGGCTTATTCAAAACTTTGCGAGCAAGAACCTCCACCTGTCTTGGAAAAGTGGCTGAGAAGAGCACTGTCTGCCTGTCTGGTCTTGTATTTTGGACTATCTTAGTAATCTGAGGCTCAAATCCCATATCAAACATTCGATCTGCTTCATCCATTACAAGATAGGTGACCCTACGAAGGTTAGTTATCTTACCTGCACTTGTGCATAAAATATCAATCATTCTACCAGGAGTACAGACAACAATATCAGTTCCTTGCTTCAAGTCACTGATCTGTTGTGCTATTCCAGAACCTCCATACACTGGCACACAATGCAATCTAAGAACCTTGGAAAATTTCTTGATATCTGAATGAATCTGTTGAACAAGCTCTCTTGTGGGCGCCATTATGAGACCAATTGGTCCATCACCAGGAAGAGCAGAAGGCTGATCCTTGATATGCCTCAGCATCGGCAAAACAAATGCAAGAGTCTTACCTGAACCTGTTTTTGCTATTCCAATGCAATCTCTCCCACTCATTATGATTGGAAGAGCTTGAGCTTGAATAGACATAGGCTTCTCAAAACCTAATTTTTTAATGACTTCAAGGACTTTACCATTCAGTCCAATCTGAGCCCATTTCTTTATGGGCCTTGGGACATCTTTACCACGAATTTTCAACTCCAAATCTTTTCTGTAAGCTACAACTTCCTCATCTTTCGATTGGGAATCAACTCTTCTGCCACCCAAGAAGTTTTTCCTGAAAGGCGGATACTGGATCTTGGAGTGGTCTACAACAGACAACTTCTCAACTTTGGATTTTTTCACTCTTTTCATGAATTCATTATCATCTTCATCATCTGTTTTCTTTGCATCGTCATCCCCGCCTTCATCATAATCTGCATCAGAATCCTCGCCGGGTAAAATTCTTCCCAAAGTTCCTTTGGTTGGTTGCCTTTTGTTCACCTTAGCGAATGAATCTTCCACTTCCTTCCCATCTCGGCTAATAGCCAAGGAATTCTCAGCTATTCTGCTCACATTCCCTGCCTCAGGCACAACCAACATACTCATAAATGCATCCAGAGGATCAATTTCATCTTCAGGATTATCATTTCCTTCATCATTTTCCATGGCTTCTCCGTTCTGCATGTTTTTATTTACATTTTCCACAACCTTAGGTTCATCCAATCCGGGGAAATCCCCATTCACTTTTGAAACAGGCAATGTCTCATCATCAGAATCTTCACCCTCCAGAGTCCATCTCTTCCCAAACTTAGGCTCCGCTTCAATCTTCTCATCCCCTTTCTTCTCCTTCCGCTTGAGCTCTTGCCACTCCTGAACTCTCCGCCGCCTCTTCTCCATTTCTTCATCAAGCCTCCTCTGCTCCTCCTCAATATCCTCCTTGGCATTAGCCTCTTCATTATTTTCCTCTTTCTTCCTCTTTCCATCAACAATTTTACTGTTCTTGGAGTCATCATCAGTATTATCCCTATCCCTATGCCTGTTTCCTTTGTTTCTCTCCCTTTCCCGAACACTACCACCATCTCCATCATCCCTGTGCCTGCCCCTGTTATGTTCCCTTTCTCTCTCCCTACTGTGATCTTTTCCAACATCATCATCATCTTTATATCTATCCCTCGTCCTCTCCCTTTCCCTTTCTCTGCTCCTTGCTCTTACAGAGTCTTCCCTTTTCGTTCTCTTTCGCTCCAAGTCCGTATCCCGTTCATCTTCAGAATCATAGTCCTTAGCCCTCTCAGAATTAAACCGCTTGTGGCCTCGATCCCTGATCCTTTCCTTAAGCTTTTCCCTGTCATATTTTTCACTATCTTTTACCTTTTCCTTTTCAATTTCCTTTTCCTTGTCAACCCTATGCCTGCTCCTACTATCCTTTTCTCTGTCCCTTGCATCACTGTGCCTTGACTCCCTGTAATTCTCAGAAACTTTTCCTTTATCCAATTTTCTGTAATTCCGGTCCTTTTTCTCAATCCCCCTATCATTTTTATCTTTAACTATGTCTCTTTCATGTTGCCTTTCGCTGTTGTGTTCCCGTTTGCGATGTGACTTCCTCTCTGCAGCTTCCTTCCTCAATCTGTGTTTTTCATCCTCCATTACTAAAAACCGTATGGTTTAAGGGTTACTTCAAGTAAAATAATTCTGATTTAAAGGTAGAAAATATTTCAAATTTAGGGGACAAAAAAATTGGCCCTAAAACAGGCCCCGGTTTAACAACCCTAGGCGCCGAGCTTTTCATGAAGTAAATTTATTCTGCAAGGAATTAAAGCTAAACGTAGGAAATAGAACCAGTTTGAGCCGAAAAAAACATTTTACAAAAAACTACGTTTACCCTAGAATATAACAGTGCCTCAACAAAACCCTAAATCATTGGGGTTTTCATTATATAAAAAAAAAAAAAAACTCAAACTTTATTGTCTCCGTTCAAATATCCTGCAAGTCTGCACTGTTTTGACCTGTGAAAACTGACTCGAGTTTGGATCCGCTTAACTCGAAATGAATAAAATGAAAATTTATGGTAAAAAAAGAATGACATTAATTTCAGCCTTCAGTTTTCAAGGAAGACAAGGGTGTGATGCTTACCTTAAGAAAATGGCAGATTAATTGCAAATACGTAAATTGGCGATGGAATGGTTTCCCTGTCAATTGCAGAACCAGTCTTGTTAAGAGCAATTGAAAACGCGAGCCTCCGCTAATCTCCGACTAATAACACACGATTTATGAATATCTTGTTGCAATCGAAGCTTGAGAGAGCGAACGATAGAAAATTTATTGGTACTTCTACGAAGTTTACAATAGTAGGTAAGGCACTGTAACAAAGGCGTAGAGTACCTCTGCGGAATTCACCTCTTTGCAATGGAAGTAACATACTACAATTTGACCCTTTTTATCAACCGAAAGCAAAAACAAAAACAGAAGGGGTTTAATTTGGGAAGGCATCACGTGTCTATAAATAAAACTAGCAATTGCAAATGAGTTGCAAGTTACGCGGGAGAGGGCTTCAATTTTATGTGTATAATTTATTTAAAGAACAATTCTAGTGTAAAGATAAAGAAGGGAAAGGTGTAGAGAGTCAGTTCTTCTGTCGGCCAGCTATGGCTACCAGTGACGTAAAATAAAAAACAGAACCATGAATTAACACCGCGGTCACTCATGATGTCATTTAAAGGATGTGGAGCAATTGCAAATGAGTTGCAAGTTACGTCGGAGAGGGCTTACAATTTTATGTGTATAATTTTACTCAAAGAACAATTCCAGTGTAAAGATAAAGAAGGGAAAGGTGTAGAGAGTTGGTTCTTCTGTCGGCCAGCTATGGCTGCCAGTGAAGTAAAATAAAAAACAGAACCATGAGTTAACACCGTGGTCACTCATGGTGTCATTTAAAGGATATGGAGTCAAAGAATAGTAAATATCTATGACTTACAAAAATATCTAAAATCCGGCAACCTGTAAAGTTAAGCCACCGGAATTTGACACTTTCCAGCAATGCCTTCTTCAAAGTAAACGCCTCCGGCGAACTAGCAATCGTATGTATACAATGCAATGTGAACGCCGAACGGTATATGTTATTAGATTTTGAAATACAATTATTCTTTTTGTAGTTGTTGATAAGGGGTGTGATTGACGATACTGATTTTCTATGAAATGTACAAAGCTTTGGATGGAAACAACTATAAACCGCATGGTTATTTCTAAGCATTTTAAAATTGTAGGTATTTGTGTGCATATGGAGACATTATAAATGTGATGTTGTTGGTTAACATAAAGAAACATGCAACGATACAAAGGCAAAATTGATCATGTATGTTGAAAAGTGTATTTGTGTGCAGATGAGGACATTAAAAATGTGGTTTTGTTGGTTAACATAAAGGAACGAGCTACGATAAAAAGGAAAAATCAAACATTTATGTTGAAATGTGTAATTATGTAATTGAAGATATATAGAGCAACCACTTCATTTAAAGGTTTTGTCTCTTCATTTCAAACTTGTTACAAAGTCGTACATATATATTTTTAAATCTCATATCATGAGTGGTATCATTTTGTGGACTATTTTACTTGAAATCGTCTAGGATAGAAGAAGTGTTGAGTAATGTAGTAGCGGAGGAGCTATCAAAGTAGCGTGTAGTATTTACGATGGGTTGAGTGATAATAGTCTTGCTTCCTCCTTTCTTCTTGCTGCAAGTGTTGTTATGTGCGCCATTTTTGAGTACCTTTTGAATAAAAAAAGAGGTGTGATGTGCAGATTTGCAAGAGAGGAAACTCTGGAGAAAGTTGTGAATGTTAGACCCCTGCCTTTCATTGGTTCCAATGTCAACAGTTGCTCTATGCATAGTAAGTCCCTGGGACTTGTGGATAGTTAATGCCCAAGCCATTTTAAGCGGCAATTGTCTTCGATTCCCTCTCGAAATAGGGGGTATCGAAATATGTAATGGGTTGGAAGGATCCCAACATGGGCCGTTGTATCTATCAAATTTGACAACAACAAATAAAGGTAATGTTGGTGGTGACATTGATGCGTCGTAGACAATGTCGATGATTTTTCTTGTAGCACCAATTACGAGTCTAGTGTCAGCCCATAAATTTGCAATAAGCATGATTTTTTGTTGTTTGCACACCAGAACTTTGTGCTCCAACTGATCATCATCAAGATTTCTTGGTCCAGCCTGCCTGTTACTTTCTGCAATGGATTGGGCGATCAGAACGTTCAATGCCTTCAGCATCTGAAGGTTGTGGGAGTCCATGAGGTCATTTGTTGCAAATAAATGTGGTGCATCCTTAAAAAAATTCAGCTCTTGCTGAGTTAGGTTTGTGTCTATGCAAGACATTAGGAGTTCCCAGTCCTCAATAAGAGGGGTTGAATCTCGCATGTTGAGCAGTAAATTACAGAATGAAACTTGTGCATCGGTTGTTCCTTGTTGCCGAAATATAGTTTGTAATGTAATGGAAGAATGAAATCCCTTCCAAAGGGTGGCTCCATAGGATTTACTTGCATAAAGAGGATTGTCCATAACCGGTGGTAATTGCCTGAGGTCGCCAAGGAGGATGACTGATCTGTTTCCAAATTCAGATGTTTTTGAGTGTGGGAAAGCCTCGTGTAGCCTACTATCAATTTTTCCTAGCAACTTTGGGCCAATGAAACTCATTTCATCAATAAAAACATATTCTATATGTTACAGCAACTCTTGAAAAGACGATAATGCTTGGCCTTCAAGGGGTTTTAATTCTTTGATTGGAATACAGAGGGCTACATGGATTGTGGGTGTTGATTGGAATACGGAGGGCTGCATGCATGGAATACAGAGGAATATCGACTCAGCTATTCTCTTTCCATATCATTACAACAAATGATTAGTGCAAGTAGACTAAACAATCCACAAAGAAATTTCCATCTCAGAAGAGTGGTTTCCCACTATTTCCTACAAGACAGAAGGATAGTAAGCCGAACCCAATAAGTCGAGAAGACCTATGAGAACAATCATTCTACAACCAAGAAGAGAATCGAGATATAGAGAAGTTCAATCAAATGAACTTATCCAAACAATAGTAAAAAGGGATCTCAATTAGAAAAGGTCCAATCAATAATTCATTTCCTTTATACTATCAAATGAATTATCATTTCCATTTCAAACTTAGAAGTTCTTTAACTAGTTCCCAAGAGAGAACACAAAACCAAACACACAATTAGAAGAAAGCACACTTCTAGTTTCCCTTACAAATCTTTACCAACTGGTTTATCTATACCAATTCATTAAACACAAGTTCAAATTCATTTCCCAGAAAGGAATACCCAGTACAATCCCAAAAATAGTATATTGTCCACAAGAGAACATATTCCTTTCTCTTTTAAAGACCCAAAGATTCCTTCAATGAATCCAACTAAGGATACAAAAGCCCAAAACAGTATAAGTTGAACAAGTTCAGAAGTACTCACGAACTCAAAGAACTGAAATCCCATTTACAAAGCTTCAAAAGCTCAATACAAAAGAACAAGTAGTTTGTGATCCAATTAAGAAAAAATTTAAAGAACCAACCCTGAACTTGAGGTAATATAACCTTCCATACAAGATTTTGTGCTCGAGAGTGTTCAAATTCTTCTTTCCATAAAACCCAAAAATTAATTAAAGGATCTGAAGAGAGTAAGAAGATCCAAAACACAAAAAGTCAAGCAAGGTCCCAATGTTACCTCAAGCTTGATCGAAACATAATTCACAACAAAAGACCTACATAGCTCCATCTAAAAAGACTGCGACAGAGAAGATGTTCATTTCAAACATTGATCACAAGAAGGAGTATGCATACCGTATTTCCATAAGCCTAAAAAATTGTTAATGACTGCACCAACAAACTCTACATCAAATCAAACCCACAACAAGGTACAATTCCAGTCCATTAATCCTTCAAACATCACAGTCAAGCCTTCAACAAGACGCGGGTTTTCTCAGAGCAAAGGAGAGAAGATTAACTTCCACATTCACATACATTTATAGGTACAAAGAAGGCGGTACAATCTCCAAAAATATAAGTACCACAACCATTCCAACAAGAAGCTACAAGGAGAAGATCTCAAAAGAGATTACCAAATCAACTTCAAACCAAAATTAATCTCTCAAGCCCTTATTAAGCAGACAGTCCATAAATGAGTTTAAAGAATTTCAAGTCCTTAAATATGAGTAAAACTCTAGCTCAGAATACAAGTATAGGTCCAAACACATCAACTCGACTACAAGTTCAGAACACGCAAGTATAGAATACGAGTACAGTATCGAACATGAAGCTTCAAACAAGAGTTCATAACAACACAGAGCTCCAATACAAGCTCAGAACAAACCACGAAGCTCCAATACAAGCTCAAACGAAACACCAGGCTCCAAATAATAGTTCAGAATGAAACATAAGGCAACAAATTCCAGTTCAGACAACACCAACCTTGAACACATGTTCAGAACGAAATACAGAGCTTCAAATACAAGTTTCGCATGCATGTCACCATTAAACTTGCATAGAGAAAGTTTCCAAAAGCTAACATTACTTTGCAATGGATTTACATCCCAAAAACCACAGAGATTCATAAAAACATGAAAGTAATTAACCAGACAAATCATGCCAACATTTATCTCATGCCAAATCACTTAGAAGAAAGCAAGAAATCTTAATGGGTAGAGCCTATCATGCCTAATAGTGCCTCTGCCAATTCAAAGGAGACTTCCAGCCGAGCTTCCCACTCTTTTTCTTCTCCACGAAAGATCAACAACCAAAAAAAATTTCTTCCAATGCCACTATACATTCCTCTGATTGAAAATAGATGAAAAAAACCAAAAATAACCACGAAGTGGAAGTCGAACTGATGTTTCAAAGAACCAGATAGATCCATGTAGAGAAAAATTCACGAGACATGTAAGGACCAAACAACCTCCCACAAATCCACCTCCTTGTTTCCAACATGGTTTGCACACAAAAATCGAGGTCCATTAATGTCATTACTCCCAAATCTCCTGCTTATCTCTCCTTGTCACCACCTCCCAAAACTGGCAAATGCCATTTCCAATTTAACATGCATTTCCATATTTAGTGAAGCCTCCACGTATGCCTCCACTAAATTTTACTAACCTTTGCCAAGATTGGTTGTACCTCCGTACATTAAACCCAATCAAATCAATTAAATGTCATTGGAACCATCGCCATAGTGTCATGCGACCCTTAGGTTCCCTTTTAATAGTTTAGGATAGATTTCCCAAAACTTAGGTTAGTCTAACAATAATTTCCTTAGGTCTTAAAAAATTTCCATAGGTAATCTCCACCTTAGGTTAGATCAAATTCACAACCATTAGTATTAGGAATTAGGTTAATATAGCGTAGCATTACTTTAGTAATCTCCCCCTTATTCATTTAGCACAAGAGCTTAGGTTAGGACACCATCCCAAAAAAATAGAATTAGAAGCTTAGGTTAGATCAAAACCAAAATAAGTAGACATAGCTAGGAAGTAGGTGCTTTTATCTAGCTTAGGATATCATTAGGATAATCCTTTAGTTTTAGGATTCTGATTGTCTTCTTAGTCATGAAGCAGACTATATTTCATTTACGACATTAATGTCCTGAAGAGATCAATCCTAAAGACCCCAGCACAAACATACAACGTAATGAAGACACGTTCATACAAGACCAAAGAATTAGTAAAATACAAAGGTTCAATCCACTTTGTCTCTCGAGCTTATGAATGTCAATTTACCATTCAGTCCGTTAAGGAGATTTAAAACATTCCTTGGATCACTGGAATTGATCCAAGGATGAGTCAGTAAAGGAGATAAGTTTGAAACTCTCAAAACCATATTGAAATTCACCTACAAGAAGTGAAAAATGGATTTTGGCAAGCCATATCATTTCAGTCTAACAATCAAGGAAACACACCTCATTCAAGAAAATCACATGCCGACGATTGTAATGCAAGGAGAAATATAACAATTTGTCCAAGGTGTTACACATTCCATATATCATAGTCATCAAAAGTGATAAGCAGTCTAGGAGATGATATGGGAGTGACAATGCCAATCATTACATTTAAAGGGTGATCATAAGAGGGCGGTGGTAGCACCACACGATAAGTATTGTGTAATTTCAAAGTAGATTTGTCATTGCTATGCTTAGGACGTGGATCATTTAATATTTTCATATTTGCATGATCATTATTAGGCTTAGAGGGTTTGGTGGGCTTGTCCCATTCAATTGCATTTATATTAATAAGATCTTATATAACATGTCAAATATTGATACATCGACTAATGAGGTCACCAATGCATCTATGCTATTCACAATAAGCAGTAATGTTAAATATCTTACCATGAGGCTTTCTCACATCAACCTAAAGAGGTGGAGGGAGAGATACGAGATTGCACTCAAGTAATTGTTTAAGAAAAATGCGTGGAACACAAAGTAGAAACATAAATTTCCTTCATGTGGGTTGTAGTTGCATCTTAGTAAGTTGATTTATGTCATTAACAATGGCTTTAGTAGTAGCCTTGTTATCATTATAATTTCCTTTAAATGTAGATTTTCTTGTAAATTTGTCATTAGATGGAGTGAAAGAGCTAACAACATACTTAAGCTTATTCATATGTAGTAACTTGGCCTCACGTTCTTTCATTGTATGACATAGATGATCAAATAAGGGGAACTTATCGAATATGACTAATTGTAACAAAGGGGAGAGAAAATTTTGTGTGAAGAGATATTTAATTTTGTTGTCTTCCATGATACTATTCATTTTAGTAAGCATAGTTTCATAGCGCAAAACATAATCACTTATGTGATCATTATACCCTTGGCATGCTTTAGAGATTTGAGCATAAGATACTTTGTTCCCAATATTGATAGAAAACTTTGCAAGAAAATGATTTTCCAAAGTAGTGAAAGATCTCATAGAATGTGTTGCGAGATCATAGAACCATAGTAAAGCAAAAGCCTCAAGACTTCTAGGGAATAAATTTGTAATTAAGATATCATTAGATGCATAGTCAAAACAACCAACATGGAATGAGTGAAAATGTTCTACATGGTCACTCTTTTCATCATAAATATGGAGGTAAAGAATAATGAAACCAAAAGGAAAGGGATAAGAATCCATTTCAGGTATAGGTAGGTTACGAAGAAATTAAGTGGAATCCACAATATGAGAAGTAGTGAAGGCACCTTTTTGTAATTGTAAGATTTGAGCTTGTAAAGTATGAACAAGGGTTTTAAGATCATGTATGCTAGAAGAAGAAACATGTGAGCTACTATGATTACAAGTAGGGACAACGATAGATGTAGGAATGCACATAGATACATTAGGTATTGGGATATGAGGTGGCCCCATGGAGGTAGGCACCGTAGAGGTTTGAATAAACAATGTCTGTATAGGAGAAGAAAGTGGATACTTCCCAAAAAAGGATTCTTCATTGGATTTATGATCACGAGTGAGTTTAGAAGTGAGAAGAATCTTGATAATAAGATATATGTGATGTGAATTTTCATGGAGTTGTGCAGGAAAGTGAGATATGAGTTCAACTTATTCTTTTTCCATAGTGTTATCCTCTTCGTGGCCATATTCATAATAATGTTCACTATTTGTTTCCATGTCATGTAATGGTATGCCATTAACACAATCAAGTATAAATTGAATGTTGGAGATAGGAAAAGAAGAAGAAGACATGTGGATATGATGCTTGTGGGTAGGAGGAGAAATCTCAATATGCTTAATGGATTGATTGTTAAGATAGTTGTTATACCTAAAGGACATATGAAGGACGCATGTGCAAATTGAGATATGAAAAGAATCCTATGCCAAGAGAGCAGAAAAAACCCTAGGACAACTAGTGTTTGATCCACAGTGTTTGATTCAAGAGTCGGCTTCACCAAAATGTTTACAACCTTTTTAAGTTTTAGAGATTTGTGTTACAGAATGCACAACAATAAAAAGGAATGTAAGGTTCGTTACAATGGGTTATTCTAATTAATTAACTTCTAACATTAACCATGCAATATCAAAATAACACATTAATACTTTGTTGTCCACTCAAAATTCCCCTTCTTTCAAGAAGTTTAAAATTAAAATTTTGAGGTTAAGTGTCTTTCCTGTTATCTTGGTAATGTGAAAAGTCGAGAAATTGAGAAAATCTGCGTTTTTGGGGTCATTTTGTGTGATTTTCGGGCCTCTTGGACATTTTTGTTCCGCGTGTCCCAAGTTCGCCTGGACCCGTTGTTCCCTTTTCGGCCGATTCAGCCGAGTCACGTATTCCGCGTACTTTCGTCCTGCGTGTCCCGGGTTCTTTCGGGCTCTCTGTTCCCCGATCGGTCAGTTTACCTGAAGTTCGTTCTTTTCGGGCCCGTTGGAACTTTTTTGTCCCAAATGTCCCAAGTTCACCTGGACTCATTGTTCCCTTTTCATTTGATTCAGCCGAATCACGTATTCCGCGTACTTTCGTTCCGCATGTCCCAAGATCATTTGTGCGTCTTTTCCCCGCTTCGCCCGAATCGGCCAAACCGTGTACTTCACGCTTTCGTGTCCCTCATGTCCCAAATGAACCAAGTGCCATTCGTGCTAATTTTTCCCGCTCCACCCGAATATCTTGCTTTTCAATTTGGTAGATGTGTATTTAATGCGCATTGATTGTCGTTCTCTCTCCTAAACGGCTATATAACGAGCTTCCCCCTATGCATTTTTGCACACTGTTTTCATGCTATCTATTGCTCGAACCCTTGCGACCAAAATTTCTGCGCGCGTATCCATTCGCCCTATAAGTCAATCCCAAGTCCATCCTGCAGCTTCGCTCTCCGAGTTACTATCAACATGAAGATCAAATTCCAAGGGCAGGAACAAATTTCACCACTCGAATCTGTCGTTCCCGATATCGGGGACAGTGAGGTTCGCCACCTCGACTTTGAGGATTTTTGGACAAGGATGACAGACGCGAACCCTTCACCTATGGCATAGATGATTCATGACAGTGGTTTGGCCTTCGCCAGTGGATTCCCTATCTCAGTGCAATGTGCAGACACAGTGCTCTCCTGCGGGGCTCATTTCAACCTTGACTCGAGTGAATTGACAAACGTGCATGGGGAGCTCATCGCCAAACTTGACGCTACTGCCATTGGCACTGCCCTAAGAATTCCAGAAATGGACAATTCCATAGTAATCTCTCAAAACCAGGCACAGGCCCTCTTCGACCAAGATAGTGAGAAGTACAAAGCAAGGGTGGCGAAGTCGTGGCTTAAAAACCCTAAAAAGGGGGCATCCCATCTATCAAAGGTTCTGTTCCGTGTCGATTTCAACGAAGAACTATCAGATTTCATAATCCTACTAGCTCAGGTTATGGGCTTACCCTCTACCAATGAGTTCCATTTTTGGATGTGCCCACTTATCAACATGGTGTGCAAAGGGACTCAAAGTATCAAGTGGGAAGAGATCATCAGTATGAACCTAGCAGAGCAGCTGTCAAATGTACAACAAACAAAGAAATTCTATATGACATCATACATGATGTATACTTTGGCAGCATCAAGGCAATGGTTTGGCTTTTCATACATCGATGCTCACAAGGATGACCCCGTGTATGCCTACTACCCGCAATTCACCTTGGAAACAAGCAATCGTAATTTCAGGAGGGTGAATGATGCTTTCACCATGTACATTGTCAGGCTCCTGGAAAGTGACATGCTGAGGAGATTTTCTGATGAAGTTATGAGCCTGATAGCGCATTACGGTGCCTATTTCATCCAATTTAGGAAATTTTCCTATATAAGGCTTGCAGGCTATGAGAGCACTCCTCTCAAGCTTCCTATGTTCTGCAATGACAAAATGGCCTTAATAGAAGTATGCAAGCAATTGGATAAATTGCACAGAACCTGTAGGGATAAGAAAATCACTGGCCTACACTTCCCTATCATCTTGGGAAACTACACCTGCAAAACGGCCCTGGATGCACAAAATACAGAAAGGGCCCTAGCTCCCATTACTGTCCATTTCTTCAAGCCAAGAACTTGTTTTGACTCGAAGAAATTTATTGAGCAGAACATCAAGATCACCTATCATCATACGGCAGATACAGAGGACTATTGGGCTGACTGTGCTGATGATTTTGAAGCAAGAAGAAGACATTATGGCAGGTTTTCCCTTCAATTAATCTAAGAGCTTAACCTGTACCAAGTTCCTGAAGGGCTCCAGGATGAAAATTCTGACATGTACTCATATGAGTATGACAACGTGGTCAAACACACCCCCTTGGAAAACTTGGATTGGTTTAAAAAGGAAAAAGATGATTTGGCTGAAATACTAGCCCCGGTCTTAGTGAGGACCAAGATCTGGTTTGACAAGAAAGTCCGTGAGCTTAGGAGGCACTCAGGGGAATCCTCCTCCAAGGATGCTTCAACACCAAGAAGGGAAGCTTTAACACCCAGGTCGGAATTACCTGTACAGACCCCTCATGCCTCGTCAACTAAGGGACCTACAGTCTCCACTCCTTCCTCGTCCACCCAGGTATATCAAAAGAAGGTCAGAGAAGTTAAGAAGGAGCATGTGGAGGAAGATCCCCTAAGGAAGCATGCTAAATTGTCCTCAGGCCCAGAGAACATCATTGTTCTTAGTGAAAGCGAAGAAAGTGAAATGCTTGTATCTACAAACGCTCCAGAAGCCCCCATGGACAAAGAAAAAGAGGTCCAAAGTACTGAGCTTCCTGGTGCCAGTGACCCCTCTGTGTCAAAAGCCACAAGTGCCCCACTTATATCTCAATTAGAGGCAACAATAGTACAAACCTTGGGTGCCATGAGTTCTCTGTCTATTTGCCCTCTTGCCCCACCTTATTCTTCCTCTTCCTCTTTTGCCTGGATGCAACCTCTTGTTGACGGTAGGAAGAGAAAGTCTTCCTCCTGAATCTCAGGACCAAATTTTGATGTTGTGGTGGCCTTATTGGGCACTACTCCTCCTTCTCACGCCAAAAAAGCCAGAACTAACTCCAGGATAGTGTCTGATGCTCAGGGCCAACAATTCCTGAAAATAGCCAAGCCTAAGGTAGACAAACCTGAACAAGATTTGCAAGCATCTGACCTTGAACTCTCAAGAATTCCCATGGGAGAGTCCACCCCTGAAGGTGAGATCCACAATCTTCAGGAAATAGTCACCAGAGTCATTGGGAGGGTAGAGAAAGGGTAGCAAACCATAGAGCAGTTGGAGGAATAGGCCCAGATTCTTACAAGTTTCATTAAGTCTTTGTTGTCAAAGGATAAAGTTTTGGATCCTACCCCATTGACTACTCTTCCACCACCCGTAATTCTGAGCCAGGATGAGGTGCAGAGTATCAAAGACATGCACAAGTATTCTATCTATGGAAGGGCTATGGAGGCCATGGTGGATGATATGCTGGTTGCAGGATTAAACTTCATTGATGAAGCCTTCAAACTCCATGGGAAGGTGAGTAATTTGCAACAAAAGCTCTCCTCCACTATTGGGAGCATTGATAAAGAACTTAAACTTTGGGATAGTTGCATAGTAGACCTCCATCTAATGGGACAAACAGATGAGCTCTATATGCAACCACACGTGCATATGCATATCTTGGGTCTACAGCGTAGAGTGGAAGAAAAAGGATATGAAAAAGTTTAAAGAGCACACTCCTTAGTTGCATGTGACCACCGTTTTTATTTACGATATTTGCACTCAGGACACTGATAATGGTATGATAGCATGAGAGGAATTCATTATTGCAACCATTTGATGTTTGAATGTAGATGTCTCTTCCTTCTTTCTTTCTTTTCTCTTCTTCTCTTTCTTTTACCGTAACCAAAAAATAGAATAAGTAGGCCTAGAAGAAGAATCATACAACAATATAGAAAAGATGAACCCTAAGGTAACTAAGGTTAATGCAGACATCGAGCCACAAGTTGTCACATATCGCAATTTCAGTCTATTTTATCATAAGGGATACCCTCTTTTAGTCTGTTTCATCATAAGGGATAAATTATAAATGAAGAGTGGGGTTATGAGAGACTGGAGAATAAAATTTGTTTCATAGCTCTATATGCAACCACACGTGCATATGCATATCTTGAAAAAGGATATGCACACTTACTCGTAGTTGCATGTACCACCGTGCAACAACGTTTTTCGCTCAACACTCATAATGTACTTAGCATTTATGAATTATTCTTGTTTTGATTTGATGTTTGAATGTACTTACCGTACCGTGTGTGTTGTTTTCAAAACCAAAAATAGAATAAGTAGGCCTAGAAGAAGAATCATACAACAATATGGAAAAGATGGACCCTAAGGTAACTAAGGTTAATGTAGACATCGAGTCACAAGTTGTCACATTCCATAACTTTAGTCTGTTTCATCATAAGGGATAAATTATAAATGAAGAGCGGATTACGAGAGACAAAGGATAATTTTTTTTGTGTAACTGTATATGCAACCACACGTTCATATGCATATCCTGAAAAGGATATGCACACTTACTTGTAGTTGCATGTACCACCGTGTAACAATGCTTTTCATTCAACTCTCGTAATGTACTTAGAATTTATGACTTATTCTTGTTTTGCTTTGATGTTTGAATCTACTTACCGTAATGTGTGTGATGTTTTCAGTACATGATGTACCATTTGATTTTTGTATTAATATTGAATAATGTAGTGCACCATGTTATGTTGTCTGATATAAGTTATCAACTTGGATGAAAGTAATGATTGGGTACATTGGTGGACTGTTGGTTACTGTAACTATCTTGGATGACTATATTTGTTTACTGTTACATTTTGGTATCAAATTTGAAGGTTGCAGCTCTTGGAATTAATGGGTCCTTACACTAATTAAACATTTTACATTGTTAACAAAATAAAAATGGATATGTGAAGGATGTACCATGGAAAACGAACTGGACCAGTGTATATTGTAGGTTCAACGGTTCAAAAGTTAGATAAAATTCTAATAATCCTTCGAGATACCCGAAACTAAATAGCTACTTATGAGTAGCTAGTAATGGGTGAAAAAAAATAAGTTTGAAGAAAAAAACTTGAACTTATCGATAATAATCAGCAAGGGAGTTGATTGATTGTTAAGTTGTCATGATGGAATATTTTGGAACTTGAATCCAACATTAAATTAAACCCAAAAAGGGTAGATGAAGTAGATTGGTGTGGACTTTCTACTGTGGAAGCAATGTACAAAAAAGTCAAAAGGTTAGAAAAAAATGTGTAATAAATTCCAACTCGTAAAAAGAAAAAGAATAAAAATAGCCTCAACTCTTTCTCACTTGAACTTTTAGGGAAAAGTGATGGAAAATAATTGGTAGTAAACGTGTGCTTATAGGATGAAAATAACAGTAGAACTTGCTACAATTTCTAGCAAGGAGCAAATCAACATTGCAGTGGCTAACAACTAAGAAAAGGAACAAGTTATTCCTAATGTGATGTCAGGTAAGTTAAGTAGGACTTCATGTTGCTATTTTGATTTTATACCCGAACAACTAAGTTCTTTGTATCTAGGGATTAGTTGAAAACAAAATGAGAAATTTGATTTATCTCTAGCATATGAAATGAAATTTGTTTAAAATTGCAAATCTATGTTTGACAATGCTTAAGCTTCATCACGAAAATTGGAGTTATAGGTGAGTTCATTAAAGGACTTAAGGCATAATGTTTGATATTGACTTTTCCCAACGTAAGTCAAAGGTTTATTGGTATGAAAGACAAACCAACACCTAGAAGTATGCGAAAACAACAAGCCTAAATGGCAAAGAAAGGAACAATTTAATCAATATAAGTTATCAATGGCAATGGATCAAGGATAAAGATATTTGAAAAATGTAAACCATAGATGTATTTTAGTAAAACCAACCAGAAAAAGGAAAATCATTGGGTGCATTTCAAAGAAATTGGGAATTACACAAGGCAAAGTATGGAAAGACAAGTCTAATAATGAAACAAAAAACTTGGGAAGACTAAGTGGAGTGAAAACAATGTTTTCCTTGTTTGTTTCAGTGATATATAACTTGTTTTTGACTATATGTTATATAAATTAAATAATATTGCATTTTATTACTAACTTAATGAAAAAAATTATGTCATATTTTTTACTATGTGACAGTTTTTGCTGGTTGAAGGGTTGATTACAACTAATAAATTTAAAAGCAGATAAATTGAAATATGGAAAAATTACAAGTTTTTAGATGAAAATGATGATTGTTCTCCTTAGCTATTAGATATAACTCTGTGATTGATTATTTTAATTGTGATTAATGAGTAAAAATCATCAGGATGATGATTCATTAAGGGGGGATGTTTATCACATCCCTTAATTTTTCAGTTTGTTTCATCATAAGGGATAATTTTTAGTTGAAGAGTGGGTTATGAGAGCCAGAGAATAAACTTCATTGCGTAGTTGTATATACAACCACATGTGTGTATGCATATCATGAAAAGGATATGCACGCTTACTTGTAGTTACATGTACAACCACACAACAACGCTTATTTTTCAACATTCATAATGTACTTAGCATGTATGACTTATTCTTATTTTACTTTGATGTTTGATTGTACTTACCGTATTGTGTGCAATTTTTTCGATACATGATGTACTATTTAATTGTTGTATCAATCTTGAATAATGTACTGCACCATGCTATGTTGTGTGATATAATTTATCAACTTGGCTGAAAGTAATGATTCGGTACATTAGTGGATTGTTGGTTGTTGTAACTATCTTGGACGACTATATTTTCTTACTGTTACACAAGTCGAGTTCACCAAAATGTTTACACCCTTATTGTAGTATATCTATATTTAGTGAGTTAAGTACACTAAAAATATGTGAGGGGAGATACAGGGGGTTATTCTGATTAATTAACTTCCAATATTAACTATATAATATCAAAATAACACTTAAATTCTTGCAACTAATGTACACAATATGATATGAAATTATAAAGAAAAGAGGATGGGTGTACTTACCTGATTACATATGGATCTGAGAAGTTCTGTGTGTGAAGAGTAATGGAACTGGGAGATTTGAAATTGATAGTTCTTAGTTCCTAGAGCTGTCACTAAAAAATTCTTTGGTGCAAGACCGTACAACTCTACCAGGACTATCTGTATGGTCTTGACCCTAATGTATAGTTTTGAATATTCTCTAAATTTACCTTTGTAGCTTCTGGGAGTGTTTCCTTCCTAGAAAAACTTTTTGGTGTCAAACCCTAGTTACCGATCATGCTACGAGGCCCTTTGAACATTTTTCAAGAGGTCTCAAATCATAGCTATGGGTGGGAGACCCTATAAAACAAACATTAGTTGGATTGAAGTGTAATCCTTTCACCACTAATATCGTCACTACTTTGAAGAGGCCTCAAACCATACGTCATTCTCTACTTAGCATGTGATATTTAAATGAATGCACAAATAGATATGGTAATTGAAAACTCCTTTAACAATGCTTGAGTTGAGTTTGGTTATTGCTAAAATACTTGTAGAAGGAATGTTTTAGTGCTTGCAAATGAGAGGAAGATGACATTCTTAGACCTAATGTGATGCTTAAAACCTGTAGTGGTTGTTTCCCTATTGAATTAATGCATGAGATATTAGTGAAAGATTTAGTGATTTTTTGGTACCATTTCAGAAGGTGTAGGAAGTGGGTGTATCAATGTAGTGTCATATGATTGTCCAAGTGTCACAAATGAGGAGAATTAAAATGCTTTCTTGTATAGGGTTTCTGAAGGTAAATTATCGATAGAAAGGTCTAACCCAGAGGGAGTAAAGTGACCCAATGAAGAATATGAAACTAAAAGCAAAGTTGGAGGATATGTTAGTTTCAAAACCATAAAAAGATGTCAGGACCGAAAAACCACAAGCTAACCAAAGTGTATGGTTTTTGCCCAGGGATGAGAAACGTGGAAAACTGAAGGTTTGCATATCCTGTCAATTGGAGTATGTCCTATATGGATTTTATGCATTTGACTTTTAAAATTTGTCGAATTTATCAATATGTGTGCATGATTAAGAATGCTAGACAAGAGACCTCAACATGTACTAAGAAGGGATAGAAAGAGCCTGTGTTTTATCTTAGAAAGAGGGCAATAATGTGGAAAACCAGCAGTCATATCAAATGAAGCAAGCTGTCAAATTTATAGACATTACACACACTCCAAAACAACATGTATGGGAATGTTGATCTTATAGGACTGGAAGTACCGCCGGGGTAAATTTTTTAGAAATTACATATTTCTTCTAATGGTGTTGTCATGCAAACATGTCGGATGGTCCAATAACCTAACAATAATTATTGCCCTGTTGCGTCAGTCTCACCCAGGGATGTGACAATTATATAACTCTAGCTGATCAAAAGTCATTTTCACTTAGTCTCATTAAGTAATAAACAATTTCAATTACCTTTAAAATACGACTTGGCTAAATGTTTAGATGTCAAATGCTATGTTCTATTTCTTAACATTCCTCCTAGATTATAATGTCATCATTTCCTATGAAGTGTGTCGGATTTGAGTCTGGTTCTCTGGCTCATATTGGAATATGTTTTTGGACACGTGATTGTGAAGTTGTTCACCTTGTTGATTTTCTTGATACAGGCCAAGAATCGAATCAATATTGGCAAATGACATGGTGAACAGGGAAGAGGATTTTTTCATTCTTGCTCCAGCATTAGTGACGCTCCAGTAAACATTACGGTCTAATGGAGCATCATATCTGAATAGAAGTAGTCTGATGTAAGGTGTTTGACAGGGTTGAACAATGTGCCCAATAAAGTAGAATGAAGGGCATGATTACTGGTCTTTGGATGTCTACAACCTCTTTTGGAATTTCAACACACATGTGCTTGAAATAATTATATAAAAATAGGGCTGAGCGCTATGATGGACCTCCATTGGATTTGGAACAAGACTTAAAAGGAAGCTGATGCGGCCACATTTTTATTTCTAGGATTGCATTTTCAACGACCATACTGGTCACTGCCATCAAAAGGTAAACGAAACTATGTTTCACTTTACATCTGTTCCACAAGGGTTCTCCACTAAACCTGATAAAGCCGATGGGCAAGGAATTATGCAAGTCAGTGATCTTTGGCCCCTAAATTTGGGTACCATGGGAACGATTCTCATGTTTCACCTAGCTGCCCTGAAACACTGAAAAAACTTATTGGCAATTACCATAGTTCCTCCGTGTGCTTACTATTTTTCCTATGCATCGGTGGAAAAGTCGGTCCATACAGGGATACATCGTGGAATAGTTCAATAATTCCATATATTCCCCAGTAAAGCTGATTCAACCACCTTAATGCGGGACTTTGAAAATTCATTAACAAAAAATTTGTCCAGGAAGAATGATCCATGAGGAACCAACTATATGATTTCATGGATCAACTCTATAATTTATTTTACATAACGTAAGGATTCCATAATTTTATCACTAAACGGAAAGAAAGTGTATTGGTGGAGCATTAACCAAAGTTACTAGTGTTAGGTGGTGTGGGATCTTTATATTTCGTCTCGATTTTCTTTACAATGTGGATCTTTGGTCATCGAGCTATTGTCCTTTACATTGATTAGTTTATTCTCAAGAATGATAGGTTTTGGACCAATTGGAGCGAACACATCTCATGATTTTCTAGTTTTGGACCATCCCGTGATCTATGATGTTGCTAAATTTAGCATGACCTCTATCTGTGACTAAGTCACTTAGCTGTCGAAATTCCGGCCTTCATGAATCTGACAAGGCCATTGACCGAATAAAAGGTTTCATAACTGTTTCACTAGAACGGACTTAGAGAGAATTATGGTAATTAACGAAGGTTTTTTCCTGTGCGAAAAAAATCATTCATGAAACATTTTTGGTAATCTTTGCTCAGCACAATGCAAGTTACAAAATAAATTACTCAAAAAAGGTTGGACCAAGTAGGGATATAATGCATTTTATTTTAGTTTTGGCCCAATTAGGTGTTTTTTTACTAAATTTAGCATGACCTCTATCTGTGACTGAAATCACTTCGGTAATTAACAAGACCTTACATTTGGCAAATGTTCATATACTTGCATCCAAGATTTTTATTTGAAAACAATATCATTAGGGCCTATGGGGAAGCCAAGGGTGCTTAGCTTGCTAGTGACCTGTCATTTCAAACAAGTCTATCACTTTAGCCAAATAGGCTCTCTATCCACTTTAAAAAATTGCAGAAATAGTATTTAAATTATTTCAAAAATCTGCTAACCTTTTTTCAAAAAGGTGACTTGTCTCCTTTGTGGATGTTCCACGTGGTAGTCATATGAAGCACGAGTGATTTAGGGATTTGCTGGAGAATTCTATTCTGCTTTAGCCACTGTAAAATTCTTATGGCCACCCTTTCTTTTGTTTGCTCTCCTTTTATTAATTTTTTCGTCTGTTTTGTGCAGGTCTGCAGGTCGATGGCTTTGGGAGGTCAATTTGGACGCCTTTGGGTTGATTTGGAGTCTCCAGGTTGATTGGGAGGAGGGTCAACTTGGATTTGTTTGTTGTTGAAATGTTCGTGGCTTTTGTGCTTGCCCGAATTCATTGTTTGCTATTCACATCATTCAAACTCGCACACAGATCACTTGGAGAAGGGTGATTATTTCCGCAATAAACAAAACTAACCCCTTCATAGTTCAACATGCCCAACAATACCTTCATACCTAATGCAAAACTCGATCTAGCTTGCCTGCAGTGAACAACTCACCCAATGTTTTTGTTGATGTCCGTTTTGCTTGGCACAGAGGGGTCAATCTACTCGTGAGGGAAAAAGGTTGAGGTGTGTGAATGCAAGGGAGGTGTCTACAACACATATATGTCATCAACACTCAACCTTCAAATATTTTCGCAGATCGGGTATCAACATGGCTTTGTGATTTATCAACTCGCCAAAAGATTTGGAGCTCTGCTGGTGCATAGGTAGATGTAGGGTGTTGGGAGACGGGAAGGATCGATCTAAATTGAAATCGCTAATGCAATATTGGTTTGACCGCCTTGAAATCACCAATGCAATATTGGCTCGACCAAGGGGGTCAATCTAGAGTTTCCAATGCCATAGGGATCAGGCTCGCCGGATGTGGGAGATAGCTCAGCCAATTCGATTGTTGGCTCTCCTAAACTCGATGCACTTTCCCCTATCTTGAATGCAGAGATCGCTATGTAGCTTGGTTGGAGTCTATGACCCAACTATGTGCAGAGCTTTGTATGGAGCTCGAACTAGATGCAAACAACTTTATGAGGCTATCCAAACCGGTTGCAAAACGCAACTCGGTCTCCAATATTGAGCAGATCGATCCTTCAAATGACTCGATGAAGAGCTCTGTCCTCTAGCTCGATTGGGGTTATGTAATGCACACACCTGCAACAATATGCCAAATGTAGCAACATTGTCAATTGTTTTAATTTTTAAAATAATCTACATATTTTATGTTGCTACAAATGAATCTGCAACACTATGTGCAAAACTCTAGGGGTGATGAAGTTGGGCATGTGCTTCCAAGAGGCCGAGGACAATCATGGTTCTTCCAAGCTCAAACTTACAACTATAAACCCTTAACCTTCTACAACACACTCTCCTTAGAGGTTTCAGGGATCCTCAGAGTAGCACATAAGCTGAGACCAACTAGCTCTGATACCAAATCTTAAGAATGCAATATTCATGAAACCCTTCATTCATATTAAACAAAGAGGTTGTAATGTTTATAGACATTGAAAAACTATAACAACATCCATGTGAAGTGGATCTAATCTACTAAGTATGGAAAATATGTAGAAATAACATATTGCCCCTAACTTATCACATTTGGGAACATCCAAGATAATCTTGTAGAGGTCCTTGGCCCTTTTCACTGACCAATAATAACTAGAAATAACTACTTTTTCCAGGGTTATAGTTGTCCATACCTCATTCGACAAGCATAAAAATTAACAATAAATGAGTACATGGTCCCTAAAAATGATATGCAAATTGCCAAATTTGAAAGTTAGAATCTGCATTAGATCCATAGAGGACAACTAGATACATGATGTTGCTCGTAAAATATAGACAAAGATTGTGTGAAAGTTAGAATCCGCGTTAGATCCATAGAGGACAAAATCACCCAGGTGAATGTTTCTAAAAAAGGTGAACTCATTCTTCTTGTAATTTTAGACCCCCAAAATTTTAGGATAACTCAACAACACCCTATACATACCTCTTACACAATTTCAAATCACTTTCATTGTGTTTCTTAGAAAAAGTGGTGCAGTACTCTCTAACCTCAATTGTACTTATTTAGTTATCTCATCTATGTCATTGCAATTTGTTATAATATGAACATGATTTGGGATTTGTATGTTTGTTGTAAACTACTATAGTATGATCTTATTTCATCTTCACACATTTTAAAATGATTTAATTAGAATAACGCGTAATATTTATAGTACAACTAAAACCTAGTTTTGTTATTACAATATATGTATGTGTGCATGTGCAGACACACACATCAAAGTGGGACATTATGTAAACACCTAATGTTGGTACAAGACTATCTCTTTTCTATGGTGCTAGTGTATTTGCGTGTGTACTAATTATTGGTCTATATGGACTCTTGTTGGTAATTTTTCCTCATGTATGTTTCACTTTGGCTGCATCCTCTCTTCCTTCTATGTTTTTTATGTTTTATATAACTTATTCACATTTTATCTCCTTGCTAGTTTTCTCTTTCAATCCCACACTTTTCCTTTTATTTTATTTTTCTAGAACTATTACAATGAAAGACTCGGTCAAATTGCACACAAAATACTTAATTAATTTGTTTGATGAAAAATGATTACACATATATGCACTTGATCTCCTAAAAACAAGGAGTCAAGTCTTATCACAAAATTCTTATAATATCTTTTCTCAAACCTATCTAAAAACGAGTTATTATTACAACTCATTTCTCGCTTGGGCATGCACACCAAATAGTAGCCTTCTATGACATACTAATCATATAGTAGTTTATAAAATATTCAACATGCAATACAATTTTGGTTTACTAGAATTATAAAGCTATGGTTTTTGGGATGCTTTTTTTTTTAGGCTACCCTTGTTTTGGGTCATCTATGGTTTTTATCCCTTCTTTGTCAAAATTTCCTTCCCATTTTATGTCAGCGTGTATATGGGAATAAGTTCCTAATTTGAATCAAAGAATTATATAAATACATAGGTGCATTAGTGACTACCTAAAATACAATATACTTGGTGTGATGCCTATCAAACCATTCAAAATCTCAAAGACTTGATAATAATGGAAGAATAACACCAGGCCCATTTAATTTAAAGCTCCATTTTTATGTGTTTTGAATGTGTTATGATAAAATTAAGGTTTCAAGAAAGAAAAAGAATTTCCTAGTGATCCATAGTGATTTATAGAGTAGGGAGCAAGGTTCTTAGAATAAAAAAGTAAACAAGAAGGGTCATACGATTAGAATCTCTATGTTTAATAGTTTCTAGAAACATACTGCTATAGTTATGTTCATACCAGCTAAGGAGCGTTCCACTTCATGTCTAAATTGTATATTCACATTGACTTTTCTCCTAGGTCTGTTTGATTTTGTTGCCTAAAGTTGTACTCCATTTTCTATTTTTGATGACCGACTCTTAAATTGTGACAAAAAAATCTTTATCGCCCCTAGTCTTGTCCATTTTTACATTCCAAGAATATTCATTTATGCAAAGAAGTTTGATTTTTTTAGTTACATGTATGTTTAGATATGATTCCATTGTGATGCCGTCAATTACGGTGCATAGTTAATTACAATTTTGCAAATTACATGTATTGCACAACACATAATATATGAAGGTGAGTAAGTAAAGAGAGAAACTAGATAAACAAAATTCAGAAGCTGGGTTTTCAATTTTAGACATTTGTTAGAATAATATACCAACTCTTATTAAACCTACATATGCTTATGGCAACAATATTAGATCGGAGCTGCAATTCAAAATCAAATTTGCAACAAATTCGAAGAACGTGTTTCCATCTTTAAATTCAGTTGATTGTCATGATCAAGGCCCTGTGAGAGATCATTAGTGGGAGGTGAAGGATGTGATTTTGAGAACGAGGCCCTGTGAGAGATCATCTGTGTCTTGAATATGTGGATTCTCCATCAAAATAAACGGAGCGTTACATTTCTCACTTATCGTCTGCAGAGTTTCTCCCTCCTTCACCACATAGATCTCTTCGCATGGCTTCGTAATAATCATCCTGCCATAAACCATGATAAGATTATTCCCTGATGTTATCAACCAGAGTGCAATCACGGTTGTGATAAGTGACCGCAACATTTCTGATACCTGTAAACAAATGACATAATCTGTTAATGAATATGGTTTGCATTTAAAAGGATTTCTTCACCAACCTCTGGTTTCTCATCTTTGTCAGGCAGGTCCAGTTTTTGAGTGTAACACAAGAATGAATGGGGTTGGTGAGTCGTCGTTGCTAGTTTTTTGTTTTCACTCCAAAGAGGAAAGGTAGCGCCGGACTCGATATATTAATGTCACCAAATGGATTTGCTTTCAAAGCAAGAAATCTCTAAAGAAATACACAAACTATAGGGAACTTTCTTTTGTTTGGACTTCTCCTTCGTTTTTGTTGTGCTCCTAAACATATAAATCAATTATGATGCTAATAAGCATCATGTTATGAGAAATTGGAAAATAATTTTAAATAAGTATTTAAATTAATATTTAAAATCATCTCTTATTTGACACACTATTTTAGACTTCAAAATTTTCTTTTAAATTTACATTCACCATATCTTAAATATTTATCTTTTCCTTTTTCAATGATGGCCATTCACTTAAAGTGAACAAAATCCAATCTTTTGGATTTTTTTTCTTATAATCATAATTATATACTTTTAGCCGTGTAATTCAATGTATCAAATCTTAACGATTTAATCTTTCATATAAATGAGGGGTGTTAATCTTTTGCTTGCCTCACATTTAGGATAAAATATGAGATCAATTTTTTTAAGGGCCAGGCTCTATCTCCAATCTTTCATAGGTTTTCAAAGGTTTAGTGTTTTTAGTCACTTAACTCTTTTATATGTGGATGTTTACTTTTTGTATAAAATTAGATAATTACTGTGATATTAGTATATTCATATGTTTAGTGATTGTTGGTTCAAGTTAGGTTTTTATTGATATTATTTTTATATTTCTTACATTTTAATATGTTTTCTCAACTTTAGTGATACCTTCAACTTCATTTCTCTCTTATTGACTTCTCATTATTCTCTACATAGTTCTCACCCTTTCTTTTCCTATATATTCTCCCACTTCTTTGGGTTTTTTCTACTCCCCTTGTTTTCTGATTGTTTGCAAGTTTGAAATTTTTTCGTATGGTATGAAATTGATCTTATTCTTTTGGGTTCTTTTTCTCATAGATGCCTCGAGTTTTTGACCTATGATTTTTTGCCTTTTTCATTCATTGTGTGTTGGCTTGTATGTTTATAGGATCCTTATTTGAATTCAATAAAGTCTATAAATACAAAGTTGCATTAGTACATTTAGGACACATGGGCACACAAAGAATATTCATTTTGAAGTTATAATGAAAGAACTTGTTTACGTTTGAAGTACCCACAAGTTGTATGTACTCCAATTTGTTATCCAGTTGAGGGGTCTGATAAATATCAACTAAGCTCAAAAAAAAAATTCTTTAACACAAGCTCAAAAAAACATTCATTTTCTTTATGCATTATGCAAACCTAAAGGATAAATTAGAGTTTTGAAGGAGATCAATTTGATAACAACTCTTAATAAATAAAGAAAAAATGAGCAAGGTTTATGAAGATTAGGGCACAAAGTCCATGTGTTCACATAATTGATTTTTCCTAAGTCCATAAAATATCACAATTGTAGCTATTATCATTCTAGTTAGCCATATTAGTAACCAAATGCTATGTTTTTGGTCATCCTCACTTTTCTAGTTTTCAGCTTTGAGCTTGATTTTCATCAAAAACTAAACATGTTTTTTTGTCACTTGTCACTAAGGATTGCTCATGTGATTGAGTGTATTGTATCTCATAACACTAATAATCATCTCAATTATTATTTATTTAATATGGTCTAGATAGCCTCTTACTCATGTAATTGGGGTTGTATTAGTTGCTTACATATTTTTTGTCTGAATTGTAATGTGTTGTGGTTACCATAAAGCATTTGTTAATGGAAAATCACTTTCCATATACATATGTTTTGAGGAACCCACACTTATATCAAGCCTCCAACCTAGTGTTTACACTTTGTATGCACCATGTTTTCTTTATTTCCTTCATGAGGCTAGATTTAATATTCTTAGGGTTTGTCCTCTTTCATTGGTTTATAAATTGATCCAAAACCTAGTGTATTTTTGTTTGTTTATGTTTTGAAAATGACTTATTTCAATTATGCTAGCAAGCAAGAGATATATAATTCTGATTACAAAGATGGATTAGATGAGTAAGCTTGGTATTATTCAGTTGAAAATGTTAAAGAATATCTTCAAAATAAGAATAACACAAGAGATGCCACAAACGAAAAAAACTAAAACATATATTTGAAATATCCAATGTTCATACATCAATAGAAAATCCTCTCTATCTCCCCATCTATATTTAGAATATATATCCTATTATGATAGATGGAGTTCTTATTGTAAACAAGGAGATCCTATTAGTGCAAATCTACAGCACCCCCTAAATGACTTTCAGATCTACAGTCCAGAATTGGATCATTTAGTGTGATTGCACAACATTGAGTTTTCTCCAAGGTGTGGGACTTTGCAAGGTGAGAAAACTCTCCAGAAAAATCTGGATCTTACCCCTCTTTTTAGGTGTATACATGAATTTTGCATAGGTTCGATGCTAAATCCTAATCTAAATTCTAAGGAGACAAAGATAAAGGATGCAAAAGGAAACAAAACTAAGTAAAAATGGTGATACACCAAAGGAGTGATGAACTTTTGTCTTGCAAATAAACACAGATCATAGAGATGTAACACCAAAGTATGCACAAATTGCCAGAATATAATGAAATATTATAAGACAATGATAAATGCATGAGAGGATTAGAGGATCATTCACAAAACATGCATTACCATTCCCAAGTTTAATACAATGCATTACAATGGCAAAGAGGCAAAAAATGTGCCACAATCTCCATGGAAGGTCTAAAAATCTTGGAATTCACATGCTAAGGGGAAGAGGGGAGTTTGCAAGAACAAAAATGTCCAACCCTTTACAAATAAGCCAAAACTGGCTTTTAATGGCGAAGCAGGACGAAGGAAAAGCAAAAAACGCGGGTAAATTCATTTATGAGCTCAACCACCAATCAAATCCCTTCAATCTCACCTGCAAAGTGATGGGCTTCATGGAAAAACCCATACGCCAAAGTACATTGCTCTGCAGATCCAAAAAATGACCCATACTTCATTAATTTTGGTGGTTGAATGTGAGTTCTGTATTTTTTACATGTTAGAGATGTTTTCTCATTTTTCTCCTACTAAAATCCACCAAAAAACAAAATTGAATATTCCATCATGTGGATAATTTCAACATCTTTCCAATGATATAAAAAATGCAAAAATATGAGCTCTGGATCAAAAGATATGCCCCCCTGAAGATTTAGGGCAAAATTAGGGTTCGCGGGCCGAGATTCGAAAATTTTCCCTCCTTTTCGAATTGGGAAAAATTCCCAAAAATTCTTTGTCGGCCTAACCTACGCTGCCACATGGCACCATCTCATTGATTCACGGGTTCAAACGATCGTTCTACCCCTTTTGCGAAATTGGAAAATTTTCCAAATAAACTTCGCGCCTCCGCCACTCTGGGACACGTGGCACCATCTGGTTGTTTGGTGGGGATGTGATCCACCTTTTACATTTGAGCCACTAGTCACTTTGGAAAAAATTCCAAAGTCCTTCCACTGCCCTGACCTCTGTAGCTAATAGGACACGTGGCGCCATCTCATTGCTCGGCGGGCTTTCACTTGGATTTTTTCCTTTGACCCCAACGCCGAAAAACTCAAAGTCCTTCCACCCTGCTGCTATGACCTACCACATGGTGCCCTCTCATCTCTTTGCAGGCTTTCGGGCCAAAATTTTCCCTTTACCCCTTTGACCCCAAAAGGCTAAGTGCCAAAAAATTTCCCTCAGGCCCGCCTTGGGAAAATTTCCCCTCCTAACTCCGTCGAGCCATAACTTGCAAAATACAAGGAGTTAGGAGGACTTCTTTACCTTTCTGGAAAGGGGAGAAAATTATCTATCTGATGAAGCAATACCCAGAAAATTTTGAGTGCCTAAAATGTGAAAAATTTTCACTGAGGTGCAAGGAAGGAAGGAATGAAGATAAGTTAGCCAAAATAAGCAGGGGGTTTATTTTGGATAACAATTTTGGCGACTCAGAGGGGTCATCTGCCTACTTGATGAAGTGAACAGCTTCTTGAAGCAATCCATTGGGAAATGGAGTCATCAACTTAACTGCTTGTTACTCTCAACTCATTAGAAAATATCTAGAATGAAGATTGTGAGAGTAGAACATTACTTTGATCTGGAACATGGCCTACAAAAGATGCATCCTTGGGGCAAAAAAACTTGTGCCAAAGCACTTAGGGAAATGTAAATCTAAGCTATAGCAAAACAATGTGCATAAGCACTTGGAGGAATGAAAAATCTAAGCTAATATGTACAAGGTGAGAAGTTTCCCTTCTAGTAGCAATGCTTTAGATGGATTCCATTAACTGGAATCTGCAATTCCTCACCATCCAATGTAGACAATTGGAAGGCATTGTTGTTTTTACATTTTGTGACCATGTAGGGGCCACTCCAAATGGCATCAAATTTTGAATGCCTTCCTGGCTTTTCTCGGTCTGCATCCCATTTCAACACTAAATCTCCAACTTGGAAATTTCTAGCCTTAGCTTTCCTATCAAAGCTTCTCTTGATCAAAGCTTGGTCCTTATCCATTGTTTGGGCTGCATGCTCTCTGACTTCCTGGAGTTCCATCAATTTTTCATATTTAACCTTCATGGGCTCAAAGTCTAACAATTCCAATTGCTTCATGAGTTCCAATGTTGGCAACTCAAGTGACATAGGCAAGATTTCCTCTCTCCCATAAACAAGTCTGAATGGAGAGTTACCTATGGATCTCTTGGGAGTTATCCTATCAGCCCATAGAGCTGATTTGAGCTTAGTGTGCCAAGTCCTCTGATTTTCATCAAGATTCCTCTTGATGATCCTTAATAGATTCTTGTTTGTGGACTCAGCTTGACCATTACCTTGAGGGTAATAATTTGATGAAGTGCTCAAATAGATCCCATTTCTAACAGCCCATTCAATTACCTTTGATCCTATGAATGCCAACACATTATCTGATATTATAGTGGCAGGTATACCAAATCTGGTTGTTATCCCCTCATAGAAGTCTAGAATGCTAGATTCATTTGCCTCTTTGAGTGCCACTGCCTCAGTCCATTTGGTGAAGTAGTCTGTTGCTGTTAGAATCCATTTGTGCCCTTGGTTTGAGTTTGGATTAATGACTCCAATGAAGTCCAAACCCCATTGCATGAATGGCTGGTCAACTGAGATTGGGTGTAATGGAAGTGTTGTTAACCTCTCTTTTCCTGTGAAGAATGCATAATTCTTGCACCTCTTGATCCATGCATAACAATCACTAAACATCTTGGGCCAATAATAACCAGCCTTCATGATTTTGAGAGCTATCACTCTTGGAGAAAAATGACCCCCAGCTGATCCACCATGGAACTCTTCTAACATTTTATCAATCTGATTTGTCCCAATGCATCTCAGCAACACTCCATTGATATCCTTTTTGAACAAGACACCATCAACAAGTGCATACGGAATAGCCTACAATCTGAAGTGTCTTCTTTTGGCTTTATTCATCTCTAGAGGGCATAGGCCTATTTGTAAGAAGTGCATTATGTCTTGGGTCCAGCAAGGAGTGAGCACACCACCATTTTCTTCTTGAACATCTCTTTGTTCTTGGTTGTCTTGCAACACCAAAACAACATCCCTCTCTTTGTTTGTTTCAATTGGTTGAATCAAGGCCAATTGCTCACACAATCCCTTTCCTCGTACCATCTTGGTGACTTTGATCTCAATGTCATACTCCATGACATGAGTAATCCACCCTGCACATTTTTCATTTAGATCTTTGTTGAGGAGGAAGTCTTTAACTCCCACATGAGAAACTAGCAGTTGAACCTTGTTGTTTGAAACTAGATGCTTAAATTTCTTCAAGCTCCTAATCACTGCAAGAACATGCTTCTCAATGAAGGAATGAAGTAATACCTTACTTCATAGTCCTCCAAGATTTGGCTAAAGAAGGCAATTGGCTACTCTGCATTTTCTTCGTTCTACTGTACTAAAATTGCAGAAATTGTATCATCACTGCCAAATGCATAAAGGATGAAGTCTTTGGAGAAATATGGGTTAATGAGAGTTGGAGCCTATGAGATAGCTTCTTTGATTGCCTCAAAACTTTCCTTACCTTCAGCTGTCCATTTGAATTCCACACTTTTCTTCAACATCATAGTTATTGGCTTGATATGGGCTACAAAGTTTAGAACAAACCTTCGAACAAAATTGATTCTTCCCAAGAAAATTTGAAGAGCCTTCTTATGCCTTGGCAATGGCAGTGCTCTTATTGCTTCAACCCTCTCTGGATCAATTGCTAACCCTTCTTTGGAAACAATGTGGCCTAGGAGCTTGCCTTCATGAGCTAGAAAAAATGCATTTTTTGGGATTCAAGGATACCCCAAATCTTCTACATCTTTGGAACACTTGTCTCAAATGAAAGAGATGGTCTACTGCACTTTTAGAAAATACAGTAATATCATCTAGGTATATCAGCACTATTTTTTTGATCAATCCCTTGAATGCCATATCCATTTTCCTTTGGAAAGTAGCTCCGGTGTTAGACAACCCAAATGGCATTTTTCTATATGCATAGGTTCCCCATTTGGTGGTGAAGGTTGTTTTGAACTGATCATCTTCCTTTACCATGATCTGATTATACCCTGAATAACCATCTAGCAATGAAAACCTCTTAGAGCCAGCAACAACTTGCAAAATCTGCTCCATAGAAGGAAGTGGGTAGTGATCCTTGAGGGATGCTCTGTTCAAATCTCTAAAGTCTACACACAACCTGATTTCTCCACTCTTCTTTCTAACTAGAACCAAGTTTGCAACCCATCTTGAATGCTTGATGGGGAATATGATACTTTCCTCTATTAACTTATTCAATTCCTTCTTCATGAGAGGCTCAATGTGTGGGTTGACCAGTCTTTGTTTTTGCTTGATGGGCTTAACACTTGGATCTAGTTCAATTGTGTGTTGAGATAGCTTGGGATTGAAACCCCTCAATTCTTCATAGCTCCAAGAAAATACATCCAGGAACTCTTGGCAAAGTTGCATGAACTCATACCTTTCTTGCTCGGTTGCCACTTTACCAATTTGAAGTGACTTGCCTTCTCCAACTGAGATGGGCTCTGAATCCTCTCCCTTGACTTGGATGTTTGCTTTCTCCTTCCTAAATTGATCATTAGGATTGAAAATAGACTCTAAAGTCACAAGTCCCTTTGGCAGTTTGTTGGTTCTCAGTTGTACCACTTGATCATTGTACTGTTGTTCTAACTTTTCCTGATTTTTGGCTGAGAACTCAGCTTCCTCTTGCAAGAAATTGATGATTTGTTGGTCACTCTCAAACACTTGCCAACTTGCATTGTTGTCTGGCACTGATGGCCTCACAATCACATGGATGTTTGGCTGCATTTTATCTCTTTTGATACTTTCCACAACATCAAAGGTTGCTCTAACTGCTGCAAGCCTATCGGCAGCTTGGTTTTCTTTCCTAGGAATGGAGTTGATGCCAAAGCCCTCAAAATCCTCAATGAGGTCCCACACTCTATTCTTATAACTCTTGAGCAGGTCATTCTTGGTAGCATGTTGTCCTTTAACTTGATTAACAATCAGCTCACTATCACCAAAGACTTGTAAGTTTTTGATGCCTCTCTTCCTTGACCAATGTAATCCATGTATCAAAGCCTCATATTCAGCAGTGTTGTTAGAACATGCAAACTGAAATCTAAAAGCTGAATAATACTTAGTGCCTTGAGGTGAAACAAGCATAGCTCCCCCTCCTGCACCTTGTCTACTTCTTGATCCATCAAAGAACAACTGCCATACCTCATTGTCATCTTTATGGTCTGACTTGGTGATGCTAGGAAGAGGCTGATTTTCTTCATGCATGTAATAAACTCCTAGTTCAGATTCCTCTATTTCCTTGTAGGGATCAAAAGCATGTACCTTGCTTGCCCATTCATCAAGAGTCAAATCTAGGATGCTTCCAACTTTGGTGTCAGCTTCATGAGTGCTTGGATAATCCTCTTGATCAAACGTTGAATAGTTGGCATTGATTGGGCTTGGAGTATGAGGCTCAATGTGAAAGTTTGCAATAGGTTTTGGACCTGATTGTGGCCTTGGCTCCATACCTTTTCCTAAATAGCATGTGTGACCAATCAGCAGATAGGTAGCCTCCAATTCTAGCTGTGAAATCCCTTGACAAACATATGTCAAAGAGTGGTGGCAAATCTATCACTGACACATCTTGCAAAACAGTGACATTGGGGCATGCATGCAAAGTAAGGCTCAAATATTTAACTACCCCAACTGTTGTTACTGTTGTTCCATCTAATTGCACTACCCCCTTGGAGATGACTTCATATTGAAGGCCCAGCTGATCAGCTATTTGCTTGGGCATCACAGAACTACTTGCCCTAGAATCAATCATACAATTATGTACTAGTTTATCCCCAATGATCAATGAAACATAGAATGGAGGGGGCTTTAAAATTTTACCTTTTATGTCCTCCATGATTCCTCTCAAGCTGAGTAGCATTTATGAGTACCTTCTCTTGCATATGAGCTTGCTGATTTGAGGTTGACCAATTCTTCATGGACAGCTTGTAGTAGATCCCTTTGTCCTAGGATGGATAGTGACTCCCACATAGATATGTTCACATTGGTCTTCTTCATTTTTTCAATGATGTTAAATGGGGATGAACCATCTCTTTTCTGCCCTTTAGTCTACACATTCTTTTCTTGTACATGGGCTACAACAACTGGCATTTGAGCTGGTCTAGAAGGTGGCTTGGGTTGTCCTTACACATTTGGAACTGCATTTTTCTTGCCAACACCTTGTGGAGTGATGGAAGGTTGTGAATCACTTGGATCTAATGACTACCCTTCACCAATATTCCTCTTCTTTGACCATGTGTTAGCTGCTACACTCTGAGAAGGTGTTTGATTCATACCACAAAAATCTTCAGCCTACCAATTCACAAGTGTAGTCTCATTTGGAGTTGTATTTTGCTGAGATGTTCCTTGTTGTTGGTTTGTTTCTTGACTCACCTCACTCTCTACACCAGTTGTTGTCACCATCAAAGCTTGGTTCAAAGCACCATTGAAGCACATAGATTGGTTGTGAGGTTCATTGCATGGGAAACACCAATCATACTCTTGAGCTATATTATTTTGCACTGGCACTAAGGCTTTAGAGGTGGATGCAACATTGGGGTTATAGGGCTGAAATGGTCTATTGGCAGGAGGCCTTACTTGATTTTGATTTACAGCTGAGTTGGGTGGCCTATTAGGCTGATATGGTTGTCTATTAGGCTGAGTTTGAGGCTGATAAGAAGGCCTAAAACTTTGAGCTTGCTGCCTCTTGAGCGTAACCAGCTCATTGCCCAAATTTTGCAATTGTTTCATAATTTCTTGAAGCTCATTTGAGGCACTAGAGGATGAAGTAGAAGTTTCATTTGAACTCTGATTTCTAGGAGTGGGAATAGGAGCTAAAGTAGGTGCTTGACTAGTACTTGGGCTTTCCAACTCTGGATATAAGGGCATAGGAGGCCTAGGTGCAAGTTTACCAGCTTGGATCAAACAATTCTCAGCCCTAATGGTGATGTTGTAAGCTGCAGGTATAGTTGCACCTCCCATGGATTGGATCAACATAGAAATGTCAGAATTTAAAGCCTTGAGAAAGTATAAGAAAGCACCTTGAGCTGTTGGCCTCACTGCCAATGGGATTCTATCCCACGTTCTTTGAAATCTGAAATTGAATTCTGTTAGCTGCTCATTGGGAGCTCTCTTGATAGTTGTCAGTTGCTCCAATAGAGACAAGTTGTCCCCTTTCTCTCCAAATTGGTTATGGAGGGTTGTGCACAACTAGTTCCAATTTTGGATAGAGCCTGCCTCAAGGCTCCTGAACCATTGCAAGGCTTTCCCTTTGAATGAAGATGCCAACAATTTGACAAGTAAATTTGCATCTCAACAATCTCATGGATTGCACAAACATTAGCAATGTATTTGACATGATCACTAGGGGTGGTCTGATTTTCTCCAGTAAAGTATGGGATGTTCTTCAATGCTATAATTGGAACTAGGTTTTGTGCATTGAGAGAAAGTGGCTATTGCTGCCAGTAAATTTGACATAAGGATTGGGTTGTGCCATTCTGATTGGCCTGAGAACCCTTGTTGATTGGATGAAAGGTCTACCAGGTGGAGGAGTTGATAGAGTTCTGTTTGGTGGAGATGGAGACCTTTGAATCCTTCTTCCTCTTTCTCCTCTTTCTGGGGATAATTGCAGATAGTTAAACAATCCCTCCTCTCTAGTCCTTGACCTTGTTTGGATCCTTCTCATGAATCTTCAAGCTTGGACTACTGAAACCAGTTGATTCTATCCTTTTGGAGTCTCTAGATGTGCAAATCAAGGCTCTTTCAAGCAAGAAACTTACAAAAATTACACATCAACTTTGTTGTAATGAAGATGAAGACCTCTAAGGTCCCATTCAAGGTGTGCCAAAATTGTTAGTGCAAATCTACAGCACCCCCTAAATGACCTTCAGATCTACAGTCTAGAATTGGGTCATTTAGTGTGATTGCACAACATTGAGTTTTCTCCAAGGTGTGGGACCTTGCAAGGTGAGAAAACTCTCCAGAGAAAGTTGGTTCTTACCCCTCTTTTTAGGTGTATGCATGAATTTTTTTTGCAGAGGTTCTGATTCAAAATCCTACTCTAAATTACCAAGGAGAGGGGAGAGAAAACATGGAAAAGGGAAACAAAACTAAGTAAAAACGGTGATACACCAAAGGAGTGATGAAATATTTTCTTGCAAATAAACACAGATCATAGATATGTAACACCAAAGCATGCACAAATTGCTAGAATATAATGAAAGATCATAAGACAATGATAAACACATGAGAGGATTGGAGGATCATTCACAAAACATGCATTACCATTCCCAAGTTTAATAGAATGCATTACAATGGCAGAAAGGAAAAAAACATGCCACAATCTCCATGGAAGGTCTGAAACTCCTCGAATTCACGTGCCAAGGGGAAGAGGGGGGTCTACAAGAACAAAAACGTCCAACCCTTTACAAATGAGCCAAAACTGGCTTTTAATGGCGAAGCAGAACGAAGGAAAAGCAAAAAACATGGGAAAATTGATTTATGAGCTCAACCACTAATCAAATCCCTTCAATCTCACCTACAAAGTGATGGGCTTCATGGACAAACCCATATGCCAAAGTACATTGCTCTGCAGATCCAAAAAATGACCCATACTTCATTAATTTTGGTGGTTGAATGTCAGTTCTATATTTTTTGCATGCCAGAGATGTTTTCTCATTTTTCTCCCACCAAACTCCACCAAAAAACAAAATTGAATAGTCCATCATGTGGAGAATTTCAACATATTTCCAATGATATAAAAAATGCAAAAATCTGAGCTCTGGATCAAAAGATATGGCCCTCTGAAGATTTAGGGAAAAATTAGGGTTTGCGGGCTGAGATTCAAAAATTTTCCCTCCTTTTCGAATTGGGAAAAATTCCCAAAAATTCTCCTCTGGCCTGACCTACGCTGCCACGTGGCACCATCTCATTGATCCGCGGGTTCAAACGATCGTTCTGCCCCGTTTGCAAAATTGGAAAATTTTCCAAATAAACTCTGTGCCTCTGCCACTCTGGGACACGTGGCACCATCTGGTTGTTTGGTGGGGATGCACTCCACTTTTTACCTTTGAGCCACTAGCCACTTTGGAAAAAATTCCAAATTCCTTCCGCCACCCTGACCTCCACCGCTGACAGGACACATGGCGCCATCTCATTGCTCGGCGGGCTTTCGCTTGGATTTTTTCCTTTGACCCTTTGACCCCAACGCCGAAAAAATCGAAGTCCTTCCACCCCGCCGCTCTGACCTACCACGTGGCACCCTCTCATCTCTTTGTGGGTTTTCAGGCCAAAATTTTCCCTTTACCCCTTTGACTCCAAAAGGCTAAGTGCCAAATTTTTTCCCATGGGCCCGCCTTGGGAAAATTTCCCCTCCTAACTCTGCCGAGCCATAACTTGCAAAATACAAGGAGTTAGGAGGACTTCTTTACCTTTCTGGAAAGGAGAGAAAATTCTCTATCTGATGAAGAAATATTCAGAAAATTTTGAGTGCCTGAAATGTGAAAAAAATTGACTGATGCACAAGGAAGGAAGGAATGAAGATAAGTTAGCCAAAATAAGCAGGGGGTTTATTTTGGATAACAGTTCCTATTATGGACACAGAGGTCCTATTGTGAGACCTACCTATAGATTGAGACTATAAATCCTCTCTCCCTCATTTATTATCATATGTGACTCTGCAATTAGGGTTTAATAAATTCTATTTTTGTTAAATCACAAGTTTATCACTCATGTTGGGAAGAGGATGGGAAAATTTGTCTTCAATGCATCTCTCCATTTCCTCTAGGGATGTTAGCCTAATGTATAATAGTGTAACATCAGTGTATATGTCCTCAATCTTGATAATAACCTCAAGATGAGATTCCTTGGACTTACTCATGGGACTAACTAGATCAACAACCTTTATGACCTCAAAATATAAATCTCTCAAGGATAATAGGAACATCCTTTGATAGATACCATATTAGTAATGACATGGAAACATCTACCATAGTTATCCAATAATGAGATAGTACATGCAATAGTAAATATAAGACATTACATTGTGATGTAACACAAACAAAATATAATATGTACTCAAATCCAAATATGCAATAACCATATTGTATACATGCTTTAAATAAATTCTAAGTTAATATGAAGGACTTAACACCAAGTAAATATTAACTTAATTAGTTCTTTAATCAAATACATCAATATTGATCTTAAAAAGGGAAAGTTAACTAAATTACACAAAATATAAATCTAATATTAAATGAAAACCTCCCTTTTGATGTTTGGATGTGCTCCGATATGTAGATACTTCCTTATATGAGCCAAACATAATCTACATAAATCAATTATTCTTCTAGCAAAGAGGAAGATATATCTTCAAAATACAATTAAAGCCACATTTGATTCTTCTCGTGCTATTCTTAGAAATTAATGACAGGGGGTTTACTTAGTTTGGAAAGAATTCCTATAATAGAAATGCTCTTCTTGAGTAATATTAAAAAAGTGCATTATAAGGACATGGTATGTAAAGGTGTAGTTTGGTATGAAGGTACTAGGTTGCTTATATAGTTTTCCAATTGGGGAGAAGCATATATCTTAGTGAATGTGGGATAAAGGAGATGTAGAATTAGGAGTTGATAAACATATTTAGAAGAGATTAATTAGAAATTAATGACCCATGGGAGTTATGGAAGGTTTAATTAATCAATTGGGATTAATTAATAGGCCATGTTTAGCTTGTAAAAGTAATTTGGAGATGTTTTGGAGGAAAATGCATGGAATTAGAGGGGTTTGAGAGGGGGATTTAATTAATAAGAGGGTTTATTAATCAAATACAAGGTTGTGAAAGGGTAATGAATTAATAATGGTAAATTAATTAACTAAAAGAGGATTTTAACCAATGTTTGTAACGTTAATTGACATTTGAGATGGGGAGAAGGTCGATTAATTAATGAAATGTTTTTAATTAACCAAGAAGATGGTGAACATCAGATAATTAGCGGAAAATCACTAATTATAACATGGTGACAGTGAGAAGAAAATTAGTATAATTTTAGCATGGAAATTGCACGATTGAAATTAGGTGTCTACACATATTACATGGATCATCATACATAACCATGCATAACAGAGTTATGTCTAGTGGTTTCTTCTCTCCTTTGAAGTTTTGCTTAATAACCCTCTATGGGTAGATCTCCATTAGGTACATTGTCAATCGACTTCTTACCCACAGTCATTGTTCCTAGGGAATCTCATCATGATGAACCATGACCCACCTATTTTCCACTCATTAATATCTTTGGCACTATCCACCCCATGATCTGCAAGGGAATCATCCTACTCATAACCATATATTAAAACACAATTCTCATAAGTTGATGATTCTCACTCTCCTATCTTATAAGGACATCACTATGACCTCCACCATATACATGTTACTTGGGGTATGATTTACCTAATCATAAACTATTGGTTACACCCTAGTTATATTTTAGAATGTTATTGTATAAAACTATGTAAGGGTTTTTAATAAGTAGATTGTTCTAATTTTATTAGCTCCTGACATTAATCATTAACAACCAAAATAATGCACTCAAATGTGAAATGATTGAAACAATTGATAAGTGATAAGTACTTGAAAAAATACATAAGAGGATAAATAGAATTAGCTATTAAAGGTAGGATAAAAGGGAATATGGATGTGTAGGGTTGTGTAACACGATGATTTAGAACTCTAGATGCTTAGGTGAAAGTTCTAGAGATGCAAACCCAACATGGTTAGGATAGTACAACTTTTATATGATCTATACCTAATCTATATGATCTTAAACTATATAGTCTTAGACCCTTTGAGAGTCTTGACATGTAACTTATATGTGCTTCACTTTTTTAAAAATCATCTTAAATAATGTGGTTCTTTCTCACACATCTTCAGGATGACCTATAACCACCTATAACAAATTGGAAACCCTTGCAACCTACAAAACCCTTCATCGGAGCATTAAAAAACTAAAATGAGAAAACATGTGTGTATGGTGAGGCTAGAATACCCTTGGCAATCATACTCCTAGCTATTGAACCAATCGAAGTGTTATAATGTATTCCCTCATTGCAGTATCAAGCCTCATATAGCTCTCCTAAGTTCTTATCCAAGTGTGAATAGCTAATCAAACCTCTAGGGGTTCCCTCATGTCTCTTGACACTAAGATACTTAAATGCATTATATAATGTACCCAACCTAGTAGTAGTGAGATGTGGTGTGCCTTAACTATATGACCAAACCTTTTTATTGATTGAAACACTTGTGTAATCCTTGGAGTGAATTTACTTTTGCTAAAACATGGCTGTATGACCTTTGCATTCTTGAAAATTGAGGAAGATAGACTCTTTAACCTAGTCGAGTGCTTCATACTTATAGTAAGGACTAATCTAGATGATGTGCAACTGATTTGGGTAGATTTAGGAACCCTTTGAGTTTTTTAGAATAATATTTTCACTAGGAACTTATAAGAGTTATAAAGTGACATTAAATTTTTGTTATAGCCTTATGTAGGTAAAATATTATAGTAAGGCCGACCCTATAAAGATGAAATGACCTAAAGAATAGTTTGAAATTGAAATGAGATTTGGTGGATGTGAAGGGGTGAGACTATACAAGTAGGCCAAGAATGAATCTTACATCCCAACCCTTCCATACATTTTTGAACTAGAGAGATGAAACTCAAAGCTAAAATTTTTGTCATGAATATTAGAGGTTTAATGTTACTTTGATAAAATACCATTCTTAGAAAGAATGATAAAATAGAGTGTAAAGATAAGAAAGTTATAGAAGAGCTAGAGATATGAGGAGATTGGATTTTGAATTGTCTTAGCAAGGAACATAACCAAACTTGGTATTGCACAAGTACAAGTTACCAAATTTTAATGTCTACATTTACCCCTTGTTAAGTTTGTAATTTAAAATTGCATGCTTAAATGAATTGATTATGATAGGGAAACTATGAAAAGAGCCTACTACAAGGAATAATGACCAAATATCAGCTCAAAACATGATGAATCCTTTGGTTCAAAAACTAGAAAATGACTTACCGAATTTGAAAAATAAGTGTTAAGTAGTGCCCCTATAAACACATATAAAGATGTACCTAGGAGAAGTTTTGGCATTGATAGAAATGGTAATCAAAATAGGTTACCTAGACCTCCACCAAGGTTATCCATTGAAGCATCTCTAGTAAACACAGTGGTGGAGATCCAGGGGATGAAGATGAAGAATTAGTCGAGATAAGAGAAAGTGAAGACAATGTTGGATACATCAATTGATCAGGGGATCATTTTTTATATCAAAAGTTCCCTAAACATCCCTAAGTTTTGTCAGTGCATAATATCTTTTTGAGAGATTTCCATTGACTATGAGAACATGACAAATGAACATTGGGAGCTCTAATTATGTCCGGTCAAAGTTCAGTCAACAAGAAAGTCAACTCTGGTCAACAGGTCAATAATGGACCAATAGCACTACGACACGTGGAAAAAGGGCGTTGGTAAAATTGGAGAGGTTTTCACCGCCGGTCTTTGACGATCGTAAAATGATATAGCCCGTGGGAGCAAGAGGCTCAACTTTTGTTATGGAGGGGAGCCCGGTCGCCATGAGGAATAATTTATTATCGCCGACGTGGTGGTCCCTCAAGCCACCACGAACGATTTGCCTATCCAGGATCGACATCAAGCTATTAGCCGAGTCATGCAAGAAAGTGATTGTGCTCATCTATATTACATGGGGTCTATATTATCCCATTTACCTCCAACTCACCACATAGTGGCATGAACAACTTGTCAACTACTTGGCCCACACAATGGGCACATTAAACATAGCAACCACCACTCCAAACAACTCGGCCATGTAAATCTACCAACCCCCATTTATATGCTAAATCCATGTGGTGGATAAATGGTGGGGCAAACAAAGCCCATGCATGGAAGTTTCCACGTGAAAGGAGGGGAGGCTAAGGTATTAAATACCTTAGAAAAATCAATACTCCACTCTATGTGGGATTTAACCCACTCAAACATGTATGGCGCCCAATATGGGATTATACTCCCATCCATATGCCACGGTCAGGCTTATAATAGCCTATAGATAAAATATGGAGCATTATTTTAAGGGCCCTATTTTAATATAAATAGGGAACCCTTCTTCATTGTAAACATGGAAGCTTAATAGTTTTTAATCTTAATTGTGGGATTTGGGAGAAATAGTATTAGGGTAATTTCAATATAGTTTTCTGAACTATATTAAAATCCTAAAATTACTATAGGCAAATATTATTTATTGGCCTATTATGTTTAGGCAATAGTAGATGAAATATTTGTGATTGGGAGTATTGCAAACTACCCAATAGGCCCATTAAGCCACAATATTTTTTCACTTGCGACGTCTGGAATATTGACTGGAGTGTCGAAGGATGCAGGGAAGCATTGGGAAGGCCGATCGAGTTCCAAAGGAGGTTGTGCATTAGGAAGGTGGAGAATGATTTGACTGATCATCAGAAGTTCTTTGAAGGACTGGCGTACTACTAGGTAAGTGGAAATTCCATTAGATTTTATTGTAGGAAATAACATTATCCTTACAAATTATTACTAGCGGAACGGTTCGATAAGAACCCAGAGACATAAGTTTTTGCCAAACTATGTAATCAATCAGTGCATAATTGTCATTACATTCTTGCATTAATTTTAAATCGATTACTTAAAATGAGATCTTGTTGGCAAATATTTAAAGCTATAGGGGTCTGAGATCAGGTAGATAAAACTTGATCAATTTTCGGATCAAGTTGGTATTAGAGCTGGTTTAGCTCCATATTTGCTTCCAGTAAATCTGATTAACAAAGTGATTGCTTCAAGTTAGTGCGTTTGGTTTAGTTTGTGTGAATATGGTACAAGTGCACTATGGGAAAGATGTCTAAATAGGTGAAGCTCAAAGAAATTGAGGCATACAATCACCAGCTTCAGGAAGAGAACTCTCTCCTGCGATCAATGTATTACTCCTTGGAAGAGGAGAATGCTCGCTTAAAATCAAAATCACAAACCAAGGATGAGATCTTGGTAAGGTTGCAATGTGGTGATCAAAGAAAAGGAATACCTTCAACTTCAGATGCAGAGACCATGACAGATGAGTGCACTGTAAGTTGTTCACCATGGGAATCTTCTTCTTCCTCCCATTTAGTTTTAGATTCAGGTATTGATGTCTTTGGTTCCTTTGAAAGGTATACTATAGGCATTGGATCTAAATTGTTAGTTAAAATGGGATTTGATGGAAGAGGCCTTAGTAAAAATGGCCAAGGCATTGCTAATCCATTATAGGTCAAGGATCATCCTTGTTTTGTAGGCTTTGGTTTTCCTAGTGCAGGAATGGATATTGGAAATTTCTCTAAGAATGCTAATGGGAGACAAGCTTCCAAAAGCAAAGTGAATACCCCACTAGTCCTGCAAAGAAGATTCTGAGCAGGAAATTTGTGCTTCATCATCACAAGAAGGATGTGGTAAGAGAAATCAATGAAGAGGTTATGTGATTCCACATCCATTTTCTTACCATAATCACAAGCACATTAAAACTTTTGATCCACTTTTTCAGCTTAAGAAGTATGGTTATGATTTTTAGAAAATGTGGAATTCCTTTCCATGTACTTTTTGTGGATTGCATAATCATTTTGTGGTTAGATGCTAGAAAAGAAGGACACTGATGAAGAAGTTGATGTCATTCGTTAAGAACAAGGCAAATTAGAAAGACCAATCTCGTCATACATAGTTGAGAAATGGTAGAAAGAGTTCTCTATCCCATAAGAAGGAGATTAAGAGGAATTTTTGTGCTCATTTCTAGAGGAATGTGCACCAGGTGGACAATTATTGGAAACCACATCCATCTCACCATCAGAGTAATAACAAGCTAAAGACGGAATGGAGGTCTATTGCAAAGGCGAAGGAGCTTCCTAATCCACCACAAGCTGATAATTCAACCCAGGACCAGGTAATACCTGAAAGTGAAAGTCCTTTAAAATGGGTAAGTCAACAATTTTTCAATTATATATTGCATAATTCAGGTTGATGAATAGTATGTAATATTTGTTTGGAGATAAGATTTTGTGAGAAAATGCTGAGAGAAAGGTTTACCATACTCAGTGGATTTTCTTACTTAGAAAATTTGATTAATACTCCAAACATATCTCCTAATCAGCTTGTGAGTACCTGTTACATCGTGGATATATGATTAAACTCATATTAAGCTTGGAGATCTGTCAGCCAGTTGTGCAAACAATTGAGCTCACTGGTGTTAGCTTCGAACTTCATTCTGTGTAGAGGCATTGTGACCATGCAACACAATGGTAGTTGAACATCGTTGGCATATGACAACAGGTCAAAAATTCATCCTGTGTAGAGGCAATGTGACCATGCAGCAGAGTGGTGCCTGATAGTCATCATCAACATGAGGATTTTTATTATGTAGATGCAACATCCATGTAGTGGGATTATAGTCACCATTTTTGAGCTCGTGAGAAATAAACTCAGATCATCGTTATGTGTAGAGGCATTGTGACCGTGCAATAGAATGGTAGTTGATCATCAAACTAACATCGTGCATTGGAGGCTTGAGATCTTAAAAGAGGCTTAGCATCGTGTATTGGAGGCATTAAAGTCTGGAAAGGGGCCTGACATCAGGTTGCAACTTCATTCTGTGTAGAGTCTCTTATGACCCTGTAGCGGGATGGTACCTGACAATTCATTGTCCATCATCGACATCGGATCAATTATAGCTCTAATTAACAAGGAGTTCCTTCAAACCAGTTTGGATTCTACGGAATCAACTAAGAGCTAGGAAATGTGTTATATAGTCAAAGAAGATCCTTGTTGTCAGATATCTGGAAGCCTAGCACCGCACAATGGAGGCATTGAGGTTTTCTTCAGATATCAAAGTGATGCATCAGAAGTGTAGTGGGCCCATAACCCACAAGTCCAGGATCAGAACAAAGTTTTCAAAGTGAGAAGGTTGGAGAGGAAAATACCAAAGGGTCTACTACAACAGTACTTATGAGGTGACAATAGAGTTTCTAGATTCAGGACATGATGGCAAAATGTTCCAATATAAGATTTTTGGGACAAAAAGCCTTTCCTATTGGGGAGGTGTGATTAGGGGATCATTTTTGATATAAAAAGTTCCCTAAACATACCTAAATTATGTCAGTACAGAAGATATTTTTGAGAGCTTTCCATTGACTATGAGAACGTGAAAAACAGACATTGGGAGCTCTAGTTATGGCCGATCAAAGTTCAATCAATGGGAAAGTCAACTCTTGTCAACAGGTCAATAATGAACCAATAACACTGCAACATGTGGCAAAAGGGTGTTGGAAAAATCAGAGAGGTTTTCACCGCTGGTCTTCGATGATCATAAAATGATATAGCTCATGGGATCAAGAGGCTCAACTTTTGTTACGGAGGGGAGCCCAACCGCTGTGAGGATCAATTTATTATTACCGACGTGGTGGGCCCTCAAGCCACCATGTGGGGATTTGCCTATCGAGGATTGGCATTGAGCTATTAGCTGAGTCATGCAAGGATTGAGCTACATTTTAGCTCGGTGAGCTATCCATAGTGATCAAGCTCATCTATATTGCATGGGGTCTATATTATCCCATTTACCTCCAACTCGCCACGTAGTGGCATGAACAACTTGTCAACCGCTTGGCCCACACAATGGGCACATTAAACATAGCAACCACCACTCCAAACAACTCGGCCATGTAAATCCGCCAACCCCCATTTATATGCTAAATCCATGTGGTGGATAAATGGTGGGGAAAACAAATCCCATGAGTGGAAGTTTCCACGTGAAAGGAGGGGAGGCTAAGGTATTAAATACCTTAGCAAAATCAATACGCTGCTCCATGTGGGATTTAACCCACTCAAACATGTATGTGGCCCAATATGGGATTATACTCCCATCCATATGCCACGGTTAGGCTTATAATAGCCTATAGATAAAATATGGAGCATTATTTTAAGGGCCCTATTTTAATATAAATAGGGAACCCCTCTTCATTGTAAACATGGAAGCTTATTATTTTTTAAGCTTAATTGTGCGATTTGGGAGAAATAATATTAGGGTAATTTTAATATAGTTTTATGAACTATATTAAAATCCTAAAATTACTATAGGAAAATATTATTTATTGGCCTATTATGTTTAGGCAATAGTAGATGAAATATTTGTGATTGGGAGTATTGCAAACTACCCAATAGGCCCATTGAGCCACAATATTTTTTCACTTGCGACATCTGGAGTATCGACCGGAGTGCCGAAGGACGCATGGAAGCGTTGGGAAGGCTGATCGAGTTCCGAAGGAGTTTGTGCATCAGGAAGGTGGAGAATAATTCGACTGATCATCGGAAGTTCTTTGAAGGACTGGCATACTACTAGGTAAGTGGAAATTCCATTGGATTTTATTGTAAGAAATAACATTGTACTTACAAATTTTTACTAGTGGAACGGTTCGATAAGAACCTGGAGACTTAGGCTATTGCCAAACTCCGTAATCAATCAATTCGTAATTATCATTACATTCTTCCATTAGTTTTAAATCGATTACTTAAAAGGAGCTCTTGTTGGAAAATATTTAAAAACCTATAGGGGTCCGAGATCAGGTGGATAAAAACTTGATCAATTTTTGGATCATCGATGAAGAAATCAAAGAATCAACCGACGAATCCAATATCAAGTATATGGAATACGAATATGATGAAGGTGAATATGACGATGTGGTTGATGATATGAACAACGTTTCTTTTGTTGTCTTTACCATGTCTCAAAACCAAAAGACAAAGCAATCTTATGCCATGACAAAGCAATCCTGGAGAGGTCTATATGCTTTGAAGTCTATTAGTTGATTATTAAAGGAATGAAGAAGTTTCTTTGGCTCCTAGTTGGAACTTATGCAAATTGGCTACCTACAGGATAATCGTGCTTGTGAAAGGAAGAGAATGAAGGTAGTCATATGTATGTTGTGAGTATGAGTTCATTATGAGTTGACAAAGCATTCTCTAAGTTACTCTTTTGTTGACAAATATAAGAGGTTGTTGAGGTCCATAACTGACTTAGTTACCTGATATAGAAGATTTGTGTAACGCCCACAAATTCGATTACTCTCAAAACAAAATAGAGCTAATAATTTAATAGTCAAGTTTACAGTAAAAATTTTTTGTTTTAAAAGGGGTTTGCAAGGTTAGACATTTCCACAATTAATATATTTTTTATTAAAGTCTTTCTACACAAGCTTGTGAAAGTTGGAATTAAATTAATAATTAAATATTATTAATTTACTTCCTAAGATATATTTATGGTTTAAAACAATACATTTACCAAGCTCCATAAGTTTAATTAATTATCATGCATCAAGATTCCTTTATTTTCTAACACAAAAGTTTAATTATTTTGCCTAGCCACTTAGTGGCCCCATTCACCCCATTACCCATGTTTTTTTTTGTTTAAATTTCATTCCCATAAAATAACTCCCACTTAAGTGAGGTAGAGTTTAATTTGGGCCATTAGATTGAATACATCCTAGCCTTTAGATTTGGGTTGCCCTAAATATCCTTACGAGTTTCCTTTTATTTCTATTTGCCCTAAAAGAACCTCATTTGTTCATTCTTGTTTTGCAGGTTTTGGAGGAGGAGAAGCCATGAGAGCAAGAAGTGCAACCATGAAGAAATTTTCTTGGTTTTAGTTGTAAAGGTTTTACTATTGTGAGATTCTCATTGCTTAATGTAGAGATCCCACCATGGATCTGTTTTTTTATTTAATGTATCATTCTTTGAGTTCAACAATTGGGGAAAACCCCATTTCATTAAATCTATGAATTTTACACATTTGGGTGCCCATAAAAGGGATTGAAAGGCTTAAATAATTAAATTTAATTAATTATTACTTGTTGGAAGTTTCATTTTAGTGGTTTAAAGCTTAGATTTCAATCAAATTTCAATCTAGGTTTTCACAGTCGGGATTTTTAATTTTCCGTCAAAAGTGACGAAACCACTGCCCTACGCAGACCGACGGTCCTGTGACCTCTGCCCTACGCAGACCGGTGGTCCTGTGACCACCACCCTGCCCGAGGGGTGGTTCATCGACTGCCGCTTTGAGCTGTGTGGCGGTCCTGAAATTGCTGCTCTACATAGCGTGGCAGTTCTGTTTCCTGAAAACATAATCTTCAATATATGCATTTTTCAACAGTTTTCTACTTAAGTGGGTGTTTAATGCAATGCTAATTTTAACTAAGGTGTCTTCCATTCATTGGTTGATAGATTGACATCATCTCATAGTTTCATAACTCAAATTTTCCAAATGCATAACTTTTCCATTCAAACATATAACCTTCAACAACATGAAATGTAAACTTTCTTTTATTAAACATACTTTGGAATTCATCTTTGTAACCATACAATACAAATATGAAAACTAAAAGTTGCAATAACATTCTTTTGCAATACAAGGATTTCTAATCCATTTATTTCAATAAAACTAGTCCTTTCCAACAAGGTATACAACAAAAGTTCTTTCTTCATTCACTAAATCACTACAACTTGGAATAAATGAAATATTACAAAACTTTCTTTCAAACATACAAAAGTTACAATATTTAATTCTAAGTGGGAATAATAATATGATCAAATTACAACATAGATATTATTAAACAAGGTCAAAACATAAGTCTTCATTTCAATGTCTTCTCCCAACTTTTAGCTTTCAAATTTACACCCATCAACTCTTCAAAAAATTTGGATCATAAAACAAAGAAAGGGGGATAGGCGATGCTCTCCGCCAAACCTTTAATCCAATAAGAGGATAAACCATCCTTCTTATTGACCTCCGAGCCCCAACCAAAGAACAATGAGGAGTCTTGAGCAACATTTGACAACTTTTACAAAAATGGCTTCCACAAAACATACAACACATTCAAATGGACATACTCAACAATATTTACAACTTTCTCAACAACAAATAGGCTTGACATCAAGAAAAAAGGAGAAAGGAATATGGGAACCACCTCCTTTTTCCTCCCAAGTGAAGTAGGAGTTCCACCCAAAAGCCTCCATGTGTACAATACAAAACATTCAAATATATCTTTATCTCTCCCCTTGCAAATATGCAAAAATATGTCTATTTTTTCCTTTTCACTCCCCATACATAGAACTCCTAATCACACTCCCTCCAAAATTCATGCCTCACAACTCTCTTTTCCCTCCCCAATGGTCCCATACTTCCATCTCCCTCTCCCTTCTTAAGGCAGGCTACTCAACCCCAATATATCACATTCACAACACCCATGCAAATACTCATACAAACACAATTTTCACATCTACAAACATAAATAAAGAAATAACAAAGATGGAGATCCTACCTCTCCATTAAGCCTCCAAAAATCTTCACTCCAATAAGATTTCAACACCTTCAAACCAAACACAATCCAAAATACAACTCCAAAAAGGTTCCAAGCATGCAACTCAAGACCAAATTTCCAAAAGTGCAAGAGAAGAAATGAGACAAGTAACCAAAAATCCTTCAAATTTAATCAATAAATAGAAATGGGATGTGAGGATGATGAGGTGGTTCCATGTAGGATGTCACTTCATCATTCCTCCATTCCAACACATAAGTCAAACACCATGCCCAAGACAATAAATGAACATGTAAGACTTATGACATGCCCACATGACACTCCAACTTGCACACCATGCCTATCAATGAAAAACTTAAATGTGATAAGTAGAAAAGTGTAATTATTTTCACTTTTTACACTTCAAAATGCATAATTAAGCCTAAATTAAATTCCTCATACCATAGGTATGGTTGTTGGATGAATTTAAGAGACATGTAACAAGTTTAGCTTATCTCACAAGCCTAAAAAAAAGCCTCCCAAGTCAAAATCTGAATTTTGAAGTTGGGAAAGAGTACACAACACAAAACCCAACACAAATCTAATTTACATCCACAAGATTTCAAGGACCATCTACCCTCATAATTATCCAATTGTCACATCCTTAATTTAGTTAACAAATCAAGTTGGATTAGCTAATTAAGACACATCAATAATTGCTAATAAAGTGACTGAAATTTCCCAATAATTAAATACATATAACACAAAATAAAACACACACAAAATTAAAAGAAGGGAAAAATATTACACCTCATGGACACACATGTGAGGTCACCCCCCATGGGAAACCTCCTAACTAGGCATACAATAACACATCATAAACATTAGACACAAGTTGTCAAATTTTGCCATGTTACAAAACACCCAACATTCTTCTGTGGTTGGTCCCCTATCCCCTTTCGATGTATGATATAATGTCCCTGCAAACATAAAAAAATACCTCTCTGGCCTCACAGCCTCATCAACAACATCGAGAAATAATATATACATAGAAACCAATAACCATCATCCAAAATTAAGTAAGTCTATCATCTATCAACATATCAAATAATTCGATTCTAACATCCTTGAGATCATAATTCTACTCAGAACATCCAAAGCATAACGTGTCTTTATAAAATCCAAATAATGCAAATCAACACATATTGAACTGTTTACTAGTGCCATCTAGTGTATCATAATCAAAATGTGAATAACAACATATCAAGAGTAAAATATTTGCATAGTCTACCATCAACTGCTCAACATATAATAATCAAAATGTCTAAGTATCAATCCAATAGTAATATCATCATAATAAAAATAGTGTCGAAGAGGAGTGGGCACTACAATTTGAGGATCATAATGTGTGATATTGTGCTACAGTGCTCTTAAAAGATGCTCATAATTGTAAGGGGATCTTTATGACAGGGGGGCTACACTCTTTATTCCTTGATGAGTCTAAAGGTGATCTCATATGCTTGTAAGCTACCTTCTTCACTAGTTAAAGAAAAATGTGAGTCCTTATTGGTTATTTGTACTCTATGACAAGAAATGTTGCTTCTACAGTTACACAAAGTGTTGTATTAGTTCACATAGGACAAGGGGAGTGCATATGTTTTCTCCCAAATGATGCTACATGTGATCTATTGCGTTAGAAAGACATATTATTGGCAAATTGATGATTGGGTCAGTGGTGAATTGATGTTTTGAGATGTTGTCAGTGAAAGAGACAACAAAAAGTGTTGCTACAGGTCAAAATGTTGCTCCTGCATGTGTGTAAAGTCTCTTTATGACAGGGGTAGTGCTTGTGTGAACTCCTAGAGGTTGTATTGATATTTCTCAAGGAAATAAAGGTTAGTATTGGGTGTCTACACTATGAAATGACAAATTTTCTTCCTTGTATGTATGATCTTGGTCAATTACGACTGATAAGGATTGAGAAATTTTTTTATGACTAAGCAAAAGTGTCTCAAGTGATTTCATGCCATGAATCCACATTATGTTGCTTAAAATTGAACTTGATTACTAGATACAATGGTTTTAAGTCCAGGGGGGGCTATGAATTGTATTGTCAAAGTGTGAATGAGGTTTTAGGACTTGTCAAATTTGGTTTTAAATGCATTAATAAGACTATTTAGGGCTCTTAGTTTTGAGTATGGTATGCGGAGCAAGAAAGTGCATTGCAAAGCTAATCTTTTGCCTAAACAAGCTGGTTTGTGGTCAAGAAAGGTAGTATGATGGTTTGAGATGCTTAGTTTTGACATTTTTGGCATGTTCAAGGTGTCAATGATTCAGATGTTGCTTTGTCATAGTTGATTTATGAATACCAAAAACAGGGTTGAAGTGGAAATTGACAATCTTTGCATGCCTTGAAGGTGAAATATGATGTTATTGGCTCTAACAAAGGTATGATAGTGCTTCGTCATGCTTTATTGATGTGATCAGATGCTGTAAATGCTTGGCCTAGGGGGACCATGGTGATTGCATGCTTGAAATGAAGGAAAAAACAAAATTGAATTCAAATTTCAAGGTCTTGGGCTTGTTTGAGATCTTTGGCTGACGTTTCTAACCAAAACATGATGATATGAAGCTGAGAAAGATGAAGATTATGTATGTACAACAATCCTTTGAAATTAATGTAAAAAGGAGGAGAATTTCAGGTAGTTTTCCATCAATGACAAAGGGGGAAATTGTTGGCATGTGGTCCTATATGTGTTGTCATTGATGCAAAACCACATTAATGACAAAGTGGATGATGGAGTATGGTCATATGATGTTGTAGATGGTGTTGACATGCTGGTTCAGGTAAGTTCACGATGATACATGGAGATTCGGTGAGGATTGCTTGCTCTTACAAGCCCATTTAGGTGCCTAGGTGATGTTGCATGGTGGTAGGAGTTTCTTGGTTACTTGAGAAGCATGTTGGTATGATGGATAACAGGTTTGGAGAGTGTTTCGACACTCACATTAGTTGCAGGGTGCAGATACAGGTGTTTCAGTATGTTTCAAGTGCTCATTTGGAGCATGTATGTATGCTAGGAGGTATGAGATTGAGATTTAGAGCTATATGAGCTCATGGATGTATGTATCTAGGTGAATTATGGTATACCAGGTATGTTTGGGTCACTTTGAGTGATTTAATGATGAGTTGTAGTGTTATTCTAGTTGACCCTAGCTTCTACAATTTGAAGTATGGTGATGAAATTTTGATGATTGGAGATGTTAGTGTGATATGTCATGGTCCTTTGAGAAAATTTTTAGGTTGTTAGGATGTGAATTTTGCAAGTTATGTCAATTCTAATGAGACATGGTTAAGAACTAGTGCATTTCCAGCTTGAATTTGAACTTTCGATGCTCTCCTTGGATTGTGTGCTTTGTATGGGACCTTGTGGCTTTTAGGGATGTTTCTACATTAAGTCTAAAAGGTTTCAAAAAAATAATGAGGTCATTTCATCGTCAAGTTTTTTATGAACGAATGTTAAGAAGGTAAACAACTGGTTATGGGTTTGAAACCCTAGCTTGAAAGCGATATGCAAGAAACTCTTCCTAAGTGGCCATTTTTTCTTCCTATTACATGGGTGATGATTGGAACATGTAGAGGAATTCTTTATATTTCCAGAAAGGTATGGTAGAGGTCATGGTGATGAGTGGGCCCCATTCAAACAAGTCAATTTTTAAAGAAGAGTGTTTTGGGACAAGGTTGTCCAAAGGAGTAACAAACTAAATCTATGGTGCATGATGTATGTGAGTTTCTCTTGGTGTCCAAAGAGGATTCATGACAAGTTGATGCAAGTACATGGTAAAATGAGCTCTATTCAGGTTGACTGGTCAACATGCAATTTTGAGGCCATAAAAAACAATGTTCATTAAAATGGGCATAACTGGAGCTACAAGTGAAATTTTGAGATGATTAAAAATGTGTTTGAAAAATATAATTTAGAGATATTTCCATTTATATATGGATTGTATCATGATGAGGATTTTTTCTATGGTTTCTCGGTCATTTTTTGGACAAGAAGATTTTTGCCAGTGTAGGAGAGGACATGATTTGTTGGAAGTCTTGAGTTGTTTGAAGCATGATATGGATGAGGTGATGCTTGCTCTCACTTGAAATGTGAAGAATGATGAATTTTACATCCAATGAATCCACGTAGAGGTCTTGAATGTTCCTAGAAATAATTTTATCTGCTGATCTTTCAAAACACTTTTTTGGGCAGGTTGATTTGGTGAAGACAAAAGTGATTGTGGTTTGAGCAGGTGAGTGTTTCAAGGCATCTAACTTGCTTAGAAGTGTTATAAAGGTTTTAAATTTTCCATCAAGTGGTTAAATGGCATGGTTTTGATGATTTTAAGTGATTTGATGGAATAATGAAGTTTCCAAGGTCTTGACGGGTGTTGGAAACAACAATTTTGAGATGAACAAAGAGTACTAAGCCCATTCAATGAAATAATTTGATTGTTTGAACTAAATTGCAACCATGTATGAATGTTAAATGTTATTTTAAGCATGTACAATGATTTATGGGTCATGCATAAGTATGGTTTTGATGTTAAGGAATTTTTATCTTTGTGCCCATACAGATTTGACCATTTTTGGAGCATGATTTTTTTTTGTCTAGGCCGACCTACTTGGGTCACTTGTGAGTGTTATATTTAAAATTTGGGATATTTTGATGATGCATTGGTTGAGCCAAAGGAGGGAAAAAGGTTTGTGTTTGAATTTGAAATGATAAGGAGCTTATAAAATCATTATTTTGGGTGCTTTTTGGTACTAGTCTTGCAAGGGTGAAAAATGCGACCCATATGTGAGTGAATTGCATGTATGTGTGCATAATTTGAAGGATGAGGAAGAGCATGATAGGCTAAAGAAGATAATATAACATGTGTGCAAGATATTAGAATCAAGACAAGTTGAGAAGGAAGAAGATAAAGCAAGTTTGATGCCCTAGGGTATGAGTTAGGGTTTGGGACCTGAATATGCAATCTCCATCAGTTGTGGTAGCAAAAATATTAGATATCAAACACTTTCAGGAGGTTGAGTTGGTGCTTAGTGATCCTATGGGTTTGTAGCCTCCTTGTGGAGTTGGTGCTTCACTAAATTAGTGGTTGGTGCTCCTTATAGGGTTGGTGCTCTACTAAACTAGGGGTTGGTGCTCCTTGTCAAGGGTTAGTACTCCTTGTGAAGTTGGCGCTTCACTAAATTCCTTTCTTTATGTAATATAAGAAGAGTTTCAGTGAGTTTTCTTCCCCATGAGGGTTTCCCACTTATATATGGTGTTATTATGCTAATTACTTTATTTCTTTCTATTATGGTTGATGTTGCATATCTTAATAAGCACACATGATTATGAATGTTGTATAAACAATCTAATTGATGAATTCATGGTTTGGTAAATGAAAGGGAAAATATAGTAGGACTAATTCACCCCCCCTCTCAGTACCTTGTGCTTCCAACACCAAGGGCCTCTTCGTAGTCCAAAGGGTCCCATTTCCCATAATAATATGGTAACTACTTCATCCTCGTCAGGAAAGATAGAGCTCTTTTATTTATCTTTGTTCATCAATGGTTTTAAGATTAGAAACTGTATCATTGATTGTGGAGCTTCTGACAATGTTATGTATGTCAAGGTAGCTAACAACCTTGGGCTTACCCTTATAAGAAAAAATCAGATGTTATTTCTCTATGGAAACTAAGAAAGTACCACTAGTCGGATAGATAAAAGATGCAAATACGACATTGGCATCCTTCCCTGACAAGCGAATAAAAATAACCATCCTAGTAGCAATAATTCCAACTACATATGGGATGATTTTAAGCCATAACTTTTGCACAGATGTAGGTGGTGAAATCCAAATAGATTGGTTGCATGCTAATATCCTGATGAAAGACGTCAAGAAAAGATTGAAGCCCGAAGAGTAATTGAAATATACCATGAAAAATTCAGATGACCCTAGGGCTAGAATTTTATTTGAGGAAACAAACTAGTGTACATATTTTCTCTCAACTGATGAAGAATCAACAATCCCTGAACTTTTTCCCGGGATGTCTCCATCGAGGTACGACTTCTTGAATTCGATGGTAGCTACTTAGCCACATTCTCAGGAGGAGTTGTGTTGATCTCTCCTGATAATGAAATGTTTCCCTATTCTTTCAAGTTTCTGTTTGGTAACAAGAACAACACAACAAAATATGAGTCTTTATTGATAGGTTTTAAGGGCGCAGAAGAAAGAGACATTAAAAAAATTCAGACTCAGGGTGATTGTAAATCAAATAAGGAATCAATATCGGGTAAAGAATGATCGAATGTTGCATTACATGAATCGAGTATGGGATGACATTAAAGCTCTTGATGCGTTCTCCATCAATGTCATGTTTAGAGAGAAAAATGATAAGGCTAATGCATTGGCCATATTTGCAACTTCGTTTATTTCACACTTAGAGATCCCGAATGACAAATATACTATTGAAATAATGTTTTGTCTTATTGTCTTAGACAACTCAGAGAATTGGGGAGTTTTCAATGATGACCATCAAATAATCTCTTTTCTTGAGAAAGAAGACAAATTTAGTGAGTTGTACTTTGAAAGAAGCCATTCAACCTATCGTGAATCTACATCGGATTCACAAGGAGACGCAAGTAGCGAGTAGATTGTATAGTTAAAAGGTAATAACTAGATCCATAAGGGATTGCTACCCTTAGAAGAACTATTTAATAAAACATAATTGCTTCCTGAAAGGGAAATGCCTTGAGTCATCCACTGCGATAGATGGGTATTGGCATTGAAGAAAAATTCTAAGGGTTAAATTTAACGGCCACCTTTGTCTGTCAAACAATTTTTAAGTAACAGTCATTTTCAAATATTACCTTTCAAAAATATAAAACAATATTATTTTTATAGTGTTAATAATGTTTATAAAAGATTGTTCTATATATATTTAACTATTTAAAACTATATTTGTATAGTTTACATATAAATCTATATGAAAAATGACTCAGTTTAAAATATGCAAGATTATGTTACGGCCAAAATCATGAAAAACGTCTAAACGGCCGTCACATTTAACTCCCAGAATCCTGTAAATAGTAGGGAATACCGACGGATCAGGAGTAAATTTTGCTTGAAAATTTCCCAAAAATTCTTCCGTTTTGGCAGCGAGTATAGGTAAATATTAAATTTTTCGTTTAGGGGAGAGGAGCCAATCATGGTGCATTACCTAGTAGTGCTGAGGGTAGTTGACATATTTGCTGTCAGATTTTGCACAGTAAAATATTAATAATGGAATGAATACTATCCTATAAATGTACAAAGTATCCTCAAAACTGATGTGTCTGTCACTTTTCATGTACAAACCATGAATCTGTCAACAGTAGAATAGTCAGTATGGCTTTTAAACATATAATAACATATATTATACTTCAAAAATGCCAAATTTAAAGTCACCTGTATTTAATACAAGGGATATATAATGGATTTTCTTCCTATACCCAAATTGAGATCACTCATCATATCCAAGTGATGTCACTTTTCACATAATTTAAGTTCCCTGTTTATATTGTTGTCAAAGGTATTGTCATTCACCACTTTAGGCCAGGTTTTCACAAGTTAGAAGTCCAAAGTGCACCATTTTCAGATACCAAGTGGTCTTTTAAGCATTAACTTTGTGCACCATTTCCATCACAGCTACTCCATAACTTATGTTACCTGCATTATTTTCAACAAATGTGAGGCTCAAGAAACAAACATTGAATTGAAATGCAGAAATCCACATCAAATTGAACTTACAAATATGAGTATTAAATAAACTTATTCATAAATCTTGATCCACCCTATCAGTTTCACCCAATCAAAAATAAGCACCAAGGATAAAAAATTTTACCCAATCAAAAAAAAAGCCAACAGGAGC